>CM042141.1:41810785-41883285 GCA_023376005.1 Doryteuthis pealeii
GTTCTCTAAATAGGGAGTTAATTGTATAATTCACCGTTCTGGCGTGTAGCTAACCCTCGCTTTGTTTACAAAAGTTAGAGGACTCTAGTGAATTCATTTCCCCTTAGAAATGTATCAATTAAAATATTCGCCTATATTTGACAGCCCTGACTGGCTGCATAGGTAAGCGACTTGGCGGACGAAAGTTCATTCAGGTCTCAAACCGTGCCAGGGGTTGCTGTTAAGGTATAACCACACTGATGAAAGGTGAAACCTCGAAACACGTGTCTGTGTATTACTTATATATATATATATATATATATATATATATATATATATTATATATATATATATATATATATATATATAGAAGGCAATTTTAAATGCGTATATTGTATAAAATTCGATAATTATTGAAAATAATCATGACAAATAGACTCGGCAAATAACGCGCGCAACGTGGAACACCGTACAGCTGTTTCAACTTTATCAAGTCTCATCGGCGGTGTATACCTACGATCTCCCTTCGACGGAGATCGAAACAGACTACCCAGCACGCAGAGTTAGAAACTCTATCTCTGGTCCACCGGTGCGTAGCACACGATACATGCTAAATTAACCTGTCAATGATAAACACGCCACTACAATACATAGTACAGTGAGCGTTTGAGGGGATCGCAAATTAGGCCTATGCCCAGGCGTAAGAAATAATGGAATTTGATTATTTGCTTTTTGAAACATTGTTAAGTAAAGTATATTATTGTTTATATTTTTTGAAGGCCATTAGGGATATTGTAGTTATACACCGCTGATGATACTTAATAAAGTTGAAACAGCTGTACAGTGTTCCACGTTGCGCGCGTTATTTGCCCGGTTTGCTTGTCATGATTATTTTCAATAATTATCGAATTTTATACGATATACGCATTGTAATTGTCTTAAAAAAATATAAATAATAATATACTTTACTTAAGAATGTTTCAAAAAGCAAATTATCAAATTCCATTATATATATATATATATATATATATATATATATATATAAATTTTATAAAACAATTCATACATATATATATATATATATATATATATATATATATATATATATAAATTTATAAACAAGTTTTAGCTTTATATTTCCCATCGCGTGAAAACGCTTCACGTTTATATAAACGCTAAAAAATTACTGGTTTTTAAAATCTCAACCATTTCACGACTGGTTTTAAAAATCTCAACCTTTGGACTCATCTGATGATTGGACTACCATGAAACTTCAAGTTATGAGTGTAAATCCATAATATTCCCATTGATTTTATATATATATATATATATATATATATATATATATATATATATATATATATACCTGGACAGGGAAATCAACCAATGATTAGACTGCCAGAAAACATCCATTCTCATTTTACAGATGGAGAGCAGACCAAAGAAATTTCTCACATGATAGTTCATTATCTGTTGCTTGTGGTCTAAATATGTTCCTCTTGTTATAAAGAAATATAAGTAATGATCTCGAAAATACTTTTTCTTGCAATCACAAAAAAAGTTTATTTACCCGAATGAAACTAAGAAAGATGACAGACTAAGAGAGTGTGAGTGAAAAAGAAAACCCAATGAGAAATTCAAACATCAGTTTTTCTTACTAATGTTCTATACAATATACAAGCAATACCAAAATAGTCCCTAATCAGCAGGCCCCCTCCGATAAATCGGTTGGTCACGTCAAGCCCTAGCACCTATATGATTTTCCCAACCCTATTGCCCTTATGGCAAGCCCCAACCCCTTTTTATCATATGGGTGCTAGAAGGCGGTGGCTGCGGGTCTACATGTCCTGGGAATGACGTTAAACTATCTGATGGTGAGCTTCCAGTTCTGGAGGTTTGGGGAATGTGGAGCACCCCTTCATCACCATTGCTCCCTGGTCCACTCTGACCCGGAGTGGTAGTACCTGTTAGGGTCCCATCAATGGGTTAAATAGAAAAATGTATTTATAACAAAATTGTATTATCCATTAAGAATTGATTTATTTCAAAACTTTATCGGCATTAAATGACCCACTGAGGTTGATATGCCGTAAAACAAAACAAACCAAACCAAACCTAATGAGCAAAGGGCAACCACTGAAAAAAATAGCAGTTCCGCCTCTTGTATAATAAATAACATAGACTAGATGTGTCGGATTGAAATAAAATTAAAATAGATACATAGAAAAAAAAAAATAACAAAACTCCGTGAGCCTTCCCGGAAGAACCCTCCGAGCATGTGCAAAAAAAGGATCCACTTCCGATCCCAAGAGAATCTCTCGGCCATGCAAGTTTAGGCCATAACTGGGGCAAGACATGATTACTGGTCAGGAATGAATTTCCTTACCATGTGGTGGCTATGGCCCGAGAATAAAGCCAAAATCATAAAACCATTTTGTCTTCGTCTCTTCCTTTTTTGTTCCTTGAATTACTTTTGCATCGCGACCACCAAATATGATGGAGTTAAAAACAACCCTAGGAACATGCATCAGAAATAACAACCTACCTTTTATACCTAAATCGGTAAACCTATTGCTACCCAACAGATGAACCTACAACAGTATGATATGGTATGTATTACAACTTTTGACATTGCGAAATAGTTCAATATGTAAAAACTATAATGATCTTAATCCAACTCTCTCCTACTCTTTTTTACTTTCTTTCCTTCTTTTTATCTTTTCCTTATGTTCAATTGAAACAGATAAGCGTTATCGCTTTTGCACGTTCAGCTCCTCAAAATCTTTCCCCTACTCTCTTTCTTTCTTTCTTTCTTTCTTTCTTTCTTTCTTAATATACATTTTGTGTAGTATCTCCTATTTCTTCCCAGATAAGCGTTATCGCTTTTGCGCGCCCATCTCCTCTCAATATATTTCCCCTACTTTCTTTCTTTCTTTCTTTCTTTCTTTCTTTCTTAATATATTTGTGTGTAGCATCTCCTATTTTTTCCCTTTCTATCTTCATAATAAAAACGGAATAGTCCATTATTTAGCCAATGCGGCGACACTCATATAAAATAAGAATTCGGCGATTAACCGACACCAAATAATCAGGATTTATATTTACATTTAATCTTGGACGATTTTGACGATCTCATTTTTAGCCAGAAGGTGTTGCAATATGATAACGTTAAATAGATTAAGGAACAAGCGTATTAAAAAAGAGCCACGAGAATAAGTCAAATTCGAAAGGTCTAAAAAGGAGTGAAGGTAACTCTGTCTTTCTTTCTTTCTTTCTTTCTTTCTTTCTTAATATATTTTTGTGTAGCATCTCCTATTTCTTCCCTTTCTATCTTCATAATAAAAACGGAATAGTCCATTATTTAGCCAAGGTTACGACACTCATATAAAATAAGAATTCGGCGATTAACCGACACCAAATAATCAGGATTTACATTTTTACATTTAATCTTGGACAAGTTTGGACGATTTGGACGGTCTCACTTTTATCCAGAAGGTGTTGCAATATGATAACGTTAAATAGATTAAGGAAACAAGCGTATTAATATAGAGACACGAGAATAAGTCAAATTCGAAAGGTCTAAAAAGGAGTGAAGGTAACTCTCTTTCTCTTTCTTTCTTTCTTTCTTTCTTAATATATTTGTGCGTAGCATCTCCTATTTCTTCCCTTTCTATCTTCATAATAAAAACGGAATTGCTAATCTAAGAACCTATACGATTATGAAGGCTTGAAATATCTACCTTCCTCAAATCAAAATATCAGGTTTTTTATGCAGGACTGTATATATTTCGAAGCCGAGGTTCAGCTCCGTCGATCCGAGTTTAAATTGAAGGCCAACCGTCCATTGAAACCAGATTTGTTTAACTTATTTCCATCCGAAAGAAGAAAGAATTGATTTTTTTGCCTTCTCTTTTAGCAGATTAAACATTTACATATCCAGATGTTTCACGCTGGCGTTTTTTTGATTTGATTAAATTCTTGTTGAAGACTCTCTCTCTCTCTCTCTCTCTCTCTCTCTCTTCTCTCTCTCTCTCTCTCTCTCTCTCTCTCTCATATATATATATATATATATATAATATATATATATTATATATATATAATATATATGTATATATTTAGCTTTCTTTTTTTTTTTAATTGTCTGTTCTGTCTGAACAAAAATTCGTTAACTGCTTTTTAAATACTTTCTCTTTTCCATTTGATAATCCGTATGTTTTATTTTGTTTTTATCCGAGTTGATTTGAAATCGATAAAATATCGCTAGTTATTGCCATTCGATATTTATCTAAGCTTAACACAATGCAAATCCTGTGTCCGGGATGGAGTGTGGTGTGTGGGATGTGATCGGGGGGGGGGGGGGTTAAGATCGGGCTAAGCCAATCTACATACATAAGTAGGGATGCACAAAAAAAGACGCATATTTTTTCCGGTGTGAACTTTGACAGAAAACAAATTAAAAATATGAAAAATGTCATTGTTGAGTCTTATCTCTTTTTTGTTCTCAGTTTTTTTTCGTGTTTGCTAGATAGATATAATAAAAAAATTAATCTAATCTATCAAACTAACAACAACTAAATACTTTCATATACGGATTGATTGTAAAGTAACTCCATATATATATATATATATGTTAAAATAAAGGAAATGAATCCGACTGTATGAGTATAGATAAAAGGATATGAAAACACCACAAAATGCTGTTAACATAAAGTGAAAACATTTTATATCATATTCATAGCTGATATTGAACAATATTTCGATTTTGTAAAAATCATCTTCAGAGCTTGTTTATACTCCGTGTTGTTAAGAGCGGAGACAAAAGTCATATGAGTTCAAAACAAAAACCTTGATGTTGCAAAAAAGAGAACATCATGGGGTTTATTTTTTGCTGTGTCTTTTTGTCATGTGTTGCTATTAAGATGGTAGAGCTTGGTTGAAGTATATATGTTTAAATTGTTTTGATCTGAGTTTAAACCATGTCTGCATATATATAAAGTAACTCCCTATTTCTAAATCATTATTTTTACAAAAAATGAATATGAGACGAGTACACATAACAAGGAGTTTTATTTAAAATAATAATTATTCTATATGAGCGCGCCATTGGCTTTCGGCCTCTCAAGCCTATCGGGAACCGAATCAAGTGAAAATCCCCAAGACTCTTGTAGAATGTCAAAAATGAATCCTCGTATTCGTACTTCAAGTTCTTCCAAAGTCGATGGTTTTGTAGACTAGACTTGTTCCTTCAACCAACCCCAAAGAAAAAAAGTTACAGAGTGTTAAATCAGAACATCTGACCAGCCATTCATGCGGACCACGTTTACCCATCCATCTCCCAACAAAGTGGTAATTCAGCGATTTACGAAACAACTATAGCAAAACTTGGAGGAGTACCATCTTGCATAAAAATCAACTCTTCAATATTCTTCCAGGTGTTAACAACTGGCCAGATTTCATCAAAATAGTGAGTTACTTTCCAATTAAGATATTATAACGTAAACTGTTCTGTTAATTGTTCGGTTCCTGTGTTTAGTTTATGTTAGGGTAGATAACTATTTCCTTAGAAATAACGCTCCCTTGGCTGAATCTGTAGAATAAACCGACTGTCCCTCTACAGAGGGATAAGACCCCCCCCCCCCCCAACTGGTCAACTTTTTAACCGTGCGTCGTGACCCATAATGAAATTCTGGTGGCTGAGAAGTCGATGACATGCAATATTCCAATTTAGCCTTTAACTGGGCTTGACGGGTGGTCATAGAGACACCCTCCCATCAATCAGCTGTTCCCGTCAAACCCTAGCAGCTATATGATTCTCCTAAGCGTACTGCCCTTATGGCAATCGCCCCAAAAATTATCATATAGTTGCTAGAGGGCGGTAGCTTAGGATCTTAGTGTTCTGTGTGTGACGTTAAACTGCATCTAGTGGGGAATTTCCATTCTGGGCCTCTGGGGAGTGTTGAGTATACCTTCATCGCCATTACTCCCAGGTCCACTCTGACCAGGAATGATAATACGTTAGGTTCCAATCTATGATTTGAATAGAAATTTTAAAATAATTTAATACCAAACAAGAACGAATTAAACAAATCGGCATCCATAACAGAGAGTTGACATGCCGTAAAATCCAACCAACCAAATAAACAATATATCATTAGGGATTTAACAAACATTATTAACAATTTATTATTCATAAAGTAGGATGAGACACAACGTCACAACTGTTGGGTATCCAGTGAGGATCTAACTCGGTATTCAGTAGTAATGGGTGAGCGGGGAAAGTTAGAAGAAAAACAAGCGGGTTGCATAAACACACACATGTGGACTGAGAGTGAACAGGGAAATAAATATTGTAGACAATAGAAAAAAACGCACGAAGTATTTGAAAAGATTATTTTTTTCTTGATAGTATAGGGGAAAAAGAGAGGGGGAAAATAAAGATTTAACTCAACAAGTTTTTGTTGAGGCGGGGAGGCAAAAAGAAGCGAGTCCAACACCTTCTCACAGGCTAAACATTCTCTTTGCAAACACCGACTTCTTTCTTCTTCTTCTTCTTCTTCTTCTTCTTCTCTCTTCTTCTTCTTCGTCGTCGTCGTCGTCGTCGTCGAATCCTCTAGCAGCCACCGTAGCAACACTCGTTTCTGCACTGCCCGCTTCTGGGTGTTTCCTTCTATATATACACAGGTCTGCTTCTACCATCCGGGCGTCTGTGCTTCACATACGGGACTGTCAACTCAATCCCAGTTGCCGGAATGCCCTCAGCTTTCATCCGGCATCTGGCGTTCACATACGCTCAAACGCTGGTTTGATCCTAGATCAGTCCTACACGCCAGGCAAATCCTTTCTTCGAGAATACAGCAAGTTCTCATGCCCGCCACTCAACTCAAATATATATATATATATATATATATATATATATATATATATATATATATACCAACTCCTCCGCACGAGCAGGATGCGACACAAGGTCAATTTCTTAAGCGGAGTTCAGCAGGTTTGAATTCTGAGTTTTCCTTCTCCTAGACCGGTTGCCTAACCAAGGTTAAAGAGCCCAGTATGCCCTACTATTTACCCATAGCTGGAGTGAGAGTAGGATTCATACCTTTCCCAAGGATATTAGCGCTAAATGAAATGCAATTACCACGTCCAGGATTTGAACTCGGGGCGACGAGTCCAGTTCTCATGCCCGCCACTCAACTCGTGTTCTCTGTCACAGATTGGGAATCCGAAGTTATGACGTTTAGTCCTTTTAACAAACCTTCACCAGGACTTGATTTTCATGAAACGGTACATCTTCAGCGAACTTGAATTAACGCTAGGCCGATATCGGTTACGGCGCTGTCTTCATACACAATCAACCATTCTCACATTTTTTCGGAAATCATCAATCATTAACACACAACATTTCTCACACCTCAAATCCTGATGAGGGTTTGTTAAAAAACCGAAACATTATAAAGTCGACTACTCCATCTTTTTGGAATACTTCGTGTTTTCATATTTTCTACATGCACGGGGTGTGTCTTAAAAGTAATGAGACTGATGTCAGGGAAGTGAGCAAGAAGGAACGATAGTTGTAGCAGGACAAATATAGACTTTTATTACTTTTCCCAAGCTAAAGGGGCACCTGTTTTGGATGCTTTGAGGGCATCAAGAAGTCCTTAACGACGGAGGAGAATCCTTCCAGCAGGGCAGAGAAGAAGTGTAACAGAGAAAGGTGGGGATGTGCATTATATTTAAGAGGGGGCTACTTTGGAGGAGAGCACATTTAGTTTGTTGTTTAGATTTTAAATGAATTGTTTGTGACAACAGTCTCATTACTTTTCAGACACACCTCGTATGCGGACTGTTAATATCATCCTCTTGTCTATCCTCCTCTTCCCAGGTCGGTGAGAATAAAAATAGATATTGTTTGAGTTTAAAATACATCTTACTGTTTTATTTTATTATCTATTGATTCTAACAGTCTGGGATTTAATAGTTTATATCGGCAATCTATTACTTGACCCAGTTGAAATCGCCCACTTACATTCTGGAGTATGGAAATCGAATGAGTAATTATTAGAGTTGCAGTTTAGCTTATTTGAATATTGTATTTGACTAGAAGCGGCTACCCAGCGTCGATTGGGTAGTGAGGGGGAACTCTGGGGTATTGATTTGATTACTTTTGAGATTTACAAATACTGGGACATTTTTAAGTAGAATTTCAATGCTATTTCTGTATATATATTAATTTGTTTGTTTGTTTGTATTGTTTTACGGCATATCAACCTCAGTTGGTCATTTAATGCCAATAAAGTTTTGAAATAAATCAATTCTTAATAGATAATACAATTTTTTATAAATACATTTTTCTATTTAATCCATAGATGGGACCCTAACAGGTACTACCACTCCGGGTCGGAGTGGACCAGGGAGCAATGGTGATGAAGGGGTGCTCCACATTCCCCAAACCTCCAAAACTGGAACCTCACCATCAGATAGAGTTTAACGTCATTCTCAGGACATGTAGACCCGCAGCCACCGCCTTCTAGCACCCATATGATAAAAAAGGGGTTGGGGCTTGCCATAAGGGCAATACGGTTGGGAAAATCATATAGGTGCTAGGGCTTGACGTCACCAGCCGATTGATCTCCGACCGTTCGTCTAGCCCAAGATAGGGCCAAAGTGGAGTATTGCATGTCATGAACTGCTCATCCACCTGGGCCCTATCCTTAAGCATCACGGGTCGCCACCCACGGCCAACAGGTGGCCCAATTGGGGGAGTCTTACCCCACTGCAGAGGTGCAGTCGGTGCATTCTAACGCCCCAGCCGACAGGGCGGATATTAATTTGTAAATATCTTCGAACATAATTCGAATCTTCAAAATATTTGCGCAAAAAGAAAGAACTGTTGATATTTAATGTGTATACATATATTTACTTTGTCGTTAATTGTTTTATTTTCGTAGAACATACATACATACACACCAATTACCCTTCATATATGTATAGAAATATATTTAAGTTCTCTCTTGTTGTTATTTCGGCATTCACGCTGGGTCGGTTGAGCCGGTTCCGTCAAATGAATTCATCTTATCCCGAATGGACGAGATAGTTAATGAATTCATGAAAAGAGTAAAAATGAAATAGGAAACTTACACACGGTCCCTAAGCCCTGTATGCATATCTGGGTCAGGGGAAGTAGATGCCCTTGTTTGTCACAAATTGTACACAGACGTAGAGACAAGTGCACCAAAAGTCTTTGATTCCTGATGATGATGGAGTCAAAAGAAACCGTGTTATTGACACACCTTGATGTCGAGTCTCCACTTATGTTATGATAACGACTGTTCAAAATGACCTATCTTTGGTTTAGTAATTCTTTGGAATTAGGAGCAATGGCTACTTTTTCTTCTGATCATAAAAGACAGAATGTATTGCCCGTTCTATTGTTACATATTAATTGGATCCCTATTACTTTTTAAGGTAGTATAGAAATCCTTATGGCGATCAGTACAGCTGATGGCCTTGAGAGTGAGTGACAATGCTAGACCTCACTCTCACCTTGCTTTCTGGGGATAGAATCGTGAGAACGGAACCCCGATAGAAAGCCCCCCTTCCGGTTTAAGGTGGGCAACTCAGTAAGTCAGTTGCAGTAGTCAGTTGCAGAGTTAGAAGCTAGCAAGATGTGACTCTCCGCGCGCATTGTCTGGTCTGGGGATCCGGAATAAAGTAACATCAAAAGTAAATCGAAGTCTTGTTGTTATTACTAAAAGCTAACAATGACACAGGGCTTCTGATAAGAAATGGTCCCCAGCAGAACCAGACACGGAACCCAGATAAGAAAGACCAGACCAAGATAGAAGATAGATGATAGAAGATATACAGGCCAGAAGACTAGACGATCAGAAGACGGCCGGAAGAATAGACCAGAGTAAGACATAAGAAGTATACAACGTATAGATATTTAGTACCGTCAAAGAAAAGGCACTACGTAACACTATATCTACATGTTTTTTTTGTTGTTTTTTTAATTTAAAAAAAAAATTTTCCACCTTACGATAGGATCTAAACAGTATTTATTTTTGATGTACCAGATATATTTAGAAAGGTCTGTGCTATACCGACATGAACAGTATGTTCCCTATTATGTGGGAGAGGCGCCTTCGATGGCTTGGACATGTCAGAAGAATGGAAAATGGCCGCATCCCAAAAGATCTTTTGTACTGCGAATTAATAAAAGACTTCTGATCGGTTGGTAGACCACGCTTACAATTCAAAGATGTCTGCAAGAGAGTCATGAAGATATGCCCTATTGACACAAATACGTGGGAGGTAGATGCAAGAAATAGAGCGGCCTGGTGTGCCTTAACGTTAAGCAAGGCACGGAGAGGGGTGAGGCAGAGAGGAGAGTAGCCTCGACAGCAAAGAGAGCCAGAAAGAGAGAGAAAAGCCAGCAGTCCCAGAAAGCATCACAGTTTGTGTGCATTCAGTGCACCAAAGACTGTTACTCAGGAATTGACCTTCAGAGTCACTTGCACAAATGCAGATAATTTTGGACACGACGCCATCGTCCTTAGTGGACGGAAAGGTATCAAACTGCTATGAAATAATTAAACCCATATGTCGCGAGAGAATTTGTTGATATGCCGTAAAACAAAACCAAACCAAATCAAACCAAACCAACCTAAAACTACGTGCACTGGTATTAGGTACATCCGTAGATCAGCCTGACGCAATATAACAGAAACAGAGAAAATAAGATAAGAAAAAATAGGTGTTTTTTTTTTAAAAGAAAATATGAATAGTCAGCAGCGTACAACCATTCGATGCATGCATGAGATTTTTCCTTCAATAATTCCGAACATCCCGACAAGATGAAGACATATTTCGCGAGTTTCCAACTCCAAACGCAAAGAAGAAAAAGTCATCGCGGGCACAGGCCCTTTCTGAATACCAACACACTGCAACGAGATTCTTGATTTTGGGTGGGGGTGTAAAAAACAAAAAAACGAAGAAGAAAAATAGTAAAACTGACTATGCCTGACGGTGGGGATGCGGGTTCAGGGGTGAGGTGTCTAGGGTGGTTAGTGAATTTGTAATATCGAAGACGACAGCTGCGCCGCATTGACATTAGTTATCGTAGTAAGGAATTGCAGAAAAGAAAGATATTTAACGGGTGGGTTGGGGTAAGAGATTGTCAACTATGTTTGGGTGGATTTTACTTTCCAAAATGAGATGTTTGAGCTTGTTTCAAGGGTGTGTCAGATGACCTGCAGATCAGACGAATAAAAATTTGCTGAAAATTTGTCTGAAACCCTCAGATGAAAGCAGATACACCCACGCACCAGACAATACCCTGATACATACACACACATATATATATATATATATATATATATGTGTGTGTGTGGTGTGTGTCAAGAGTAACCCAAAATAGTGCATTTTCAGAACAACTAACGTCCACTCCAGTAGAATAAAAGAAAAGAAAAAAACAATTACATATAGAAAAATAATCTGGTTTAACCCTCCATGTAATAAGAATGTTAAAACCAATGTATGAAAAATATTTGTTAATACTTCCCTAAATCAATCAAAAAATACATCCAATAGAGTCACACAAAAACTCAGCAAAAACTCAGAGAGAACAAAAAGAGAGCAAAACCTGTAATTGCAAAAAAAAAAAAAAAAAAAAAAAAAACGGAAATTGTCTCCAAATTAACGTATTATACCAAGCCATTGTAAGATCTTAAAAAAAAAAAACTCAGAAAAAATACATTGGTGAAACTGAAGGCGGCCGGAAAAAAAGAAGCTACGCATATGTCACATCTTTTATCAATAAGAAATACAAACGCAACAATATTTGCGAAATCAAAATTCAATCCAAACACACACCATAAATAAACTGGAAAATAAGGAAAATAGTATCAGCACATAATAAACTAAAAAGACTTTGGAACCTTTGCCAAGAATAAAAAAAAACTTGCCACTATAACCTTCCCAGGGCAAAACAAACAACTTAAAAACAATCAGAACTAATATCAAAATGCAGAAACGAAAATAAATATCTATGAAGCCACCTAAAAATACATGCCTCTAAAGACTAGAATTAACACCCATAAACTTTATATAAAAAAATCACATTAAAAATAAACGAATACGTAGACAATAGCAATAATAAAAACAAAAATATAATGATAACAATATTATAAATATAGAAATAGTAACAATTCTTCTTCTTCTTCTTCTTCTTCTTCTTCTTCTTCTTCTTCTTCATTTATGAGGAGTAAAAGCTGCTTCCGTTGGTCTAGTCATCTTTTCCCTTCGGAAAACACTAGGTTGACAAAGAATGTTCGGACCATATTACCTTTAGGCACCTCTTTTTGATCTCGATTAAAAAAGGACATGTTTTTCTTTTACACCGTCAATATCCTGTTGTTTGTTAGGGGTTAGGGTTAGGGGCTAGGGTTAGGGGTTAGTTTTATAATTTAAAAAAAAATCTAAAAATCGTCTGTCAAAACAACCGGATATTGACGGTGTAAATGCAAAACATGTCCTTTCTTAATCGAGATCAAGAAGGGGTGCCTAATGGTCATATGGTCCGAATTTTCTATAAAAAGATCATTGTCCAGGATTTGAACTCAGATCGCTCTGACCATTATTCTACGACGATAACCATTACAAGACGATCGATTTTAGGGGGACATTTTAAAAGTAATCTTTATCTTATCCCGTGTAAATATTTTTGTATGACGCAAACCCATGTCTAAATTTTGCAAATGGAATAAATGTAAGTTTATCAGGTAAGATGAACTGTATAAAAAGGACAATCTCAACACGAAGATAAACTTCCTTTGTAAGTGAATGCTGTAAGATGGATGTTTTTTTCCTGAAACAAAAAATAAAAGGAAAAAAATAAAAAGAAAGATAAGAGGAAATAGAAAGAAAATTAAAAATAAAGTGACATAAAAGCGAAACGTCTTTAAGCGGAAGGTTTTCTTCAGTTGAGATAGAAAATGGCGGATGCATGTTCCGGACACCAACAGAGAAGACGGAAGATGACATTACAAAAAACGTTCACTTCCGTCACGCACAATCCGATTCTTTGCATCCGGTTTAAAATAACATTCAAAATTGACAACAAAGCATTGCTACGATTAACACAATGTCCTCTTCATCTAGTGAGAGAGTCTCAACATCAACAACAACAACAACAACAACATAATAATAATAATAATATAATAATAATAATAATAATAAAGATCTAATCATATAAAATGCAATGTAATTGTATATATTTATAAGTTTTTTGTAAAGTCCTGAATATAACAACATACAAATCTTACAATTTAGAAATATATCCATGTACAAATGATGAACATTTAGTAAAAAGCGTCTAAAAGTAACTCCTGTAAACATATCTAATCAACTCCCTTTGATTAAAAGAAGAGTAATTCAAGTAATATATATATATATATATATATATATATATATATATATATATATATATATATATATATATATATATATATATTATATATGAAAATAAATGGAAGTTAATCCGACAGTATGAATTTAACATTTTTTTTTAAACAAATGATGTTATATTTTTGCTGACAGAAATCTGTTTCGACCGTTTTAATAGATCGGTCTTCATCAAGAGCAACACATGAAAGAACGACGGGATAAATAACCGTTAGAAGGAGGGGTACAAACAAACGCTAGTATTCAATGCTGGAATTTTAAAACATGCGTATCCTGTGTTAAAATAAAATAAATTTTATTTAAAAAAAAACAGAAGCATTATAATCCATAATAAAACTCAAAAGAGTTTGATGTAAAAATATATAAATGTGTATAAATATAAAAAAGTTCATGATATATTCCAGCTATCAAAAAAGTAATTTATAAGTCCACAGCATAATTAAAGAAAGATGTAAAATTTCAAAGGATTTGTAGTGTTGATAAATCCGTAGTGCGGTATATTATATATATATATATATATATATATATATATATATATATATATATATATATATATATATATATATATATATATATATAAAGCACGACTGTGTGCAAAAAGGTGATACACTCGTAATTCTACAAGCAATTAAATTTTGACCATGCTATTAAATGTTTAATTCCTTAGTTAAAGATTTTAACTAAGTAATTTACTAATAACACTGCAACGGAAAAGTTATAGCGGCAACTGGATACTATATATATATATATATATATATATATATATGTATAGTAAATATTGCTCTGTATATAATCTAATTTATTGATTATTATACACTGACCTCTATTTAGGGATTCATAAAAATCCTTTTATGGGTATATGTTTGCACCTACAAGAGCATACAGTATGGTTATACAGAGAGATTTTGAAGATCCCAAATAAATCCCTTACAACCAGTCATTTGGATTACCTTATATATATATATATATATATATATATATATATATATATATATATATATATAAGAGCACACATTGAGCTCTGCAAACTACGACAGGTTTTAGTTAATCAGGAAGATTTATTCTCCGGATCGTTTGATTTTATATACATGACTCTTACTGAGAATTTCCCAAAGTAACATCGGTAAGAGTCATGTTCTTGTGATTACCTGAAGATGCCGTATTAATACGGTTGACATAAATTATTTTAATGAAGCAAGTTTTGAGTTTTTTCTTCATTTACTAAATATCTTGTTCTGTCCTTCTACTCACTGGTATTAAGCACATTGAGCTCTCCCTATGAAATACCTGCATCAGTTTGGTTAAACCACACGTGGAAAGATTCTAACTACGGGAAAACTATATATATATATAATATATATATATATATATATATATATATATCAATGTGTATGGTTGGTACTATTACACTTGAAGAAGCAGTAGTAATCCAACGAACAGTGTTATTAGGAGAATGCTCAAAACAGCGTTAATAGATAAATAAATAAATGCAAACTTTTCGCTGACCGATGATTGCTCCGCTTAAGAAAAAGAAGACATAAATAAAACCAGTGATAGCAGACCTGTCCCTATGTAAATAAATATATACTAAAATCTTTGTCTGTCTGTCTGTCTGTCTCCCCCCCTCTCTCTCTCTCTCTCTCTCTCTCTCTCTATATATATATATATATATATATATATATATATATGAGAAGTAAATACACATGCGATGTGTTTATGATATGCCTTTTTTTAGCCGATAATTTTTGGGAGAATATGTGCTTAATTGAAGTCGTACCTAATTTTGAAAGTTAATTAATTAATAATTAATTAATTAGGCGGGCATGTCTATTTAAATGTAAGGCTAAACAAATCGAGAAAAATCAATCTCTGTATGTACATTTCGGCCTATTAGGCCTCATATATATATATATATATATATATATATATATATATATGGGAATTAAAGGCCTTAAATACCATGGGTATCGTGGTTATGGACCATTTCCACTCGCGAGTATGCTCACGAGCTTCTTCAGACCACTGATATATTTTATTTAGACAGGCACATGGCCAAACTCATTTTATATTCATACATTTCACCTCCTTCATTCAGGGGTGGTCATATTGCATTTTTTTCTTTTCAAGTGTCTTTTTTATTGGTGGAAAACATTTTTTTTTCCTTCATCCTTTGCCTGGTTGGCGGTGTTTTTTTTATGTGTCTGCCTAGTCTGTTTGGTAAATTCCTAAGTTTAGTTTGACTGACCAACAGGATATATATATATATAATATATTAATAATTTGAAGGCAATACAATGCGTATAAAAACTAAAAACAAAAAGATGTTGTTTTTTTGTCTAATCGATTTCAAAGAACACTTTATCTTCAGAGACTTAAATCAGAAATGGACGTGCTTAAGTTTTTTTTTTTTTTGCGTGGTGATTCTATCACTTCTAAGACTCTAGGTCACGTCTCCATTATTTAGTTAAAGAAAGGAGTTACACATTATTAGCACTTTTCCTACTTTTAAAACTCAGAAAAACTCTTGTCTATATCTTCTTCGCACTCAACATCATCAAACATACATTTTCACTGTCATATTTCTTTCTATTCTCCCCTATTTGTTATACCAAAGATTTTATTCTTTTTTATTTCGTTTAATGTACACGAAAACTGTGTGTTAAGTCGAGTAGATATCGACTCGTGATGTTTGGCTTAAAAACCTATTTTCCTCATTTTATTTTTTATTTTTAGAGAGCTGCACCCGGAAATGCTGTTGATCCCAGATTAATTATAAGATGTATATCCATCAGGAATTCTTTGACACGAACTGGCACGCGATTATTAAGTATTGCATGGGTGTATAAGTCAATGAAAATATGTACAAATAATAGACATTAGCTCGTACACACAAACATACACACACACATACACACACACACACACATATATATATATATATTTTCAAACATACATTCACGTATACGTTCGTCTATACACATGTGAGTATAATTAGTTTTATGTGTATATGCACAAACCCGTTTGAGCTATTATACACACACACACACACACACACACACACATATATATATATATATATATATATATATATAAGTAGTAGTAATAGCAGTTGTTATAGTATAACTTTACGGCTCCCATGTAGTAATGGAACTATGATGCGTTGATAGTAAAAATAATACTTGTATACTGATCTTCTGTGCTACTTGGAGAGGCTCGGGTCTGGTTGCTGGGTCAAAGCTAAGTTGGCTGACAATTCTCTGATGTTTGCAGTCTGGAAACTAACTGGGAATGCTGGAGTACATTTTTCTTTGTGCTATTTGTAGTTTTAGAAATAACACAAGGTAACTTTTCTTTCTCTCCTGAGGATTTTTATTTTCCTCTAAGTCAAAACTACACTGAGCAAGGACTCTCGTCTCACTCCGTCAATGCAGAGTTCCAAACTTCCCCAACATTCTCACTCTCACTCTTCCTCTCTCTTACTTTATGCTGATTCAACATAAAATCTTTCCATGCTAACTTTCCATTCTCTCTTTCTCTCTCTCTCTCTCACCCACTCTTTCTCTTTCTCTCTCTCCCTATTATGTTACAATAGTAGTAGTAGTACTACTACTTACTAGCAGAGGAAATAAGGAAAAAAAAAAGAATAAGAAAAAGACTTGAAGATATGATATGATATAAAAGACTTGATATGAGAACAAATTGTATAAAAAGAAATGTGAATAAAATATGGAAATGAATCCGATAATATGTTGAAAATAGAAAAATATATGTATTCCTAAAAATGGTTAAGTTGATGTTTAAAAGTTTTGGTTTATGTTAAACCTTTGTCAGAGCAATACAAAACAATGGAAAAAATTATTGGAGGAACAATAATGGATGTTTTTTTAAAAACATAAATCATTGTTTATACAATAGCTTTTCCAACAGATTTCAGTCACGTGATATTCTAAATGAATCAGAACGTCCAGGTCAATAAGGGGTTTAAAGCTGTCAGTAAAACTACTGGTTATTTTCCATGACACTTCCGCAGAATTAATGTTAACTTTCAAATACTTCTATACTTCATTACAAAATGAATAGGCTACCCCATTTATTATGTAATAGCTGGAATCATACCCTTCCGAAAGGTAATAAAAGAATAAGAAAAAGACTTGAAATTATCTTAAAAAATAAAAGAATTTGGCAAAGAATAAACCAAGAAAAAAAAACAGAAGAAAAAGAATATAAATTTGGAATACTAACAGGAAGACAAAAATCGAAAGAAAAAAGAACACAAAGAAATATTTTAACGTAAAAGGAGAAAGAAAGAAAGAAAGAAGATACAACACAAAGAAGAAGAAGAAGAAGAAGAAGAAGAAGAAGAAGAAGAAGAAGAAGAAGAAGAAGAAGAAGAAGAAATACAATATTTATACGATCAAATTACTGATTTACTCCGGAACTTTAGGTTTTTACACTCAATAAATAAATAATTAAATAAATAAGAGAAAAACAACGGGAGTTAGGAAAAAATAAAACGTTTGTAAATAGCACTAATGAAATGTTAACGGGTGAAAGGCGGCTGGCAATATTCCTTGGCGACCAACACATGAGAAGAAAAAAGAAAATTAACAAAGAAACTGTGTATTTAAATGATAGGGAAACAATTACAGAGAGAAACATTGAGAATCACACCTAAAAATACGCAATCAAAAGTCAATAAAAAGTTGAGTAAAAAACAAAAAACAAAAAAAAACGAACAAAAGAAAATATAAAATATCGATAAAGAATGAAAAAAAGAGGATAAAGAAAAATTGAGGAAAATAATTCAATTCTTAAAAAAAAAGAAACAAATAAAATAAACAAGAAAAGACGAAAAATATCTTTTTAAAAAAATGTAACTATCAGACAACGACTTCAAAAGGTTTGTAAAAGCAACCATATTTTAAACAGATAACAGACAATACATTTGAGAGAAAAGATTGATTATGTGTCTGTTATTTATCCAATGTTAACTCCACCCTGTCGGCTGGGGCGTTAGAATGCACCAACTGCACCTCTACAGAGGGGTAAGACTCCCCCAATGGGGTCACCTGTTGGCCGTGGGTGGCGATCCCGTGAAGTAGGAGTAAAAAATTCAATGTCAGCGAGTTTGTACCCTAAGTAAGTAAAATCATCAAATTCATTAAAGGATTTAAAAAATAAAACAATTTGAAATGTAAACTTTAAATATGTATTAAAATAAAACAAACTATATATAGATATATAATACCAGTCATGTATTTATTAAAACTTGTTTTAAAAAAACAATGAGGACTGTCTAATGTTGCATGTTCAAATTTTGTATTTATTCTATGTTATGAAGATTTTGGGTAATGTGACGTAAGCAGTGACGTAATTTTTGTTACAGACAAAAACCGGAAGCGAATCTCCATTATTAATGGAAGATTAAACTCCTAATATATAATTAGAATTGAATTTTAACTGTATTTATCAGTTAATATCTGTAATTAGAATTAAGTTATTAATAATACAGAAATGAGAACTTGGGAATAGATAAAGAACTACAATAAGCCACACGTGGCAACTGGAAAAATATGAATTATCAGAGCATTAAGCCATTGTTATGAGAAAATAAGTTTATCTCAGTTTAACTATGTAATGACATTGACTTAGTTAAGTATAAGGTAGGGTCCTGATGAGATCATTGATATCGAAACCATGGAAGACACTTAACTCTTTTCCTTGTAACTATTACTAATATCACACACACACACACACACACACACACACACACACACACACACACACACAGAGCTGGAGAGAGAGTAGTTGGAGTCATAACTTTCTTAAAGTTAAGAGCGTAATGTGATTATATATATATATATATATATATATATATATATATATATATATATATATAGGAAAATAAGTTTTTCTCAGTTTAACTAAGGAATGATATTGACTTAGTTAAGTATAAGGTAGGGTCCTGATGAGATCATTGAGATCGAAACCATGGAAGATACTTAACTCTTTTCCTTTTCCTATTACTAATATCATATCTCCCTCCCTCTCTCTCTCTCCCTCTCTCTCTCTCTCTCTCTCTCTCTCTATATATATATATATATATATATATATATATATATATATAAGTTGTGTACATGAAGTCAACTGCGCTTGGTTACTGGCAGTTTCTTGTCTACTCCATATATATATATATATATATATATATATATATATATATATATATATATATATAGTTGAATGAAGTGACAAATAAAAGTTTTAGCTTTTATTCATTTATTTGGGAACGATATTTGGGAACGATATATATATATATATATATATATATATATATATATATGTGTGTGTGTGTGTGTGTGTGTGTGTGTGTGTGAGTTTTTTATTTTTATTTTTTGTAATAATAAAAAAACTATTTTGTACCATAACCCCTAGAAAAAAACAAATATCCAAATCATAACGGTCTATCTTAACTCTATTCTCAGCGTCCCAAATTTAAAAAATCGATTTTCGAATATTTCCAAAAATCTCTGTTGTTTTTTTTTTTTTTTTTTTTCCAACGAATTTTTTCATTCAAAATAAATGTTCACTCTGATGAAGGTCGAATCTTCTATGTGTGCGAAATATTTTCACACACATAAACTGACCGAAACACATGTGTAAGTGATATCGATTAATGTGATATCGATTAAATTCATTTTATCCATCTATATTTCTTTTCTTTACTCATTTTTCCTCATATTGTCGGATTGAATTACATTTCCATTTTCACATATATGTGTGTGTGTATTTTTGTATGCGAGTGTATATATGTGTATATGCGCGGGCGGGTGTGTCTGTGTCCGTGTCTGTCTGTCTGTCACAGCCTGATGAAAGCTAGTGTATATTTGGCTGAAAATAAGGCACAACAGCTGCAGTAAATGGTGTTTATTATTGCATATTGTTTGCTGACAAACTCCTCATTGCTTTGAGGTATTTTTCAAATATCTGAAGCAATTGTCATTTTATTTTTTTCCAAGATGATTTTTTTCTTTTATTTATTCAATAATTTTTAATATTATTTTTTGTCGTGGCTTTGTTTTGTTTATTTCTCATTTTCCCCTCGAGTTGATTTGATTTTTATGAAAAAAAGTATCGTATACTTTCATCAATTGTCTTAGATTTCTTCTATCGTAATTTCCTCGGAAATCTTTCTTTAATATTTCATTGCCTGTCTTTGCTTTTATTTCTTTGAATTTCTTTTTGTTGTTTTTGTTCCCAGTGAACATTTTCCCTCCCTCGTTTTCAGTTTATTTCTCTTGCTTTATCTTCATTTATAGTTCTATATATTAAGAAGACTTATTAGATTCTCCATTTTGTTTATCCAATATTTTATCCTTTATTTATTTAACCCTTCGTTTAATGTTTTCTGTTTGTTTATTTCTGTCTTCCGACTTTCTTTGTTTTATTTGTTAACATTTTTTTTTCATAAAAAAATTTTCTATTTATTTATTTGTTTATTCCTTTATTTATTTTCTCTTTCTTCGTTTATTTTTTCTTTTCGTTTTCCTTGTGATTTCTTCTTTTTTTTCGGGTTTTCTGTACTTTTCTAAAAAAAAAAAAAATGCCTCTTTCAAACCCTCTCTTATTTTCTTTCTTTCTTTCAGTATATTATTTTTCTTTCGCTTTTTTTTATTCTGTCTTTTTTTTGCGACATCCTTATTATCATTTCTTTATCTTCCTTTTTTTCTTTCTTTTTCGACATACTTTTTTCTCTTCCCTTTATCTTTCTTCTTTTTCTTTCTTTTTCATCTTTCTTTCTTTCTTTTTTCTTTTTTTTCTTTCTTTCTTCAACATTCTTTTTATTATCTTTCTTTATCTTTTTTCTTTTTTTTTTCTTCTTTCTTTTTCCTTTTTCACATTTTTTATTCCCTTTCCATTATCTTTCTTTCTCTCCTTCTTCTTTTCTCCGGCATTTTGTTTTATTCCTTTGTATATTTGTCTCTTTGTAGATTTCTTCTTTCTTTCTATTTTTCTTTCTTCTACATTAATTTTAGCCCCTTCTCTTTATCTTTGTGTCTTTATATTTTTGTTTCTTTCTTCGACATTCTGCTTTATCCTCTTTTATTTTATGTTTTTATATACCTTTGTCTCTTCTTTCTTTCTTTTTTCCATATTCTGATTTATCCCTATGTATATTTGTCTGTTTCTTTCTTTCTTTCTTTCTTTCTTTCTATTTATACCTATGTATATTTCTTTCGATTTATCCCTATGTATATTTGTCTGTTTCTATCTTTCTTCTTTCTTTCTTTCTTTCTATTTATCCCTATGTATATTTCTTTCGATTTATCCCTATGTATATTTCTTTCGATTTATCCCTATGTATATTTGTCTGTTTCTTTCTTCTTTCTTTCTTTCTTTCTTTCTTTCTTTCCTTCTTTCTTTCTATTTATCCCTATGTATATTTCTATCGATTTATCCCTATGTATATTTATGTGTTTCTATCTTTCTTCTTTCTTTCTTTCTATTTATCCCTATGTATATTTCTTCGATTTATCCCTATGTATATTTCTTTCGATTTATCCCTATGTATATTTGTTTGTTTCTATCTTTCTTCTTTCTTTATTTGTATTTATCCCTATGTACATTTCTTTCGATTTATCCCTATGTATATTTGTCTGTTTCTTTCTTTCTTTCTTTCTTTCTTTCTTTCTTTCTATTTATCCCTATGTATATTTCTTTCGATTTATCCCTATGTATATTTGCCTATTTCTATCTTTCTTCTTTCTTTCTTTCGATTTATCCCTATGTATATTTGTCTGTTTCTATCTTTCTTCTTTCTTTCTTTCGATTTATCCCTATGTATATTTGTCTGTTTCTATCTTCCCTCTTTCTTTCTTTCTTCGGAATTTTTTCGTGTTTTGTCTTCTTCATTTCAATGTTGATTTTTTAGTTTTAAGTATTTTTCTTTTATTCTGATGCTTTACATTTTAATCAAATCCCCATCAACGACGTCCAAAGTGATTGACCCAACATCTAAAGAGGAAAATATATGGCAAAATCCATTATGCCAAGAAAAAGAAGAAAATAAATAAATAAATAAATAAATAGAATACAAAAAAATCAAATATATTCACAGAAAGATGCTTCCAACAAAAATAACTTTGATACTGGAATAAAAGGAAAAAATGATTAAAATGATAGAATAAAAGAAAGTGATGTATTAAAATAGCAAGGAAAATATATAAAAAAATAAAAAAGGGTTTGACAACTTAAACCATTCAGAACTAAGAAATAACGGATATAGAGAAAAGGGTAACTCTGTCAGCCATATTGGATATCTTATAGTAAACATCCATTAATCTCTTGAGACCATCGGTCTATACACGGATCAAGGCGCTGACCACGCCAACATTATAGGAAAAGCCAGCCATTGCCCATGCTGAATAGGTACTGCTTTTCACGCTCCCGGTGTTTTCCTTAGTGAAGAATAAGGGCAGATTTTGGCAACAGTTGTCCATATCGTAGTTACCAAAACAAGGTTTCCTCCCAGTCTGCTGTGCCTGTAGAAAAAACCAACTGCACCTCTGCATAGGGGCAAGACCCACACCCAATAGACCCACTAGTTGACCGTGGGTAGCTCCCGTAATTCTAAAGTACGGAGTCCTTGGGCTGCATGGGTAGTTAGAGAGGCACTTGTGATCAATCAGCTGGCCACGTCAAGCCCTAGCATATATGTATATATATATTGACCAACTCCTCCGCACGAGCAGGATGTGACACAAGGTCAATTTCTGAAGCGTAGTTTAACAGGTTTGAATTCAGAGTTTTCCTTCTCCTAGACTGGTTGCCTAACCAAGGTTAAAGAGTCCAGTCTGCCCTACTATTTATCCATAGCTGGAGGGAGAGTAGATTCATACCTTTCAAGGGTATTAACGCAAAGTGAAATGCAATTATCACATCCAGGATTTGAACTCGGGGCGACGAGTTCATTTCCCATGACTTTAACCATCGCACCACGCGCTTCCTATATGCCCTAACATCTATATGATTGTCACGAATGTATTGTTCTTATGACGAACTCCCAACACTTTTCGTCGTATTGTTACATAATCTATGCATAGATTATTGTCACCCCCTGTATTTCTGAAGGGATGGCCCCTTTTCATATCACGGGCGGGACTTTCCATGGAATATTACAGAAAGCCCGCGTAATACGTGAAGTCACGTTGGACCTGGTTGGCTCTCAGTTTCAGTTTGGACGTCAGGCAGATAAGGTCTTTCTGCCTTAGCTGAAGCTCACTGCACACGCGCGTTATGTTAGTTACATGAAATGTTTAGTTAAGTAAATAAAAGCTTACATAATAATATAGTTTTGTGGTTGATGAATGTCTTGGCAACAAGACTGATCTAGAAGAAGAAATGAATTAAGTGCAACCGACCACCAAGACGAAGTCCAGACGCTAGAAGAGATGTTAGAAGAGACGCAAGATGAAGAACGTAAAAGATACCAAAGATGAGCAGAAGAATGATAGATGTAAGAAAGTAAAGAGAGAGTATACAACAGTATATGTACTAAAAGGTGCTGGCTGTAATAAAATGGACTACCACTTCGGCTAGAATGGACTAGGGAATAATGACAATAAAGGGTACTCCACACCACCTAGAACCCCAGAATTGGAATCTCACCATTAGATGGTGTTTAACTTTATACTTAGGATACTATTTCATCATATAATATAGTATATCTCGCATATATATAAATGTAATATTTATATATTGTATGTACTAGCAAATTCATGCACCCTTCGGGTGCAAGTTTTTAAGTTTTAATATAATAAAATATCATGTTAAATTAGAAAGGCTAATAAAACTAAAAAAGAAAGCAGATAAAAAGATTTGGAACAGAGGGGGTATTATCGAAAAATAGAACAGCTTGAAACTAACTCTTCCATCATTTTCCATTACTCCCGTCTTTCATTGGTAAATTTTCCTAATTTAACTCTTTACTTAAAATAGGAAGTAAAGGATAATATTACAATTATTTCTTCTTCTTAATGAATTTCTTTTAAGATTTATCCCAGAGATTTTTGCTCATATTCAATAAGATAAAACCAAACAATTAGAAATCAATAATACTTAGCATATATTTATTAAAATCAATTTTTTAAGATCAATATGCAAATTAGCCCCCATTCACACTGTAAAACACTATTTTGTTGTATATATAAATACAATTGCGTATTATTAGTATGTAGATATGGTCAACAGTCTTAATAATGTAAAACAATTTTATTATTCATTGAGGTTTAAATAAAAATAAAATCATGGAGAATGTGATGTAAATAACTAAGGAACTGTGAATTGAGTAGTAATATAGTTTCGGTTACAGACAAACAAACACACAATCTCCATTATAATAAGATATACAATATATATATATATAAATATATATACTATGTGATATAATATTATATAATATATTATGTCAACAAATAAATAATGTGGCAAATTCTTATATCAGATAAAGCAACTTCGGTAAAGTCTATGAAAAGTGAGTGAATTATCAAAGAAATGATACAAAGAAAACAGTAATGAAGTTACAACCCTTTAAAACAAGTAAAAATTCTATCCTCAAAGACAGAAATGAACAAGCGACGTACAAACAATGTGATAATCTCCCCTTTTGAGTAAACGGTGCAAGGCCACAGCGCATGCGCGGGTCTTCCATCTCAGTTAATTCAATAAAAACACAAGCGATGATATTGAGTATTTACGCAAGACTCATCAATCATCTAAAAGGCTTGCTAGGAAAGGTGAAATCGGCAAAGGCCAGCTTTCGTTCTTATTACAAAACGGGGACGGTTTAGCTCAGTTAGTAGAGCAACCATCTAGGAATCGCGAGGTTCCTTGTTCGATAACCAGTCCCCGTTAACTCAGTGCAGGAGTAGTACGGATTGGATAATCAGATATGTGCAGATAATGGGGAGCTGACGGTAGGTGTGGCGCTCTAATCTGAAAAAATCTCCCTGGTCTAGCACTAGCGAATAGGGGACTCCATCACTGTCCAGCTGGTACCGACAGTAGACCACCCCGCCAATATTACTTTTTTAAGCGCATGAGTATCACAGATAGAGTAATCTGATCTGTGCACTAAAATGGGGAGATGACGATAGGAGTGGCACTCCACCTCAGAAAAAAAAACAATTTCCCTGGTCTAGCTCTACCCTCGCCGTCCGGCTGATGCCGCTAATAGACAACTACCCCAATTTTAACCTTTACAGAGCATGAGTAGCACATATTGAGTAATCTGATCTGTGCGGTAAAGTGGGGAGCTGACGGTAGGTGTTGCGCCCCACCTCAGAAAAAATAATCTACCAGGTCTAGCGCTAGTGAAAAGGGACTAGACTCCCGGCTGATACCGACAATAGGCCGCTCCACCAACTTTTTTACGAAACGTTAGAGGCACACCGCACGTAATATGGCAACAAGTTCGTCTCGCACAACCATTTCTAATCCTATTATTATATAACCAGCTAGAATAGTCTTCTTTTAGACTGAGACTATCATAAATACAGGATGATTGAAAAGTATTCCCTTTTTTAAACTATTTTTTGTATACTGTAACATTTTTCTCAATTCTTTAAGGTATGTTCCTTAATATATAGTAATTAAATCTGTGTTGTTTCCCTTTTCTCCTCCAGATTTTCTTATTGTTGTTTGTGAATGTCTGAATAACCATTTTCTGGTAAGTTCGCATAAGTGCCCAGTTACTTTTTTTCCTTGGGTTGGTTTAAGGAGCAAGTCTACTCTATGAAACCAACACCTTTGGAAGAGCTTGAAGAACGAATACGATAGTTTATTTCTGCCCTTCCACAAGAGTTCTTGGGAAGATCACTCGATATGATTCTCGAGAGGTTTGAGAGTCTGAGGCGAATGCTTGTGCCCATATAGAATTTTGAATAAAGCTCCATGTTATGTATATCTTCTCATATTAATTTTTGTAATAATAATGATTCAGAAATAATTTATAAGATTTTTAAAATAAGGCGTTATTTTACAACCATCTTGTATATTAATTTTGAGCCAGGGTCGGCAATGGAGTACTTGCACCCGAAGGAAACTGAAATTCGAAACCCTTTAAGGTGTAGAATTATCTCTATTCATCTATTCATGTTTTACAGGGGAAATAAAAATATAGTAATTGCTATTGCTAGTGAAGGAGAGGTTCAGAGACGGAATAGGAATTTCGCTGAGGAGAAATGGAGAGCGATAAAGATCTGATCTCATTTAAACTTTGATCTTAGCCCCGGCTGCTGTGAGCACTCTGACTTCATATCAGGGACTTTTCTTATTTTGACTTAACATATTTTTGTTTCTCTTGACAGTTTATTCACTCTATTGCCCTTATGGCAAGCCCGAACCCTTTTTATCACGTGTTGAGGCGACTTATTGTCCTGGGAATAAACATTAAACTCTATCTGATGGCGAGGTTCCAGTTCTTGGTCTGCGGAATGTGGATACCCCATCATCACCATTACTCCCAAGTCCACTGACTTACAGTGGTAGTACCTGTATAGCCCTATCTATGGATTAAAAATAAAACAGATTTTAAAAAAAATTGAGTATCCATTAAGAATGAATTTATTTCAAAACTTTGTCGGCATTAAATGATCCACCGAGGTTGATACGCCGTAAAACCAAACCAAACTAAACAGTTTATTCGTTATAAGGAAATCTGATTTAGTAGGAAGCGCGTGGTGTAATGGTTAAAGTCATGGGAAATGGACTCGTCGCCCCTAGTTCAAATCCTGGATTGGTAATTGCATTTCATTTAGCGCTAATATCCTTGGGAAAGGTATGAATCTTACTCTCCCTCCAGCTATGGGTAAATAGTAGGGCAGACTTGGCTCTTTGACCAGTCTAGAAGAAAGAAAACTGAATTCAAACCTGCTGAACTCCGCTTAAGAAATTGACCTTGTGTCGCATCCTGCTCGTGCGGAGGGGTTGGTAAATATATATAAGGAAATCTGATCTCACTGATACGATAAAACGATTTTCTTCAAAATCGTAGCTGTATTAGTACTACTGTACAGCAGCACAACTTATACCCAGACGAAGCACTGTGAGAAAAAATTAATGGAAGCTACACAAGGATGCTACGCACTGTCCTGAACAAATCAACATCCCCACATTTTTAAATAATTTCCCATTTTATAATGGGGTCCGTACAGTATTTATTTTTGATGCCCCAGTCATAGTTGGGAGAAGAGAGGTGCTGTACTACATTTAATATCATTAAAACTAGATGCGTGATTATAAAAGCTATTTTTAAAATAATTTTGCGTAGATCCAGAATAGATAATTCTTCTCTTATCTCTGCTGAATTCTGTAGCTTTATAGATCAGGCACCGGGTACGACAGTCGAGGGGGCATTTAACCCTGAAAATTCATATGGTGAAACTCGAGTAGTTTATTTCTGTACACACTATATATATATATATATATATCCTCGCTCTGGATTTAATAGTATCACAACTGTTCTTCGACAAGGACAGCTTTGCCACGGAGGTTGATATGCTGTTAAATACAAAAACCAAACAAAGATATATTTTCGCCATAGATTGTGACCTTTGCTGATACTGACAAAAGTTTTTTAAATCGAAAAACAGGTTTTCAGAGACTGTCTTATGTTTGGAACTTTTAATACATCTAACACTTAATATTCAACAAGCTACCCTAAGTTAATCTATATCTATCGTTAAAAATATCTACAATCCAACCCCCACCTCAGACTTCTGTGGGATTTTATATACGAAAAGATTTATGGGTGCTAGAAGGCGGTGGCTGCGGGTCTACATGTCCTGGGAATGACGTTAAACTCTATCTGATGGTGAGGTTCCAGTTTTGGAGGTTTGGGAATGTGGAGCACCCCTTCATCACCATTGCTCCCTGGTCCACTCTGACCCGGAGTGGTAGTACCTGTTAGGGTCCCATCTATGGGTTAAATAGAAAAATGTATTCATAAAAAAATTGTATTATCCATTAAGAATTGATTTATTTCAAAACTTTATCGGCATTAAATGACCCACTGAGGTTGATATGCCGTAAAACAAAACAAAAAACAAACCAAACCAAACGAAAAGATTGACAAATACTTGGATGTTTCCAGAGCTGAAAAGTTGTGGAATATTAATTGTTACAGTTGGAATTGTATATGAAACTGTTTAGCTATCTAGAGAGGACAGACGAACAATCTCTTCCTGATTATTGATATCATCATCATTATATTAAAACTATATGTCACTATTGTCTTGTGTTTGGAACGTTATTTTTTTACACATCTAATCCATAGATATTCAACAAGCTACCCTCAATAAATCTATATCTATCTATAAAACTATCTGCACTCCAGCGCCACCACACACGTGTGTTTGATTTTTATACTTAGTTTTGTAGTTAGATATTTCCTATCGGAACCACTAAGTCAGTGTTCGAGAGCAGCTCACAACCAAGGAGTTCAACTGCTAATTTCCCAGCCAGAAAATCCTTCTCTAAAAGGACGTGGATTGGTAAAATACAATATCCGTTTTCTTTTCTTTGCTCTTAGCTATATGTCAAACGAACGCTAAAATTAGCCAATATTTCTGCATGGGTATCTGGATGAGTACAAGGAAGTGCATATATGTTTGTAGATTAGTGTGTGTATTGTGTGTTCATGAGCGTGCGTATTTGTGTGGGTGAGCGTGTGTGTGTGTATGTGTAGGATAGTGCGAGGGAGAGAAAGAGAGAGAGAGAGAGAGAGAGAGAGAGAGAGAGAGAGAGAGAGAGAGAGAGAGTGTGTGTGTGTGAGTATAGGTATTCTTCAACGTAGCAATCCAGGAAAAAAAACCTAAGTGGATAAAAAGACAAAAAAAAAAAAAAACAAAAAAAAAAAAAAAGAACACCAAAAAACAAAACGGATTAATCATTGGAATATGTTGGAACTTTTGAAAAAAAAAAAAAAAGGAAAAAAAAAGATATTAAAAAAAGAACTGTAGTCAATAATCTATTGTTGGGTACAATCTGTGACAACCGGCGTGATCCCTACAGGACGAAATCCTTAGGTCAAGTCCGATAACTCTTGCCACTTGTGTACGGCCGATCAACTGACCAGGAATATATCAGCTTCATCTTGTGATTGACTTTTTCATCTTAAGTCGCCACTCAATGTGGACAAGAAGAATTGTATTGATTTGGGGGACGGGATGTGGCTCAAGTTGAATTCTTCATAAGAAAAAAATGTCTACAGTGAAAATCTGCCGAAAGAAGATTGAAGAGGGAGACAAAAATATATGAAAGAAATATTTGCTGCGTATGAGATGATTAAAAATTTATTGAAGGAAAAAAAATAGTAAAAAAAAAATATATATATATATATATATAACGAAAAAATTTCACTTAGTTTTTTTTTCTTCTTATTTTCAACTTACTTATTTACCTGAATATTTTTTCCTTATTTTTTTTACTTTCTTTTCTTGTTCAGCTTCCTTCTCTTCAGCCATCTTTCTTTTCTATTCTTTTGAAAATTAAAGAGAGAGAAACAGAAGAAAGTAATGAGTGGTAGATAAAGATGATTAATAGGGTACGTAAAATGAGGAGGTGACTATTGGAACGAAAGAAAAATGGATAAATAGATGAATAAAGGAGAAAGAAAGAGAATGGTAGAAATAAGACGGAGAAGGAAAACACTGAAGAAAACAAGAGAGGAATAAGAATGAGAAAGAGAATAAAGAGGAAGGAGAATAAAGGAGAAAAGCGTGGAGTATAATATATAGAAAGATATCTATAAAAAGGAGATAGATAGATAGTGAGATAGATATATAGAGAGAAGGAGAATGCGTGAGAGAGAGAAAGAGAGAGAGAGAGAGAGAGAGAGAGAGAGCGTGAGAGAGAGGGAGAAAGAGAGAGAGAGAGAGAGAGAGAGAGAGGAGAGAGAGAGAAGAGAGGGAGGAGATATGTTAGTTTTCCATGGGTGGAAGAGGTCACGGATGGAAAAGAAATAAAAGGAATATAAACAGGAATAGAGTGATAGAAAGATTGAGGGAGGGGAGGGAGAGAGAGAGAGAGAGAGAGGAGAGAGAGAGAGAGAGAGAGAGAAGAAGAAGAAGAAGAAGAAGAAGAAGAAGAAGAAGAAGAAGATTAATTATTATTAATTGTAGTAGTAGAAGTCGTAATAGTAATATAAAAAAGAAGAATGATGAAGAATTAGAAAGAAGATCTAGAGAGATAGAGAGATAAGGAAAGAGAAAATGAGGAAAGGAAGAAGGGGTCAGAAAAAAGAAAGAAAATGAGGGGCATGAAAGAAGAAAAGAAGAAGAAGAAGAAGAAGAAGAAGAAGAAGAAGAAGAAGAAGAAGAAGAGAGAGAAAAAGTAGAAAGAACAATTAAAAAGTAGAAAGAAGATAGAGAGAGATAGACGTATAAGCAAAGAGAAGAAGAAGAAGAAGAAGAAGAAGAAGAAGAAGAAGAAGAAGAGAAGAAGAAGAAAATGGGAAGAAAAGCAGCAGTAGCAGCATCCAAATTAAAATGAAGAGAATGATTTTGAAGAAGTGAAAAATACTTGACTGTAAAGATAGACGAACGACCAGAATTAGTCGCGTACAGTTCAATAAGTGCTGATTTCTAACTGGTGATCGGGTGCAAAGATATTTCAGAATACTGTAGTACACCTCCTCCAAGTTACTTTGGGATACGATCTCTCAACCACTCTACCAGTTTGCCATTTAGTTCTGCGCATGCCCGGAAACATCTTCAGTTTAACTATTCCGTCGTATTTTCATTTTTTCCCGGTCATTCATATTGTCTCTCTGTCTCTCTCTCTCTCTTTCACTTTGCCTTTTGAAAAAAATTATTTCTGTCTATTTCTGACCCCTCGAGATCGATCTAACTTTGCTGGAAACATATAATACATTAATACCAACCAAAAATATCCATCTGCCTCTATAGTCAAAGATCGTTTATTTATACCCCTGTATAAGATTTTATTATTATTATTGTTTTTCCACGTAGATAATTCAAAGGTTTATATTCTTATATATTGTTTCGATTTTACATATCACCAAGATTTATATATAATGCATCGCCTTGCCTGCTGTCTTATTCTATTTTTTCTCTCATTTTGAACACCTTATTTTTTTCTCTCCCTGGTTGAGTCCTTTTCAGGTTTAGCACTCAATATATTGATCAATTCTTGACATTAGATCAATACTGTATTGGTAAGATGAGGATCTGACGTATGCGATTTGTAACGGTTATCAGCCAGAAACCAAAATCGGCAGGCCGAGTTCAAATTTTGTCTGAAGTTGCTCGTGTTAATTTATATAACGTGGCTGGTTCCATTTAGGAACCACAAGGTTCTTGGTTCGATGTTGGCCCTCGCCTACTGAGCGTATGAGTAGCACAGGGATCTATGCAGTAAAGAGTTGATAGTAGGTGTTGCGCTCCGTCTCAGATGCTAAAACAATCTCCTTGGTATTATCTGTGTTATTCGGACTATTGTCCCCATCTTCATTGTTATTTGTACAACGTTTCGGCCGATATGACTTCCGGCCTTCTTCAGGCATTTCTTGTCGGACTCGGGAACATTCTCGGACTCGGGAACCTTCTCGGACTCGGGAACCTTCTCGGACTCGGGAACCTTCTTTTCGAACTCGGGAACTTTCTTGTCGTATTCGGGAGCCATCACGGAACTTTGAACCTAACTGGAGGGTATATCGACCGAAACGTTGTACAAATAACAATGAAGATGGGGACAATAGTCTACTAATCTTCAACCCTCATCTCAAACATTCAGAGAAATAATCTCCTTGGTTTATCGCTATTGAAAAGTGGATAGAATCTCTCACTGTCTGGCTGATACAAATTTTAGGCCACCCCGACGACTTTGTTTTTTACTTTAATATTTCTATACTTATCTTCTTACTGTTCAACTATTCTCTTGGTTGAATCACAGCTGGGCCCTGCTGTTCTGAACCGGAGTAGCTATTATTTCCTGATCAGTTGTTAGGTATTCCATCCATTCTTCGAGTCTGGAAATTACTTGGGAATATTTTGGGATATCTTCGCTTGTGCTGTTAATTTATTTTTAATAACAAACACAAGACGTTCTTGTTTATTTCCGATCTCATTTATATTATCGCTAAAAAATGCCTTGGAGAACAGAGACACATCTTGCATTCGTTCTCTTCAAACCCTCAGTCCAGACTTCCAGCTCATCACTCTTTCTTTCACCCTTCGTTTGTTGACATCAATTAGCCAATCAGAGAACGACAGGTAGCCTTTCATACGTCATCCCAAAAATTGCAGTGACTTTCCACTGTTATGAACATTTTTTTCACCTCAGTATTACACATATACGCATGTAGTGTAAGAAGGACTTATCTTATCTCGGTGTGGAGGTAGGTCTTCTTTGGTCATTTGAGACATCGGTTCTCTCATCTCGTGACACTTTTTGGTTATCACTCTAATCAAGTGACCAACAGTTCTTATTTCTCTCCAGCGGGATAAATCCTACTGCCGCATAGCGACGATGAAATCCATTCCAACCGCGTATACTGTAAGAAAACCTTCATTGATAAATGGTTAAAACCGTTAACTACAAAGAGGTAAATATGTTGGGATATCTTCGCTTGTGCTGTTGATTTATTTTTAATAACAAACACAAGACGTTCTTGTTTATTTCCGAGCTCATTTATTTTATCGCAAAAAATGCCTCGGAGAACAGAGACACATCTTGCATTCGTTCTACATTTAACTACAAAGGGGTAAATATAGATATACAACTTATATTGTCTCCTAACCTCTAGGCATGAAATAACCCTAGATGTATTCATATGTCGTTAAAATCCATTAACCAAACAACAATTGTGAGAAAACGGATGTAGTTGGTTGTCCTTCCTTACCGAAGCTCTAATACTAATGAGACACTTTAGCGTTGTCACCAACAACTGCTATGTCAGTGATTGCTAATCATCAGATAAAGAGCTGAAAACACACAACCGTCTTAAGCGTTAGGACATCATTGCTTCATTCTCTCAATTCGATTTCCGAGGCTATGGAAGATGACAATTTGGGTATTCTTCTTTCAGGATCTTCAGACCAATTTATATATATATATATATATATATTATATATATATATATAATCCAAAAGTCCAGAGAAGAAATCTTCCTTACGACACAAGAGTTTTATTTAAAAAACCTATCGCAGTTTGAGAGCTCAATGTGTGCTCTTAATGTTAGAGTCACAGAGCAAATATATATATATATATATATATATATAATATATATATTATATATATATATATATACTCTTTGGTGATCGTAAAGTATATACACAGATGTATATATTTAAAAACAGTTAAAACGACGCTCCTTAAACACCAGCCGCTAATGGCCCAGAGATTAACGGATCGGACAGGTGTAAAGTCAGTTGGGGTTCGCTTCTGGTCGGAGTTAGTTGTTGTGCTTAGCCACACCGAAGAGGCGTGAAACGCCGAAACATATGTCTGTGGATGACTTATTATATATATATATATATATATATATATATATATATATATAGTCAGAATTATCCGGAAGAACCATTCGGGTTTCACCCGAATGAACTTTCGTTCGCCAAACCTCTTACTCTTACACTATATACCTAGGTTTCACCCGAATGGTTCTTCAGGTAATTTCTGACTATATATATATATATATATATAATATATATATATAGTCAGAATTATCCTGAAGAACCATTCGGGTGAAACCTAGGTACATAGTGTCTGACTCATGTAGATCATATATATATATATATATATATATATATATATGTGTGTGTGTGTACAGACACAAGACTGTGGTTTATATATAAGCTGTTACGTTTGAAATAGTCTAAAAATCTATTTTAGGAAACCATTTTCCTGAACTGCATTCACGTATTTGAAAGACAAATATCTATTGAAAAACCTCTTGAACTCTCCTGTCTTATTTGGCTGTGGGCTGAGTTTTATCGTTTAACCCCTAGGACTGCTTTTAAAATTGATATAGATATCAAATCACTTACCCCCATTTACGTAAAGATCTTGCCTCAAATCTTTCTACATTCCCTTCGCTCTCAGTGCAATTTATTTTACTTAATTGAATAAGCAAGAAACTTCTCTCGGTGTTGCGTCTCAGGCTTTTCTGAAACCGACCTTTATTGAATTTTTTTCTCCTCATTTCAATGTTTTAAAAGACGAAGAAAAAAATCTTAAAGAAATTAAAGAATACATAAACAGATAGTTGAAAAAAACAGATTTTTTTTATTTATTTCCACGCAAAATATGATTAGTTTTAAACGTTTATTTATTTATTTAAACAAAAAAAAATCCGGAATAAAAATCATTCCCATTTGAACTCCGTATACCTCAGATGTTTCCATTCATGAGTTAATAACTTGAACTAACTCAAAAATCTTAGACGAGCCTCACCTACACCTGTACCAGTTTGATCGATTGATCATCATCATCATCATCATCATCATCATGTCGCGCTTTCAGCACGGATATCCATGACAAGTCTCTTTGTAAAACAAATATGTCAGCAATGCTCTTCCGTACATTCTAAGGATCACACATTACTATTCAACAATAAAAATTACAAATTCTTTTAAAATATTAATCGAGCTCGTATCGGACCAATGTTTAGTGCACCTGAATTATAAAATTCATATTTTTAAATATCGTGAAAAATTCGATTTTTGACGCAGGAAAAAAAAATTTTTATTTCACGCAGAAATAAAAAATATTTAATCACACGAAAGATTGAAAATCTCTTAAAAATTAATTTCTTAAAAAAAAAATTATTTTTTGACAATTTAACAGAATATAGTACATACCAATTATAAAAGAAAAAAAAAAGTTTTCAAATATTAATATTATGACATTTTTTTGCACTTTTTATTTCCGATTTCATTAATTTTTCCTCAAAAAACTAGACCTCATACATTCATACAATTTCATTGATATAGTTATTCAGACTCTTATCTTTATAGAAAAAAGATGTCATGGATATCTATAGGTGGCTGTTGACTCTCAATAGGCGCTAGTCTTAGAGATGATGAGCAGTAGTTTCCTAACTGAACTGTTTGATCCTGGCCGTTGACCCGTTTAGGGTTCCTTCGCCCAGCATCATATGAGCCCCGCCATTGTCCCAGTATGGATCATCTGCCGTTTCTCACATCCACCACGCTGCTACCCATGGCTTCCTTTTTACTGACATTTTGGCTTGTTATTTCATTCTTTTGGCTATCTTTTGGACTGTATACTCGTCGCCGTAGAAAATAATTGTAATGCGTTGGTCAACAATTTTTAGCAAGAAAATTCTCTTTCGTTCGGTCGGTCTAGTTTGAATTATTCAAAATAGATTTCGTTAATGTCGTTGATAGAATATTTTCCTTGTTAAAGTCGCGAAAATCAACGTCTTTACACTTTGATTTGTCGAATTCAAAATAGATTTCGTTAATGTCGATTGATCTAAATGACCTAAACCGAGGGCTATTTATATAGAGAGGTTTGGGAATCGCATTCATTGGAGATTTGTGGATGTTTAATGGCATATCAACCCTTGTGGATAATTCATGTATATAGTTTGTTTACTTAACCTCATACTGTCGTGTAGCAAGTCAATAAAAAGTGGAATATAAATAAGTTTCAAAACATACGAAGAATGTGGGAATGGAAAGCTAGTGTCACGTTTAGAGACTTCGCCTGTCAGCTTGACAGTCGAGGTTTCGAGTCACACACGGAGCAGTCTCCCATGTCTATAACCTTGCTGATGAGACCTAATAGGTGGAAATGTACATTCAGGGATTGGCATTTTCTCGATTTGTTTAGCCTTACATTTGAACATATATGCCCGCCTAAAATTCATTAATTATTAACTAATTAAGTTTCAAAATTAGGTATGACTTCAATTAAGCACATATCCTCAAATATATATATATATATATATATATATATATATATATATATATATATATAAGTTAAGTGTAAGGAAATGAATTCGACGGTATATATATAGATAAAAGGGTATGAAAAACACACTTTGTTGTTAAAATGTATAGATTTTCATATCTTTTCCATTGCTGATATTGACAATATTTCGATTCATAAAAAAATCATCATCAGGCTATAATTATAATTAGGTCCGTTTTTAGATGTAAAAACGGACCTAATTATCATTATGCTCTGATGATGATTTTTTATGAATCGAAATATTGTCAATATCAGCAATGAAAAAGATATAAAGTGTGGTTTTCATACCTTTTATATATATATATATATTATATATATATATATATATATAATATATATAGTGTGAACAAAAAGTATTAAGACAATCAGGAATATTTCTTGTATGTTGTTTATTCTCAACTAGTTTCGACTTTAGGTCATCGTCAGGAGAGAATTTCTTATTTGAAGAAATTGTTGATAGATTATTAGAAATGGAGCATTATAGAAGAACTATAAAAGTTGAAGTGTTGTATTTTTATATATAATTGTATGTATATATATATATATATATATATACATATAAATCTCTCTCTCTCCGTCTCTCTCTCTTTCTGTCTGTCTGTCTGTCTCTCTCTCTCTCTATATATATATATATATGTATATATATATATATATATATATATATATATATATATATATATATATATATATATGATTCGTTTAATTTCATGTGTATCAATAAATTGATAGATATTATTTTCATTAACACCATATGAATCAACAAATAGGTAGAACTTATTTTCATTATCTTTTTCTGTATTAATAAATTGGTAGAATATATTTTCATTAATTTCATGTGTATTGATAAAACTGGTATAAATAATGTTTATATTAGATCTTTCATTAACTTCATGTGTATTGATACGTTGGTAAAAATAAAGTTTCTGTTTTTTACTTAACATCAGTAAAATGGTAAGATAATTTAGATTAACTTGTAGACATATATATTTTACCCAGATATAGGACCCTAATAGATATTACCACTCTGAATCAGAGTGGACCTTGGGAGTATTGGCAATGAATGGGGAACCGGAACCTCACAACTAGATTCAGTTTAACGTCATACCCAAGACACGAACCATTAGCGAAAAAAGAATCTATCTTAACAGGTTTTTATATCTACAAAGATCTTGTTTCCGATTATTTACACCCGTCTCATGTTGATAATCTTTCCTGGCAGATATGGTTTTGTTTTCGAACGATTATACAATCTCCAACCGGATTAAGAAAAATTGGCGCTCTTCCAGAGATTCCATTGTGACATGATATAAACCTCACTAAATTGCCTGCAATACACAGCCAATACAAATCAGAAATAGACACTACTCTGTCGACGTGGCTTAGAATAAGCTGACTATATCCCTTGTACCGCCCTGTCGGCTGGGGCGTTAGAATGCACCGACTGCAGAGGGGTAAGACTCCCTCAATGGGGCCACCTGTTGGCCGTGGGTGGCGACCCATGATGCTTAAGGATAGAACCTGGGTGGATGAGCAGTTCATGACATGCAATACTCCACTTTGGCCCTATCTTGGGCTAGACGGGCGGTCGGAAAGGCCACCCCCCGATCAATCGGCTGGTCACGTCAAGCCCTAGCACCTATATGATTTTCCCAACTCTATTGCCCTTATGGCAAGCCCCAAATCCTTTTTATCATATGGGTGCTAGAAGGCGGTGGCTACGGGTCTACATGTCCTGGGAATGACGTTAAACTCTATCTGATGGTGAGGTTCCAGTTTTGGAGGTTTGGGGAATGTGGAGCACCCCTTCATCACCATTGCTTTCTGGTCCACTCTGACCCAGAGTGGTAGTACCTATTAGGGTCCCATCTATGGTTTAAATAGAAAAATGTATTTATAAAAAAAATGTATCTTTATCGACATTAAATAGCCCACTGAGGTTGATATGCCGTAAAACAAAACAAAACAGTATCTCTTGTAGAGGGGTAGCACCTCCCCCAAAAAGGGGAGTCTTGGGTATGACAATAAAATGCATCTATATATTTTGGGGAGCATGGAGTATCCCTTCATTACCATGACTCAGAGGTCGACCTGTTAGGATGTCATATAATGAGTCTATCATCTATATAGTGGCGCAGGGTGTAATGGTTACCGCCGTAGGATATGGATATGGACACGGCAAGACGTGTTCAAATCCTGGGTGAGGTTGCTTGCATTTCCAATAACGCTAATACCCTTGGTAAAGGTACGAAACCAACTATTCTTCCTCTAGCTATGGGTAAATAGTAGGGTAGACTAGGCTCTTGATATAGCAGCTAGTATAGGAGAACGAAAACTCTGAATTAAAATCTGTTAAATTCCGCTTAAGAAATTGACCTTGTGTCATGTCCTACTAATGCGGTGGGGTTAGTATATATATAGTCCCAGCTACTACAGCTGCCACCCACCGTGCTTCTGGACGGGGGTCCAGTGAGCTTCGGCCTCTAAATTAATAGCGTCGATCCCAGAGGGCCGTCCCTCCGGGCAGTGCCTGCCTCATTGCACTTAAAGGGGCAGGGCTGGGATCGACGCAATTTTTCTACCTACCACCCCATGAGTCTCTGCTTGTGGGTGGTGCCCACATAAAACGGCCTTGTGCCATATCATGTGAAAGTGGGACACATGTAAATACCAGTATATATATATATATATATATATATATATATATGAGTAGGATGCTACACAATGTCATATTTAGGATTAAGAGACCGGTCTTTCCTACTATTTACCCACAGCTACAGGGAGAGTAGTTGGAATTATCCATTTCCCTAGAGCATTAGTGCTATGTCAAATGAAAAAAGACATTTCCAGGAATTGAACTCGGTTCGCCGTGTTCATTTCCTACAACAATATCCATCACACACGAGCACCTGCCATATATGGCCCAAATAGATGTTTTAAGATTGTTAATAGGATCCCAAAAAACAATGAAAAATCTACACAAGTTGTGTAATTATGAGCGTACGATTAACGCGATTCCCTAACATTAAGGCTTAAAATAATCCTAGATGGGTTGATATGCCATTATAACGAATCAGCTAAGTGTTTGGATTAATATAACAAACTGTTAAACTGCATCTAATGGTGAAGTTCCAATTTGGAGCTTTGGGGAGTGCGGAGTCCCATTTCATCGCCATTAATCTCGGGTACACTCTGATCCAATTTGGTAGTACCTGCTAGGGTCCCTTCTATGGGTTAATTAGAAAAAAAGTTCTAAAAATATGTTTTAAAAATTAAACCAAAAATTGAATACCCGACTAGAATGAATACATATTCGGAATAAAATAAATAAAAGGGGTGACATGCCGCAAAATCTAACGAACGAACCAACCTCTCTCCCCCCCCCTCTCTCTCTCTCTCTCTCCCTATCTTTTTTTCTCTCTTTGTCCCCCCCTCTCTCTCTCCCTCATCCCGACAAGCAAAAATATGCGTCCTTCAGGCGTAAGTATCTAAGTTTTAATGTAATAAAATATATTGAATTAGAAAAACTTACGAAATTAAATAAGAACGCATATAAAGAGGATTACGCTTATTCTAATTGTCTTCTATATAAAATCATTCATAGGATTGATCTTAGCAGATTTGAGAATAAAATAATATTAGAGATCAATAACACCCAATAACTATTTATTAAACCTGGTTTTGTTAAATCCAGCATACGAATTAACCATACGATATATTATGTAACCTTTATTTCTAACTGATATAAAAGACACATTACAGGATTTCAAACGCACTAATAACATGGGCTGTTTTGAGGCAAATTTAACACAGATTTTTATAGACACCGTTAATAAATAAGATTTATTATTCTATGTATTAATGATTTTTACTATAAATCAAATACTCATTGATAAACTTACGCAATTCTTGAGGGAATTGTAATATAAGCAGTGACGTAGTTTCGGTTACAGAGAGACACTGAATCTCCATTATTATAAGATTCGGTAGGGCCGTGTGCGAAAAACCATGAAGGAAAACATTACTTAAAAGAACCAACACAAAATTTAAAATATAAAAATTATGAACCTACGATTAACGCGATTCCCTAACCTTTAGGCATGAAATAATCCTAAATGGATTAACATGCCGTTAAAAAAAATCAACCAAGTATTTTGATAGATATACCATGATATACTCCGGCACGTTATAGATTCAATGCTCTCCCCCCTCTCTCTCTCTCTCTCTCCCTCTTCTCTCTTTCTCTCTCCGTTATTCGGAAAAAAGTGGCGCTACACATTCTTCGGTAACTGTCTCTAAAGTGTTTGAACTTTATTTTATCTGCTATCAAATAAGGTACCTTTTTTTTCTTTATCTTCGTTCACTTTTTAATTTCATTTTCGAACAGTTCAACAAACACTTTTCGGGTCATTGATATCCTGGGGAATATACAGAGAGCATTTTTAAAATCTTTTTCTTTATTTTAAGCCAACTTTTAATTTTATTATGGCGTTGTTCAGTAAATAAAGTTTCAAATGAAATACAAAAAGGAAAAGAAGTGATTTTTGAAAAGAGGTTGATTTTTCTAATGTTTATTTAATTACCGGTGGGAGGATATCTTTTCTGGAATTCTCCAAGAGCAAATTCCTCTCCGGTGATTACGCATTTCGGGATCCTATGAAACTGCTACCACTTAACGTTGTCGGGGTAATGTAGCGTTTTAAACTTCGGCATTGTGAAGGAATATTTCTATTACTTATAGAAAGAAAGGAATGGAACGGTTTTAGGGACAGAATGCTAAATTTGCTAAACAATGGGTTGACAAACGATATGAGAGAAGGTGTATGTGTGTGGATGATGGTGGGGAGAGGTGTGAATTCTAAAATGGTAAGAAATGTATGAATGTATATAAGGAGAACAATAGAAGGCGTGAAAGTGGACAATTTGTATTTGGAGTAAAGGGAAGAGGAGAAAGGGGGTAAGGGAGTAATTGCGGTACGTAGAGATGGGGGTTCAATTTCTGTTTTCTCTTGAGCTAATAATTTCCTCAAATCTATTTTTTTAAATTTTTTTTTTTACCTATTTTATTTACTCCTTTTGTTCTCCTCAACTTCCTGATTTATTTTTTTAAAATAAAGGATTTGTTTCGTTTTTGTTTCCAATTTCTTTTTTTTTTTTTTCAGTTCACTTAATTCGTTCTTTTTTTTTCTCTTTTTTTCTATACTTCGTTTTCTTATGATTTTTCTTTCATCTTTTCTTTCACTTATTTGTAGTTTCCTTCTTTCTTTGTTCTCTTTTTCTTTCTTTTTTCTTTTTGTCTTTCTTTCTTTCTTTCTTTCTTTCTTTCTTTCTTATTCTCTCACTTCATTTACTTATTCATTTTCTTTCTTTTAATTAACATGCTTCATTTCATTTTTATTTATCAAGTTTTTTCTTTCATCTTTTTTTTCACTTATTTGTAATTTTCTTTCTTTCTTTGTTCTCTTTTTCTTTCTTTTTTCTTTTTGTCTTTCTTTCTTTCTTTCTTTCTTTCTTTCTTTCTTTCTTTTTCTCTCACTTCATTTACTTATTCATTTTTTTCCTTTTAATTAACATGCTTCATTTTATTTTTATTTATCAAGTTTTTTCATTCATCTTTTTTTCACTTATTTGTAATTTTCTTTCTTTCTTTCATTTTTCTTTCTCTCTTTCTCTTTCTTTCTTTCTTCTTTCTTTCTTTCTTTCTCAGTTTGTTTACAAATTTTTTCTTTCACTTCACATGCTTTATTTCCTTTTAGTTTATATTTTTTTCTCATCTTTTTTCTTTCTTTCCTTCATTTTTTCTTTCTTTCCTTCCTGCATTATTTTCCTTTTGTTTCTCATGCTTTTTCTCTCATCTTTTCTATTTTTTCTTCATTTGTATTTCCTTTCATTTACTTAGTCTCGTTTCCAATTTTCTTTCTTTCATGGGCATTTTCTCTTCTTTCTTTCTTTTCTTTTTTACTTTCGTTCTTATTTTTTTATCACGTGTTCTTCCTTTCTTTCTTTCTTTCTTTCTTTCTTTCTTTCTTTCTTTCTTTCTTTCTTTCCAAGCTCTGTTATTTTTTGCTAATTTATATTGCTATTTTCAATCAATTGATTTTTTCTCATTAATTCTTTTTATAATTATTCACTTCCTACTTATTTTATTATCTATCTATCTATCTATCTATCTATCTATCTATCTATATCTATCAATCAATCAATCCAGGTCTATTCATTATCTATCTATCTATCTATCTATCTATATATATATATATATATATATATATATATATATATATTATATATATATCGAAGTCAGTTCAAATCTATCTATCTATTTATCTATTCAGGTCTATTCAAATCTATCTATCTATCTATAAATATTTATAAAAGGACAATTGGTGGAGTGGTCTATTATCTGTATCAGCTGGACAGCGAGGAAGTCTATCCCTCTTTCACCAGCAAACCCTCAAATGCATCTGATGACAAGGTTCCAATTTTGGAGCTCTGGAGAGTAAGGTGTATCCCAGCATTTACATTACTCCCAGGTACACCCTGACTCGGAGTGGTGATACCTTTTAGAGTCCCCTCTACGGGTAAAATAGATATGTTTGCAAGTTAATGAGAATTATTTTCTACCAAATTATTCATACACACGTAGTTAAACAAATCACACACACACACACACACACACACACACACAACAACACACATACATACACACACACACACACACACACACATATAGGCCTTAATAGGCCGAAATGTACATACAGAGATTGATTTTTCTCGATTTGTTATCCTTAAAAATTTAAAAATAGGTATTCCCGCCTAATGAATTAATTATTAATTAATTAACTCTCATAAATTTAGGTTCGATTCGGTTAAAACACATATTCTTCCAAATATTGTCGGCTGAAAATAGCCATATCACAAAATCGTCAGTTTGTTTACTTCTCGTAAGTTCGTGTAGAGGTCAATAAAGTGGAATATAAACACCTACTCTTAACAAACGAAGAAATCTGCTAAGTCCGTTTGGTGTGGTGGAAAGACGCTTGACTAGTCGGCTTGACAGTCGGGTTTCGAATCGCGCACGGGGCGTCTTGGTATCTATAGCTCTGCTGATGAGGCCTAATAGGCCGAAATGTACATACAGAGATTGATTTTTTCTCGATTTGTTTATCCTTAAAAAATTTAAAAATAGTATTCCCGCCTAATGAATTAATTATTAATTAATTAACTCTCATAAATTAGGTTCGACTTCGTTTAAAACACACACATATATATATATATATATATATATATTGTGTATTTTGGCAGCAAGTTATTATTTAAGCAGCTTTTGTTCAATCCTAGGGTATATTTCTTCTTTATAAGTTTTTAATGTAGACGTTCAAGTCTTTTTTTTTTTGATTTCCGTATATCGGTATCCAGATAGTGGGGAAAGTGTGCTAGACTTTCCCCCAAAGCGCTTTCAACCATATCACTGGTCGCCCTCATGGGGATTATCGATTATAGGGATTGTTTATTTGGTGTGATTTTTATTAGTTTAGAAAGGTTTAGTTATTTATCTATTTCTTTAAATTTTAAGATTTAAAATTAAATTTGTGGTTGTCCTTACTGAATAAACCAGCGACCATACACAAAAGAAGAAAAAAAAAACAAAACAAAAAAACAAACAAACTTCTAAACGAATAAAACTCACATCAAACAAAAACACTGTAACCAACAACCCCTCTGAGGGCGACTAGTTGTAACATAATGAGTATAACCTGATATGTAAATTAGCAAGGAAAAGTTTTTAGCAAGGGTTACGTATCAAATAAGAATGGAAAAGTTTAATGATGAATCACCAATGCTACATAGCATATTTCTGTTGGACGAACCGTGAGACGTGGCGAAGTAGGGGTGAGAGACCAGAATGTGAATTGAGATTGTAATGATGCGTCAAGAGTGACACGTGAGCTTTTGCTCTTGACCCGGGGGAATTAAAAAATATCGTAAAGTGACCTTGTGTAATTAATAAAACTTGAACTGGCACAAGGCAAGATATCCATCAGCACTCCAAGTTGGTTTCCAGACTCCAAACACCAAGGAATTGTTAGCCAACTCCAGCATCAATTCAGCAACAGAGATTCAAGGCTCCCCAATGTAGTACCGGTTCAGAAAGATAAGTATACAGATTGTAAGATTCAAAGTTAATAATTGAACAACAGCTCCGACACGTTGTGAGACAAAACATTTAATAGGTGTACAGCACATGGTAACGATAAGATACATAAAGTACATAGATACATAAGATACAAATAAGATATAAGAGTAGAGATAAAAGGACACATTCATGAATGGTAAATACAAGATACAATATTTAGGTATAAACGAGATACCCAAATGTATATAAAATATAAATGTTACAGACATGAAACTAAAGGATAGTCCATGCTGTATAAAAGACTTACAGTAATGTAAGGGGGGGGGCAAAATCCCCACCGAGAAGGGGGTAGACATAAGTCTAACCCATGTGCTCGTTCAGAGGCAGTAAGGAAAGAGAGAGAATCAGTTGAATCAGCCGCTTATATACCAGAGGTCCCCTGGTGGCCACAAACGGCAACACAGCGGGAAGATAACTCTTCCAGGCAAAGGGAAGATAATCCCCTACAACATCATTACTCCTTTCGAAAATGAGAGCCATAACGTAACACATCGTTGACACGTCATCTTTCCATTCCGAAAGAAGAGTGTAATGCAAAATAGTGATATATTTGAAAGCGATGGGGTAAAAAATATGGGACACTTTCTTTACTATCAGGCACGGAAAAATGTAGGGACGCGTGGAGCAATGGTTAGAGTCGTAGGGAATGGACTTATCGACGCAAGTTCAAATCTTTGACAAGGCTGTTGGCATTTCACAAAGCGCTAATACCCTTGGGAAAGGCATGCATCCACATACTCTCCCTCCAGTTATGAATAGATAGTAAGGCTTATTGTGCACTTTAACCTAAGTTAGGCAATCGGTTTAAGAGAAGGAAATCTCTGAATTCAAATCTGCTAAACTCCGATTGAGAAATTGACATTGTGTCACACCCTGCTCGTGTGGAGGGGTTGGGTAAATATGTATACGCCCCTTTACCAGAAGATTTGAACATTTACACTTGAATGTCAAAAAGAAGAAAAATTTCGTGCTCTTTAAAAAAAACACGCAGACACACACACACACACACACACGCACACACACACACACACACACACACACACACACACATATATATATATATATATATATATATATATATATATATATATATATATATATATACAACATTTTTCATTAAATAACCCACAAGGGTTGATATGCCATTAAATACCAAACAAACAAACAAACAACTGAAACTTGCATGCAAGTTCATTTTATCGTCATAATCTTTATGCTGTTAGCAAAAAAGAATGATTAACGAAAATTTCGGTACCGAAAATACATCCCCTATATTTGTGTTTAAAAAGTTGTTTACACTGTATAAAAAAAAGCACGCTTCAAACGTAACCACAAAAATCTGATTGTTTCAACTAATCATAACACATAGAGAATTAAGAGAACAAGACAATCTTATCCAGTCTTCATTTCAACGAAATTTGCTTCATGAGTTGCCCTAATACCCCTTCCCGAACCCCCACCCCCAAAGTAACTTCAAAAAAGACTTTGTAACTTATCTACATTTCCCAAATCGCTTTTATCTAACAAATAGCCGTTCTCTTCGGGAGAAAGAAAATTATCTCCACTCCTTTTAAATCCCAAAGTAAACATCAACCTAAAATAAATACAGATAAGAAATCCCTGAGATGAAAAGAAAGAAAAAAAAGGTTTCTACTTATATATTCACGCCCGAATTGTTGCGTATACTAAAGAGCATACATAACTTACGTATTTACTTCTGACATGTTGTCCTGAGTACGACGCTAAACTGCATCTAATAGGTGAGGTTTATATTCTGGAGCTCTGGGGAGTGTGGAGTACCCCTTTTTCGCCATTACTCCCTAGTACTCTCTAACCCCAAGTGGTAGTACCTGTTAGAGTCCCATCTATAGTTTTAAATAGAAAAAAATAGTTTAAAAAAACTAAAGAGTTAATTTTAAAAAAATTCTATATCCATCATGAATGAATAAGACAAAACGAATTCGGTATAAAATAACCCAACAAGGTTGAGGTGCTGTAAGATCCAAACAATTAGCCTTCTGGCACAAATGCATATATTCATGTATAGGGATGTTAACCCTTTTCAGGCCGACAGGACCGGTCGGATAATAACATTCATTTATTTACAACCAAATAAACAATTGACCGTAGAGGGGTATTCGCTATGTAACCAGATAGTTTACAACAGAATCTATAGATTTCAAGTAGCCCTAAAGAGATATATACAATTGAAGCATAATAATAATAATAATAATAATAATACCACATTGATGTAGAAATATGGTATATATATACTGTTGAAGCAGACTAATAGTAATTATATTACCTAACAAGAATTACGCCCTCCACAGAGTGTAGGTTTAATAAGTTTTAATGTATTCTTATATATTAGAGAAAGAATTAACGAACTAAATGAGAACGCATATAAAAAGATTACACTTATTTTAATTATATTTTCAATTGGTTTCCATATAAAACATTCATACGATTGATTTTAATACCTTCGAGAATAAAAAAATACAATTAGAGATCAATAAAACCAAATAATAATTTATTAAACCCGGTTTTGTTAAAACCAGTATGCAAATTAACAACATTATATATTATGTAAACCATTGTTTCTTAGTGATATATAAAAAACTTATTGCAGGATTTTAAATGCACTAAAACATGGGTGGGTTTGAGGCAAATCTAACTCAGATTTTCATAGAGACATCATTAATAAATAACATGTATTATTTGTATAAAGGATTTGGACTATAAATTAAATACCCTTTGATAAACTTACGCAGTTCTTGAAGGTATTATAATGTAATGAGTAACGTAGTTTCGGTTAAAGAGAGAGGGACACCGAATCTACATCAACTTAGAATACAAAATTTATGAGAGACGTATACGGTATTGAATCAGCCTGTCTACAACCGATTCTTTAATGCAAATTGCCGTAGAAAGTAAATTTGCTATTAATATGTTTCACATCTGTTACAACATATGTTCTAAATTTAAATTCGAGGTAGCTAATGACCCATTATTGAAACATGTTTTTACATCTGTTTTCACATCTGTTTTAACATGTATTTTGACACGTTTCAATTTTTTTAGTTAGTCAATCCTAGTTAGTTAACTTGTTTCACATCTGTTTCACATCTTATTTCACATCTGTTTCAAATTTAAATTCGAGTTAGCTAATTTGTTTTACATCTGTTTTCACGTTTGTTTTGAAATTAAATTTTAGTTAGTTAATTTGTTTCACATCTGTTTCTACATCTGTTTACAGATCTGTTTCCTCATCTGTTTAGAATTTAATTTTGAGTTAACGTATTTCTTTAAATCTGTTTTTACATCTGTTTCAACAACTGTTTCGAATTTAAATGAAAGTCAAAAAATTTGTTTCAAATCTGTCTCACGTGTGTTTTCACATTTGTTTTTGCGTTCGTTTCAAATTCAAATTCAAATTCTAATGAGCTAATGTGCTTCAAATGTGTTTAACACCTGTTTCAACATTTGTTTGAAAACAAATTCGAGTTAGGTTGAAATATACACATGCTCAGGAAGTGCTTAATAGCAAAAATTTACAATGATCCGAATCGCTTTAATGTTACTTATTGTAAGATATCCTAAACAGCATTATCCTTTATATTTGTAGGTCTGGTGTAAAGACAATCAAGAGGAACACTCACACACACCTTAGAAAATTAGGTGACATCTGTCGCTAAAACGATTTTATTTGTTGTTGTCTGACAAACGAAGAAAAATCCCAGATTTTTAAAGATACTAATATTGAATGACACTGCTACTATAACACACAAGAGACAATGTTCGACTTATATTTCGTCCAATTTATGAGAAAATGGTCAGAATGAACCCCTCGTTGTAAATCGGGTACGGCTTGGATAGTGTGGCGCGAAAGACACTACTTTAAAAAGAAATGAACTTGGGATAAACAAGTTATTTTAGTTATACTTACTAGCAAATATATGCACCCTAGTATTTAAGTTTTAATGATAAAAATATCAATATTAATTAGAAAGACTAATGAAACTGAATAAGAATGCAGATAAAAAAATTGGAACAGAAGAGGGTATGATTGAAAAAATAGAAACAACTTTGAAAGTAACTCTTCCATCATTTTCCTTACTCCCCTCTTTCATTGGTAAAATTCTCCTAATATAACTATTTAATTAAAATTAGGAAGTAAAGAATATATTTAGTTTATTTCTTCTTGTTAATGGATTTCTTTTTAAGATTTATCCCCGAGATTTTTGCTCATATTCAAAAAAGATAAAACCAAACAATTCAGAAATCAATAATACTAAGCATATATTTATTAAAATCAATTTTTTAAGATCAATATGGCAAATATAACACTATAATCCGCTATTTTGCAATTGCATATTCTGTGTATGTAGATATGGTCCAGTCTTAATGATGTAAATTCAATTTTCAGTAATTGAGGTTAAATAAGATAAAATCCTGTAAATAACGAAACGGTGACTTCCATTAATAATAAGCTTCATTTGTATCCGTTAATCATGCTATATTTGTCTTGTAACTGTGCTATATCGTATAGTTGAGCCCCAACTCCTTCGACAAAAGCAAGATGTGATACAAGGTTTGATCTCGGAGTTTTCCTTTTCCTAGTTTGGTTGCCTTACCAAATATCTACCAATGTCCGCTATTGTTTACTCATAGCGAAAGCTCATAGCGATATTACACTTTTGTGTAATATCTTCGATTCGTCTCAAAAATGGCTACATATCAACTCCTTAGGCTCATCCAATAGTAACAGGTATAACAAAAGATGGCAGATATAATACTATAATTTATTACTAGCAAGGCCTGTGGACATACCACATTATGATAATTTAATTATTACAAAGTTTAGTAACTATTACAATAGACTTCAATATGTAAAGCGTGTAATAATCAGGATTTAACTCTTCACTCTTTTTTCTTTCTTTTGTTCTTTTCATTTTTTCCTTATGTTCGATTGAAACAGATTAGCGTTATCGCTTCCGCATGCTAATCCCCTTGTTTTCCCCTTTCTTTCTTTCTTTCTTTCTTTCTTTCTTTCTTATTACATTTTTTCTGTTTAGCATGTCCATTTCCTTCCCCTTCATGTCTTTATAATAAAAACAGAATAGTCCATTATTTAGCTGAGGTGACGACACTCATAATCCACTCTGACCTGGAGTGGTAGTACCTGTTAGGGTCCCATCTATGGGTTAAATAGAAAAATGTATTTATAAAAAAAATTGTATTATCCATTAAGAATGACTTTATTTCAAAACTTTATCAGCATTAAATGACCCACTGAGGTTGATATGCCGTAAAACCAAACCAAACCAAACCAAGACACTCATAAGAAATAATAATTCTGCGGTTAAGCAGCGCCAGATAATCAGAATTTACAATTTTGCATTTCATCTTGAAACGATTAGAAGGGTGTTGCAAGAATGATAACGGTCATAATTTTAAGGAACACCAGCATTAATATATAAATGATAGCAATCATAATACAGGCGGTGTCTTTGAGGCAAATGTTTACCAGAAATATGATTCCAGGATACTAGATCCATTCTTTAGTATGTCACGATGATATAAATGTATCTTTTATTTTGTTTATAATTTCAAACTTTTCCAAGGACATTAGCACAGAGGGAAGCACGAATAGCTTCATATAGGATTGAACTCGGCCCGTCGAATTCCTTTCCTACGCCTCCACTTGTTGAGTACGAATGTTTTTTCTCTAATAATTTGTCTGTTTGTATTTTTGTACGCACATGTGTGTGTATGTGTGTAGTGTGTGTGTGTGTGTGTGTGTGTGTGTGTGTGTGATTTTCTATCTGTGAGCATATGTATGTGTATGTTCTTTGTGATAATGTCTGTTTATGTTTTTTATGTACATGTATGTTAATGTTTCTCTTCTTTCTGTGCGTATGTGTGTATGTGCTTGTCTCTGTGTGACCTTCATAGCCTGTGTATGTACGTGTATGTATTTGCATGTATGTATCCATGTGTGGAAAGAGACTGATTACCGGAAACAGATGTTCAAATTGACAAATAATTACCAAAGAAAGTTTCATTTGTCCACTTTTATTTCTTTAATTTAGAAAAAACAAACAAATAAATAAAACAAACAAACAAAAGCATTTTTCCTTTCACGTCAATGTGACATCAACATTCCTGAAGGCAAAAAGAAAGAAAAGAAGAAGAAAAAAACAAATAAAAAGGCAACAAATACAAAAATAAATAAGCGTAAAACATTAGGAGAAAATAATATAATCTAAAAATCTGGAAGAAATGTACTTCCTTAAAAAAAAAAAAAAACAACAACAAAATACAAAGGAACAAAAAATAAAACAATAAAAACAACAACAAAAAAAACCTATACAAAAACCCCAAAGAATATAAACAAACATAACCCCCTAATATCAAAATTAATGTAAAAGAATAATTAAGTTTTTCTTGTAGCAGCCCATCGTCATTTTGTTCCCAATAAACAAAATAAAAAAGAACCAAACAATATAAAAAATAATCTCCAAATATCTATATATTAATACTCGTGTTCCTTAATCTTCCGATCGTTATCATCTTGCAACACCCTCTGGTTAAAAATGAGACCGTTTAAATCGTCCAAGATAAAATGTAAAAATGTAAATCCCGATTATCGGGTGTCGCTTATCTGATGAATTCTTATTTCTTATCAGCTTGCAACACCCTCTGGTTAAAAATTAGACCGTTCAAATCGTCCAAGATAAAATGTAAAAATGTAAATCCCGATTATCGGGTGTCGCTTATCTGATGAATTCTTATTTCTTATCAGCTTGCAACACCCTCTGGTTAAAAATTAGACCGTTCAAATCGTCCAAGATAAAATATAAAAATGTAAATCCCGATTATCGGGTGTCGCTTATCTGATGAATTCTTATTTCTTATCAGCTTGCAACACCCTCTGGTTAAAAATTAGACTGTTCAAATCGTCCAAGATAAAATGTAAGAATGTAAATCCCGATTATCGGGTGTCGCTTATCTGATGAATATCAGCGTCGTTACTTCCGCTAAATAATGGGCCATTGGCTTTTTTGTTAGAAAGAAAGAAATAAAGTAAAGAAAAGGACATGCTACACAGAAAAATATAATCAAAAAGAAAGAGAGTTGGGGAAAGATAGAGAGAGGGGGTGAGCGCGCAGAAGCGATAATGCCAATCTATTTCAATCGAACATAAGGAAAAATGACAAGAGGAAAATAAAGAAAAAGAGTATTAATTAATATACTTTTTACATATTGAACTATTTCGCAACAGCTCTTAAGTAAACATATCAGACGTTGTCATAATTAAATTATCATAATGTGGTATATCCGCAGGTCCTGCTAGTCAAAATTAATGTAAAAAGAATAATTAAGTATTTCATTGCAGTAACTCCGTTTTTATTTTGTTACGGAGTTTCGACTGTTATAAGTTCTTGACTTCTTCAGGTGTCTGTCAAAGTCAGTGATCTTAAGGAAATCTTTCCCGATCCTTTTGTCCATATCCAATGTTTGTCTGGAAGCATATCCAATCTCTCTGCATATTTCGATAATCAAGAGCGTGGAGTTGTCATAAATATGGAAGTATTATGCTGACTGAGTAGTCTGATACCACTAGTAGTGGTTTACCTTTTCTTGATGCCGCTGCTTTTTGAGCAAGAATAATGAAGATTTGATTTATATTCGAAGATAATTTTTTAAAAAAGAAAAGAAATTTAAATGGTAACAGCATGGATTTTTTTGTTGCATTAAATAAGAGACACTGATTTTTCTCTTCAGTGTCTAAGTACTTTTTTTTCTGACACCTCACCAGGTTGAATCAACGCAAGGTTTTTTTTTACGTAGGGACTTTAATGGGGCATCCTGAGAAGATCCAACTCACAATTCAGTAATACTGGATCTGCGAAATTAACTCCCCCCACCCTCTTCTACACAGGTGACGCCGGTAGCCTCTTCTAGTAAGTTACAAGAGAAAGAGATTCATTTTTACTGTAGATCTTAGCAATCTTGGCATATAATTATTGTATTTTCCTTGTTAAATTTTCAATCATTTAGCACAAGACCATAAGTATGGGGCACCCGGTGAGACAGCCAATCCGAGTGTAGTATATTGATAATCACCGTTGTTTTTAGGGCGGTTAATGTAGATTTTGAATTGAAGGTTTTTGAAATTCAAAATCAGAGGCATGATTGGCATGAAATAACCTTTGGCTGATCTCCTTTCCAGTTGCACAGACTGTGGGAAAGAAGGCTTCGCTTAGCTTAGTCAGTTAAACGGGGAAACGTTATAAAGTAAGTATCGGTTCCGCTTCACTACGCACGCGTTTGACAAAGTTCTGGTTCTGAATGAAAATGTGTCCACAGAATATAAGCCTAGGTTGTCTCTTCGTGAACTAAATGGCTGCCTTGGCGAAACCAGACTAGCATCTTGAGAGCCAGACTTGTCAACAGAAGTTAGAAGAATAAATGAAGATAGCAACAGATAACAGATTACAGATCAAAAGTTACAACCAGAAGATGAGAAATCCATCCATGATGTATCAGCTAAAAAGTTTACAAATAAATAAATACCTATGATTTTGTGTAAAGTTTAGATGCAAAATATTCGAAATAATTATCTACTTGGTAATTAACAGATGTGCGGAACATTTTATTCCAGGGTGGACAGAAGTAAGTTTCCATTTCAAATTGTTTTATTTTCTTAACTCCTTTAATAAATTTGAAGCTTTTACTTCCTTATGATACAAACACTCTAATATTGAATTTTTAACTCCTTTTGTCTCAAACAATATATTTTTATAATAATTTTACACCACCCGCAAGGCGTTTTTTTTGGTAGTAATGATAATGTGGCCACAGAATATAAGCCTAGGTTGTCTCTTTGTGAACTAAATGGCGGCCTTGGCGAAACCAGACTAGCATCCTGAGAACCAGACTTGTCAACAGAAGTTAGAAGAACAAATGAAGATACCAACAGATAGCAGATTACAGACCACAAGTAACAACCAGAAGATAAGAAATCCATCCATAATGTATTAGCTAGCTACTCAAGTAAGAAGGAAGACAAGTAAGAAAGTAAGTAAGAGATGTATGAGAGTATAACCACGGATGCTCTTATATCTCATCTATTAATAATGAAGATGCAATCTCCATTTATCTGTAACCGAAACTACATCTCAGCCTACGTCACAATACCGAAAATCGTCAATACGTAGAATAAAGAACAACCCTGTAATCAGTTTTAAAAATTAAATTACTTTCACCCTTTTTTCAGTCACAATAGCTTAACTAAAATTATACAAATAGATAAAAACTTATGATTTTGGGTAAAATTTATGTGTAACATATTCGAAATAATTATTTCATTGATAATTAATAAATGCATGCAACATTTTATTTGAGGGGGTCAGAAGTAAGTTTCCATTTCAATTTTTTTTATTTTCTTAACTCCTTTAATAAATTTGATGATTTTACTTTCTTATGATACAAACACTCTAATATTGATTTTTTAACTCCTCCTACCTCAAACAATATATTTTTAAAATAGTTTTACACCGCCCGCAATGCATTTTTTTGGTAGTGATGATAATAGAAACAATTGTCCTAGTAAAACGAATCAGCAACACGAGTTTAAATCCTGGACGAAGCTATTTGCGTTTCACTTCGCACTAAATGACTATGTAAAGCTCTGAAAATTGTTGAAAAGACTGGGCTCTTCTATCATGGTAAGGGAACCAGTCTAGGAGAAGGAACATTTGATTGAGACGCAAGGACAATTTTTTAGCGAAGTAAACCTGGTTTAAATTGATTTTTTTTTTTCATTTTCTTGACAATTGAAGGGGTGAAGAAATGAATTTATGCATTTCCAAAGGAAACTCGAAAATGAAATGCAACAGTTTTCAGGAAATAACCCTAGACAGGTAGACGTGCCATTAAAATCAATCAATACATTATTTAATGCAAACAAATAATATTTAGAAATGAATTAAGTTCAGCAATCAAGGGAATAAAAAGCATTTTTACTTCACAGATTGAAATCAAATAACCTTTCACAGAATCCCCTTGTGTAACCCTCTTTTACAAGCACGCATGCGCAGGCCCTAACCCACGCACTCTCACTCCCACACACAGAGAGAGAGAGAGAGAGAGAGAGAGAGAGAGAGAGAGAGAGAGAGGGGGGGAGGGAGAGAGAAATAATAAAAGAAGAGAGAGAAAGAGAGACAGATACAAGAGAGAGAGAGAGAGAGGAGAGAGAGAGAGAGATAATGGAGAGAGAGACAGAACAGAGACAGATACAAGATACAAAAGAGAGGATAAAGAGAGATAGATAGGGAGAGAAATAGATTAAAGGGAAGAGAGAGAAAGAGACAGAGACAGATACAAAGAGAGAGATAATGGGAGAGAGAGACAGACAGACAGACAGAGACATATACAAAGAATACAAGAGAGAGAGAGAGAGAGAGAGAGAAGAGGAGAGAGGAGAGAGAGAGGAGGGGAAGAGGGAGAGAGAAATAGATAAAGGGAGAGAGAGAAAGAGACAGAGGACAGATACAAAGAGAGAGATAATGGGAGAAGAGAGACAGACAGACAGAGACATATATAAAGAATACAAAGAGAGTGAAATGAGTGAGAGAGAGAGAGACAGAGAGAGAGAGAGAGAGAGGGAGAGGAGAGAGAAATAGATAAAGGGAGAGAGAGAGAGAGAGGAGAGAGAGAGAGAGAGAGAGAGAAAGAGAGACAGATACAAAGAGAGAGAGATAATGGGAGAGAGAGAGACAGACAGACAGAGACATATACAAAGAATACAAAGAGAGAGAGAAGAGAGTGGTGAGAGAGAGAGAGAGAGAGAGAGAGAGAGAGAGAGAGAGGTGGGGGCTCATTTGCATTCTTACTCGCCCATACATTTTATATGAGGTTTCCCCTTTTATTATTTCTCTTCTTGGAGGCCGGTTTCGTCATAGATACGAAACGCCATTCTATCAGAGAAATGTGGAACTGACCCGCTGGCTGCATCTTTTTTAAGCACCGTATTGCCCGTAGCTTGAATAAGAATACGGATTTTTAAAAGAAAATCTAAACAAATTGACTTGACCTTCTTTTTTGTTGATTATTATCGCTTCCTCCATTTGCAGGTGCTTGATGTAAGAGAATAATAATTTATTCATGATAAAAATATCGATTTACAGATCTGCAGATTTAGAATTTGTTGAACAGTACAGCAATGGTCAGGTCAGAAATTATGCACAAATCCTGTTGGTTGCGTGCAATCCACTCCAACCTGTTGCATGTTCTAGGATAAAGGAACAGTAGAATTTAACCTTCTGAGATTCGAACTCACCACACCTGCGTAATTTTCAGAAAAATAAATAATTCGACATATTACAGGGATCTGTGCAGTAAAGCAAGGAGCTGATGGTAGGTGTAGCGCTCCACCCCAGACGCCAAAAACAACGACGACTTTACGTTTTATTTTACAGAAGGGCCGGGTTAGCTCAGTCGGTAGAGCGTTCGGCTAGAAACCACAAGGTTCCTAGTTCGATACCGGGCCTCGCCAACTCAGCGTATGAGTAGCACTGGGATCTGTGCGGTAAAGCAAGGAGCTGAAGGTAGGTGTTGCGCTCCACCTCAGACGCCAAAACAATCTCCTTGGTCTAACGCTATTGAAAAGGGGATAGACTCCCTCGCTGACTGGTTGATACCGACTTTAGGCCGCCCCGACGACTTTACTTTTTTACTTTACAGAAGGGCCGGGTTAGCTCAGTCGGTAGAGCGTTCGGCTAGAAACCACAAGGTTCCTAGTTCGATACCGGTCCTCGCAACTCAGCGTATGAGTAGCACAGGGGTCTGTGCGGTAAAGTAAGAAGATGATGGTAGGTGTGGCGCTCCACCTCAGACGCCAAAACAATCTCCTTGGTCTAGCGCTATTGAAAAGGGGATAGACTCCCTCGCTGACTGATTGATACCGACTTTAGGCCGCACCGATGACTTTTTTTTACCTGCCAATATATGGGTAAGAGGATTGTTATACACTGGGTGAGATATAGATAATCTATATAGATAAAATAAAAAGTTAAATTTTAGAATGATATTGCAAAAAGAGAAATTGACTATTTTGTATAAATAAAGTTGGGTTTGATTTGGTTTGTTTAAAATGGCATATAAAACCGTGTGAGTTATTTAATGCAAACTCTTTATGATATGTATAAAATATATATATAACCCGGATTGTTACCATAACTTAAATATAAAGGCTCTATCAATGATATTGAGCACTCGCTACCTATGAATATACCACCCGTATCATTGACAAAATAATGAGGGAGTCTTTCCCCTTTTCACTAGCGCTAGACCAAGGAGATTGTTTTTGCATCTGAGGTGGAGCACCACACCTACCATCAGCTTTTTACTTTACGGCACAGATCCCTGTGCTACTCATACACTGAGTTGGCGAGGGCTGGTATCAAACTAGGAACCTTGTGGTTTCTAGCCAAACGCTCTACCGACTGAGCTAAACCATCCCTATAATATATATATATATATATATATATATATATATATATTTGGGAAGACTGGATTCTTAAAACTTGGTTTGGCAAGTATAATATATATAAATATATATAATATATACTTGCCAAAGTTTAAGAATCCAAGTTTTAAGAATCCAGTCTTCCCAAATATTTTTCCATAGCTGGAAAGAGAATAATTTGATGCACACCTTACACCCCCCCATATATATATATTATATATATATATATATATATATATATATATATATATATCCTTAAATAGAGCACTACCGGTAGCCTAGTATATTTATAACAATAAAATTCCATTTTGGGTGTGTAGATGCCGTAGTGTTAAAATTTCTGACTGATAAAGAATCGGTCGGGTTTCTATCCCAGCCTGACGCAGGTTGCCTTGTCTAGTTACACTGATGAGCCGTAAAACGGTGAAACAGGATTGTTCGTGAATATATATATATATATATATATATATATATATATATATATAATATATATATATACATATATATGTATATATATATATATTACAGATAATAAAAGGTGATACATTCTTCGTCGGCTACCATGTATATCTGGATTACCGAAATCTTAAGTAATACCGGAATGGTAGGTTTAGTTACGAAAATTATATCTTGGAGAAGTAGGGCTTCTCTCTTGCATGGCGTTATGCCTTGCTATGCGTAAAATACCCAAAGGGACAAAATATAAATATGGGATAGAATTATAGACGCTGGTATCATTGGCAAAAGACGTCAACGCCTAGAATTATTGTGAAAGAAGAATTACCAAATAAAATGAAAAAAAGGAACATGTTTCAAGAATCTGTTGAGGAAGAAGACAATAAGGCAAATATTTAGCGAATGGGAAACGTTCGTGCAAAATAATGAGCGGAAATCTAAAGTGCTTGGATTAATTTGAGAAAGTCTGGGAGTAAATGAAAGAGACAAAAAAACATTATTCCAAGAATTTGCACATAATGGAAAGAGATTGGGCGAGAAGAAGAAGAAGAAAAGAAGAAGAAGAAGAAGAAAAGAAGAGAAGAAGAAGAAGAAGAAGAAGATGGATGAAGTAGAGAAAACAATAGGTAGATAGATGGATAGAGGGAAACAATGAATAGAAGAAGTAGAAGAAGAAGAAGAAGATGATGATGATGATGATGATGAGATGATGATGATGAGAAGAAGAAGAAAAAGAAGAAGAAGAAAAAGAAGAAGAAGAAGAGAAGAAAACAAAAGATAGATAGATGGATATAGATAGGGAGGGAAACAATGATAGAAGAAGAAGAAGAAGAAGAAGAAGAAGAAGAGAAGAAGAAGAAGAGAAAACAAGATAGATAGAATAGATAGATAGATAGATAGGGAGGAAAACAATGAATAGAAGAAGAAGAAGAAGAAGAAGAAGAAGATGAGGATAATGATGATGATGATGATGATGATGATGAAGAAGAAGAAGAAGAAGAAGAAGAAGAAACAATAGATAGATAGATGGATAGATAGATAGGGGAAAACAATGATAGAAGAAGAAGAAGAAGAAGAAGAAGAAGAAGAAGAAGAAGAATGAGGATAATGAATGATGATGATGATGATGATGAGAAGAAGAAGAGAAGAGAAAACAATAGATAGATAGATGGATAGATAGATAGAGGAGGGAACAATGAACAGAAGAAAGAGAAGAAGAAGAAGAAGAAGAAGAAGAAGAGAGAAGAAGAAGAAGAAGAAGAGAGGAAAACAAAAAAATAGATAGATGGATAGATAGATAGGGAGGGAAACAATGATAGAAGAAAGAAGAGAAGAAGAGAAGAAGAGAGAAGAAGAAGACGAAGAAGAAGAAGAAGAAGAAAGAAGAAGAAAGAAGAAGAAAACAATAGATAGATAGATGGATAGATATAGATAGGGAGGGAAACAGAATAGAGAAAAGAGAAGAAGAAGAAAGAAGAAGAAGAAGAAGAAGAAGAAGAAGATGATGATGAGATGATGATGAAGAGAAGAAGAAGAAGAAGAAGAAGAAGAAGAGAAGAAGAAGAAGAAGAAGAGAAGAAGAGAGGAAAACAAAAAAATGATAGATGGATAAGTAGATAGGGAGCGGAAACAATGACATAGAAGAGAGAAGAAGAAGAAGAAGAGAAGAGAGAGATGATGAAGAAGAAGAAGAAGAAGAAGAAGAGAAGAAAGAGAAGAAGAAAACAATAAGATAGATTAGATGGATAGAATACGATAGGGAGGAAACATGAATAGAAGACAGAAGAGAGAAGAAGAGAAGAAGAAAGAAGAAGAAGAAGAAGAAGAAGAAGAAGAAAGAAAACAATAGATAGATCGATGGATAGAAAAGATAGGGAGGGAAAACAATGAACAGAAGAAGAAGAGAAGAAGAAGAAGAAGAAGAAGAATATGATGATGATGATGATGGATGAATGATGATGATGATGATGATGACTGATGATGATATCGAGAAAAAGTTGAAACTAATGAAAGAAGAAGGACGAAGAAGCAAGAAAGTAATGAATAGAAGAAGAAGGTGAAGTAAAAGAAGAAGTGAGGAAGGCAATAAAAAAGAAACGGACCGCTAAAAGAAGGTGTGGAATTAAAACAAAACCCAAAGGGGGAAGAAAATGGAAAAAGAGAAAATAAATTAATAGAAGGGTAAAAAGAATAAAAGACATATCCATACATTTAATATATTTACATATACGTAGATGTTGCATATTATATATATATATATATATATATGCAAACACACACAACATACTCATATATATATATGCACAACATTACATATATATGTAATAATGCACAAGCACATATAATAGTTGGCACATATATATTGTGCGTGTGCCATATATATATATATAATTATATAATTATATATATATAAGGTATATATATATATATTACTATATGCACACCACACTCATATTATTATGCACAAACATAATACATATATTTATATTGCCACAGCAACAATATACCATAAGGCACATATATGGCGTGTGCAATATATATTATATATATATATAATCACTTTGTGTTTAGGTTTACGTGTATGTGTGTGAGATTAGGTAATATGACGAAAGAAACAATTTTGAAAATAAACATTTATTCATATAAGATGTTTTTTCTTTATTCAGTTTCAATCAGATTATGAATGGAATTTTTATTTTTAAAATAACAAATCTTGATATAAATCTAATGCAAACAGACGCTAAATGTTTTAGTTGTTTAAAATCTTTTGAAATTGACAAGTATTGAAAAATTATTATTATTATTATTATTATTATTATATATTATTATTATTATTAATTATTTTTGAGTCTTCACATCAGTGTTAGCTGATGGTCCTTTCACTGGAGTCTGAGTGATAGCAAGTCCTCCTCGGTCTCCAGGCTTCTTCTGAGTATTCTGCAAGATTGCAGCAAGTGCAGTGTTCTGAAATGTTTTTCAATCCTTTCTCTGTTTCCAAACTTTCCACCTTTTCTAATCCTTTTGGGACTGTTTACAGTGCACCACTACATTGGTATCACTTTCACTTTCAATGTTCCATAAAAATTTTTCATTCTCTGGCAAGATCAGATATTTGTCCATTTTTTCATTTTCCTTTGCTCACCCTGTGATCTGCTGGCACTGCAAAATCCACCCAGTTGACAAGTTCTTTCTTTTTTTGTTTATTCAAACACTAGATCTGGTCTTCTTGCTGGGATAAGTGAATATTATTATTTTATTATATTATTAATTATATTATTATTTTTTTGAGTCTTCCATCAGTGTTAGCTGAAATTGGCTTTCACTGGAGCTGAAGGATTAGCAAGTCCTCCTCCGGTCTTCCAACTTCTTCTGAGTATTTTCTGGCAGATTGGCACGCAGTGCAGTGTTCTGAATGGTTTCAATCCTTTCTGCCTGATTCCAAACTTTCCAAACCTTTTTTCTAATCCTTTTGGGACTGTTTCAAGTGCACCACACAATTGGTATACTTCATTTTTTTTCTTTTCTTTTTTAACTTGTGTTTTCCATGGTTTCCATAACTTTTTTCAGTTCTCTGCCAAATCCGATATTGTCATTTTTTCCCTTTTCCTTTAGCTTCACCCTGTGATCTGCTGGCACTGCAAAATCCACCAGTTTGACAAGTTCCTTTTCTTTTTGTTTTATCAACACTAGATTCTGTCTTCTTGCTGGGATAGGTGAATATTATTATTATTTTATTATTATTATTATTATTATTATTATTAATTTTTTTGAGTCTTCAACATCAGGTTAGCTGATGGTCCTTTCACTGGAGTCTGAAGATAGGCAAGTCTCCTCCGGTCGCAAGCTCTTCTTGATATTCTGGCAGATTTGCAGCAGTGCAGTGTTCTGAATGGTTTCAATCCTTTCTCTGATTTCCAAACTTTCCAAACCCTTTTCTAATCTTTTGGGACTGTTTCAAGTGCACCAAACTACAATTGGTATCAACTTTTCACTTTTCATGTTCCATAATTTTTCAGTCTCAGGCAAGATCCAGATTTTGTCCATTTTTTCCATTTCCTTTTAGCTTCCAACGCTGTGATCTGCCTGGCACTGCAAAATCCACAGTTTTGACACAAGTTCTTTCTTTTTTGTTTATCACACTAGATCTGGTCTTCTGCTCGGGATAAGGTGAATATTTTATTATTATATTATATTATTATTATTATTATTAATTCTTTATTATTATAATTATTAATTATTATTTTTGATTCTTCACATCAGTGTTAAGCTGATGGTCTTTCACTGGAGTCTGAAGATGCAAAGTCTCTCCGGTTCCAAGCTTCTTCCTGAGTATTTGGCAGATTGCAGCAGTGCAGTGGGTTCTGAATGGTTTCAATCCTTTCTCTGATTTCACAAACTTTCCAACACTTTTCTACTCCTTTTGGGACTGTTTCCAAGTGACACTACAATTGGTATCAACTTTCACTTTCATGTTCCATATTTTTCAGTTCTCTGCAGATCCAGATATTTGTCCATTTCTTTCATTTTTCCCTTTAGCTTCACTTCACCCTGTGATCTGCTGGCACTGCAAAATCACCAGTTGCACAAGTTCTTTTTTTTTGTTTATCAAGCAACTAGATCTGGTTTCTTGCTGGATAAGGTGAATATTAATTATTATTAATTATTATATTATTATTATTATTACTTATTATTATTATTATTAATTATTATGTTCACTCCTTTTGAGTTTTCCACATGAACGTATAGCTGATGGTCATTTCACTGAGCTGAGTGAACAACAAGTCTCCTCGGGTCTCCAGGATTCTTCTTGAGTATTCTAGCCGATTGCAACAATGTAGGTAACAGGTTCCCCACCCTGGAATGGTCTCAATTCTTCCTCTGATATCCAGTTCCTCCATCTTTGTTTCCAGTTTTATTGGGAGCGTTCCCAGCTGCAGCGCAATACAAATTTGGTATCACGTTTTGGACTCTCACTATTTCCATCGTTTTTTTACGAATTCGCTGGCAAGATCCAGGTATTTATTCATCTTTTCATTTTTCCTTCAGCTTCACCTGTGGACTAACTGGAACAGCAAAAATGTCCCACAAATTGACATGTTTTCTTTCACCTTTTCTTGTTATCAATACTAGGGCCTGGTCCAGCTTTGGGCTGTGAGCTTGGTTTCTAAGAGCTTTCTTGTTCTTACTGAGGTATGCTTTATTTTATACCTTTTTTCTTTTACTCTCAGTTTTGTTTGATATCTAGGTCTACATTCTAAAATTCCTAAGTGATTGTGTGATTTCTTTTTTTCAACGTGTTGTTATAAGTATCCTGATTTGGTCAGTTGTATTCGAGGTCCATCCAAATTTTACCGCCCTTTTCCATTACTAGAAATAGCTTCTTTTTTCGGTTTCCGATCTCATCCTATGTCTTTAAGCTAAGATATACCTGATACTGATGGTTTTGTACCATAGATTTTCCAGTTCTTTCCTATTTATTTGGGCAGACTTTTATGGTCGATCTTAATGTACTCATAGGTGGTTCAGTTTTTTTTCTGCTGGTTAGTTGATTGTGTAATCCCCTCTGTGCATTATTTCTGAGTATCTATTGAGTGGAATGATTGCTTATAATAAATAGTAAGTCGTGATAGCGAGTCCTCCTTGAAAAATAACCTCTTTGGATTTTACTCTGCCAGGGTTGTCCTCCTATTATTTCATGGCTTTTTTTTATACAGTTTTAATTATGTTCTTGAAGTATTTCGTACATTTTTGACATTATAAAAATCCAAAGTATGTGGACCGATGTCATAGGCTTTTGTCTGTAATCAATGGGACACACCAGGGCAGTGCCATTCTAGAGGCCAGCAAATCAAAGAAATTGATGAATCAATAATTAATTAAACTTGATTTGATTTACATTAATAACAGTAATCAATAATATAATAATTCAATTTAATAGTTTTAACTTCTTAAAATAAGTGATGATGTAGGTCGATCTATACAGAGATAATAAGAGGAACGTCCATCAGTTGTTGGATCCTACTTATTTCTTTTTCCGTCATTAATATTATTAGTTAAATTATTATTTAGATCTCAATATTCAGTTATTATAAAGGAGTAAGATTTATTTATAACATCAATATATCAAGTAGGTTTCGAGAAGTATTTTAATATGTCTATTACTATATTATTGATCTAATACCACGCAACATGGTGGTATTTATCCCTTGATTGGTACATCTGAGATACGACTTCGCAGTCGAAATACAAGCTCTGGCGCTCTCATGCAGTAGTGCGGTGGTGATGAATCGTATAAACTTTCTATATAAGTGGTTAGAGAGAAGTTCTCAAGGTCTTGAGACTTATTAGTTGTTTAGTACTGAAAGGTAGTATCCTCACCGACATCCATCCACTATACTATACACGTCGAGTTTAATAAGTTATAGCACGGAGAGAGCTAGTGGGACATGATCTCACGAAAGGGAGACACATATAAATCGCCTTCGCTGTTCTAGGATGGTACACGCAGTACTTTAAGTGCCCAGCCGAGCTTTACCTTGGATAGTATGTGTATTGAATACTACTGTATCTTCTTCTAACCTACTGGAGACATACTATACGGCATAATTTATTAAAGATCTGTTGATTATCTCCTAATTTTATAAGGCTTAGTTATTTAATTACGCTAATGATGGACACCTCCACGCATTCCACTGCATTTTATACCTCAGAATGCAGCGCAAGGGGGATACGCTGAGAAATCTTAACGTTCGTTCATGTGAATTATACTACTAACATGCAATTTCCTCTACCTGATTACGGATTTATAGATGCCAGTGATGCAGAAGTAAATGTATATGTATACTTCTGAGCAAATTATATAATTGCAGCAGTCCATATAGAGACTATGAATTATAATCTACGCATCTTGTGAGCAGAACCAGAGACCACTTTGTGGTATACAAACATAGAGAAAAGAAAGAAGACATCACTTTTAGTTATAATTAAGCCTACAGAGTTTTAACAGGTTTATTCTTTTTTAGTTCTGTGGATATTGCTTTTACACCCTGGATTTATCCTTCTCCACTTGCAATTAATATCATGAATGTCTATGTTCTTCTTTAATAATATGTTGCCAGCAAAGCGTGTGTGGTAATCAAATTAATTTTTAAGCGTGTTAGATATGTGTGAGCGATACACTACAGTTACCATAAATACCCAACCACCAATCTAAGCGTCAACAATCTACACTAGGATATTTAAGAAGTGGATCGCAGTCTTAAAAACGATCCGGGCCTCGTTCGCAAGTGGAGAGCAAACAAAGATAAGCGAACGGTCAGCAATACTGGAGGAAGTAGTTTAGTAATGTGCAAGCAATGGAAATCAAACAAATCTGAGATATAACCGAAAAAGGTAAAAAAGGCAATACGCTCATGAAGAACAAAAGAGCTCTAAGAAAGAACCTAAAGACGCGTCGAAGTCAATTGCGGCGCTCTCCAAGGGCTCTTTCCAGGGGACCCTCTAGATTTCATCAATTGTGTCCTGCTGATATAAACCATAGCTTGCCCAGTCGAAAGTAAGAAGTAGTTTAGGGGTAGTAGAACTTTGATAATCTACAAAAATATAATCATTGGATGGATTACAGTGTCTACTTTATTCTTGGGTATATTTTCACCTCATATTTAAATGATAGATTTCAGCTAGGTGTTTGAAAATCACGCTTTGTGAAAGGTGAAGATGAAAACCATAGTTGTAAATTAAAAACTTTCAACTCTGAAGGATGTCTTGTTGCGTCACGAGTCTGTGCAGATGTATGTTAGAATTAACTGAAGTGTGATAGTTCAACCCGTCGAGGATTATTTTATACCTAAAGGTTTCGAAGTATTGGGTTTACATTGTACGCTTATATTCATATTTTCTGCTTGATTGTGTGGTTAATTGGATTTTACGGCATGTTCAACCCTTGTTGGGTATTGTTATGCCAAAGACGTTTTCTTTTTCCATTCGCTTGTGGTATATTCAACATTTTTTACAAACTAATTTTAACTCATTTTTTTCTCTTAAACACCATGCATAGCACCCTAAAGGTTTTTACTCTCCGCGTCAGATTATTATATTTTTAACTTATTTAAAGTGTATTTTGGTGGCAAACTCCGGAAACGATATATTAATGGCATGGGTAAAACTACAAGCCCTAAGCAGCCGCAGTCGTCATTAGTAGCCGTTTAGGTTTTAGGAGCAACACATACAGCGCGAAGTTGTATAATGAGAGGTCAGTCACAAGAAGGGGGATCTTAAGCAATTTCTATGTTCCATGGGTGCTGTGTATCTGTGCGGACTCTGAATTCTTCGTGAGAAGTGAGAGAGACAGAATACCACCAAAAATGGATACGGATTCTACTGGATATGTCGATAATTAGACTAGTGATAGCTAGGGGATATACTTGAACGATAACTAGAGTGCAAGAGACTTGGTCACGACACCAAGATGCGGCAGCGCTAGAACGTAACCTCACAGTCTGAGCCTCGCTCGCCATACGCATCGGACTAGAGGAATAAAGAAGCGACAAGTTTTCCTTCTTGTCCAGTGTTAGGTGAACCTCTCGGAACGGCATCCACTGGAGTCAAAGCACTGTTGCCGCTTCCCGATGTAGCACGACATTCTCTGCCAAGGCTCGCGTTAGCTTTACCACATACTATCACGTGTACCAGCGGCTCGATATATTGATCTCGCATAACGGACCACATCGATATTAAGTGGAACTACTCAGATTTAGACTATGTGGAATAGACTTGACTCATTTATATATCACTAACTTGAGTTAATGATAATCAATCTTGAATGGTGTCTTACCGTACTCAGTTATTTATTCTATATTCATCATTCTCTCTCTCATCTCACCATTATACCGCAACACACAGAAGAACGCAGCTCAGTTGATGATTTTTTTCCACTATATTACATCGAAAAATAGTACATGTGTAGATCCAACAAGTAGTTGACGACAATCTCATAAGTATTGCACGACTGGACTCGAGGAACGTATCACCTTGAGATGCTGAATGCTATAGTAGACACAATTCATGACACAGAGGAGAACACAATATAACTGCGACCAGTCCATCTGCCTATGTCAAGTACGATACTAAGAATAAGTTATATGAGTGATAGGGGTTGACATGAGAGTCAAACGGATTGTAACAATGGACTAATACTACAAAATGTGGTAGACTCGGTGACGTGGCCCGAGCATGTGTGAACCTGGAGGGCGCAGTCCTCATGACCATTAGAAGTGGAGGTGGTTGATGGAAAGGCATCATTAAGTGGACTAATGCTAGCAGAAAGGATTGACACCACTTACACGATTCATACTTACACTGGCTACTGGGCATGCAAGGGTTCTGCCACTGACATATCAATCAACGCAGGTAGGACCCCATGGGCGTAGGAGGAGACTCGGACTGTGTCCATGACTGTGAGCTACGGTCACATTGTACGAGAATTCAAACAGAATGAAAAGAAAACAACAATAACAGCATACAGATAATGAAAAAAAAAAAAATAAAAAAAAAAAACAAAAAAAATAATAAAAAAATATTCCTTATTCCCCAGTCGACAGGAGGAGTATGGAACGGTTTTTGTTCATGAGACAATCTAACAAATGAACAATTACATTAGAATGTTTAACTCGCGGAAATTTTTCAAAACCGAAAGATGAAAATCAAGGACCCCCGGTGGGTCCTTTAAGTAATATTTCAGTTTAGTATAGGGGTGGGTCCACAGATTTTAGGTACCAGACCATGGTAATGCTAAATTAGTAAACGGTCCCGTAAAGGAAATTGTTAATATTGTAAATTAACTCGAAATAGGGATGTATACTGAATGATGTACAAGCAATACCTGATACTGTTAGTAGTATTTTTGTGAATTTAAGCCATTTGTAAGTTATTTTTAGGAATAACATATAAATATAATTATTCTAATCAAGGTTATTCCTGATAAGTCTGCAATTTTAGATGATACCATATCACATTAGAATGATGCTGTCTTCTTTATTAATTCTAAAGAGGACTTGATCAATTAGTTTAATGTAAAGTTAATCCCATTGAAAAAATGGCATAACAATACATTAAGAGAATAACATTGAAAGTACGTTATAATGATTATGTTTATTGTATTATCAATGTATATATGAATTTTTAATATTATAGAGGTTTATCACATCTATGATAATTGTTATCGGATTAGTAGATAGGTATGCAGTGGTTTATTTTTTTATTACAATATCACAATATATTTTCAGTGTTGGACCCCACCCCGTTTTTGATTCTGTCCGGTACGTAAACTTTGGACCCATCCTGGTTTAAGTATGCAGTTTGTAAGAATCAAGATAATTTTTGGAGACAGTGTATAGGTGAAAGCTATATCGCCAATGATCCTATGCATTATGTTATTTGCTTCTTTATTTGATATATTTCGGTCGCTTTAATAACAGAAGTTGGATAACTTTAACTTTGCTGATCCGTTGGTATATTCTTAGCTCGCAGATACATAGCTGTCCACTCCGTATGTATTTACACGGGTAAACGATGCGGCGAGTAATAGCCACGCGTAAAGATGGCGATGGCCTAGAAGAAAGAGCGGGAATATTTAAAGGCGGAAAAGTGCTCTAGGCAGAGATAATGAATCTAGACTTTCAACGCCGCGTTCTCCATCTTATTTTTCTAACTTGCGTAGATTTTTTTTCTACGGTACTCCACTTTCCTGAATTATTTCGGTCATTCTTATGGTTCTCTTCCACCGCACGACTACTTTTTTGTAATGGATTTAAATGATGTTATAATTCATAGTTTTTTCACTGATTGTCACTGCTATTGAATATTTATTGGTTAGGACACTCTCATAGCAGTTGTAGAGAGACGAGTAATCACAAGCGACAAATAATATGAGCGAACTTATAGCTTTGCATTGGCATCGTTGGAAGTTTATTTTATTTTTATATAGTGCGTTCTCGCAGGATAGGCTTTATTCTTGTCGACAGATGTACAGCAACTGCACGCTTGTTCAACAACAGCAACAGTTCTTGAACAAACATAGAACAGCAAATAAAATACATAAGAGGACCACATTGTTACACACTGTTTCGAAATACAAACGTTCCCGTGCACATAGCTATACGAAAATCTATACAATGGATATATAGTATATATATAGTATATATATATATTATACAGTGACTGTGTGATATACCTACTCTACTGAGTATATATATAAATGCATAGCATCGCGACACACACCCATTAGTACAAGAGATTTACGCATTCAGGAATAGATTTAAATGATTATTATTAATATTTATATATACTAATATATATATAATATTGGAAGATAATGTGCTTGAATTGAAGTGATACCATAATTTTTGAAATTGGGATTAATTATAATTATGAATTCTTTTCTTAGGCGTGGCATATTATGTTCAAAGTAAGGCTAAACAAACCGGGAAAAAGTCAATCCAGGGATTGACATTTTCTCTGAATATGCTTTATACCCTACATTTGATCTATATTCGCTAAAAAAATTAATTATTATGCATCCTTTATTAATTTTAAAATTGTGTTATTGACTCCATATAAGCAACATATCGCGATCGGCCTAACCGCGACTGCTTAGATCCGGTCCTCGTAGCTCACATATAAAAATTATAAGATACACAGTTTTATTATCTTTTATCAGTTCTTAGATCGATAACCTTCATATGTCGTTATATAGTATAAGTACATTTTAATATAGATCTTAGGATACTATATAATATATAACAGTGAATGATTATAGTTATATCTTAAGAACTAGTCGAGTTACGAAGATAATTGTCGATTCCCAAGATAAGCTTTAGTGATAATTAAGTGTTAATAATAAGGATGATTTTTACGGGAATGCATAGCTTTCTTGCACAGGTACGTAAGCGCTAATTTTATCCCTAAAATTATTTAAGATATTAATGTTTTATAATTGATAATATATGCTAATGCTATCCAAAAGTATTACCTATTAGATAAAATAACAATTTGTTAGCTCATAGCAATCATCACCAGTACTAACTTAGATTTAATCCCAAAGTTTCATAAAATATAAGTAGAATAATAGAAGGATGAGGCAAATAAAATATGGATGATGGGTGGGGGGGCATAGCTTCACATATAATCATTAAAATCCATTTCTCCCCTTATCTGCCTGTCAAATAAGGTCTTATACTTAGCACTCGTTAAAGCTAACAGTCTGTGAGGGACTAAAGTTATTGAGATTTAAGGAGATGACTTGAATTGAATATTAGCCTTAAAATCAGGTGAATAGATATTTCATTAAGCCACATAGATTTTCCACAGTTTCTCCTGATATGCATGATTATACTAGAACACCGAAACCGTGGTAGGGAAATAACTTTTCTAACAACTATTATTATTGTATGAGTGAGAATCTTTATATATTATTATTATAAATTATATAATTATTGAATAAGAAATATTTCACTTACATTAAGTATGTATTCGATCAGGAAAAATTGAAATTCCTAGATCTGTCATCCTTGTATTTGTTACTATTTTTCTATAATTTACCAATATCTTTTCCTTTTATTCATATTGATCGTGATTCATATTTCTTCTCGATTTTTTTCCATCACCTATTAGTTTATGTTTTAAAATTCTACTACTCTTATTTTAGCTCTTTTATATTATATGTATACTCATCATACTATCTTCTTTTAACTTCACCTTCTTTACTCTATTCATTTCACTTTCTTCCTTCTTCCGGTTACTCAACTTATTCTTCTACACTACTCTCTAGTCTAAAGCTATGCCTAATTCTTAAAAATCAGAATACTTATAGACAATAGAAAACTATAAATGACCATATGGATGGCAAGAGATAGATACACCAAACCCATCCATAATATACCATAATCAATCCAAGTAAACACAAAGGACTTTATAACATCAATGCATATAAACTTCACGATCCTAGTATACATGTTCACAAAACTTTAGAAGAAAAAAGACAAGAGCGTAAAATGTAAAGAGATTGCAAATTTTGACGTTCCTTTGGGAAATCAAATGTTCAACTGACAGTCTCTTTATTTTCCAATATTATTTTTACTTCTGCTTCGATTTAGAATTCCTTTGTGAATCAAATATCAAAAAATGGTCATTCCGTTTGCAGGTGCGTGTGCTATCTCTCTATCTCTCTCTCTCTCTCTCCTCTCTCTCTTCTCTCTCCCTCTCTCTCTCTCTCTCTCTCTCTCTCTCTATATATATTATATATATATATATATATATATATTTTATATATATATATATATTATATAATAGAGAGAGAGACAGACATACAGACACATATATATATATTTGTCGCAGCGTCAACATACGCATTTTTCGTCAATTGTTTTCTCACTCAGTTAATTATCCACGCACACAGACACACAGACACACAGACACACACATATATATATATATATATATATATATATATATTGTTTGAAGGCAATTATAATGCATGTATCTCATAAAATTCGATAATTTAAGTCGTTAGTATACATCGCTGATGAGATTTAATAAAGTCGAAACAGTCTGTACGGTGTTCTGCATAGCGAGCCATCCTTTGCCGGGATTCACTTGTCAAGATTATTTTCTATAATTATCGGATTTTATGAGATACATGCATTATAATTGCCTTCAAGCAAAATATAGATAACAATTTATTCAACAGTGCTTCTAAAAAATAAACATCCAATATATATATATATATATATATATATATATATCAGTCATCCACAGACAGGTGTTTCGACGTTTACGTCTCATCAGTGCGGCTCATCTTTTTAAACTGCTACCTCTAGCCGGTAGCGAAACCCAACATAATTTTCGTCTGCCAATTTCATTACCCTTACGGTCGTCAGCGACTGAACAGGGTGAACAATTAATTGATACATACTAACAGGATATGTTTTTACAATCACCAGAGAACTCAAGTCTGTAAACAAGAGGCGGGTAAATATTTACGCGAAACGGTGAAATTTCAATTAATGTCGCCCCTACAGTGCTCTACCATGAAAATTGGGAGTATATATATATATATATATATAATATATATATATATATATATATATATTATATATATTATATAGTTCAATGAGAAAAACCTAACAAACCGTCATTTGGCTATTATATATAGATAATATCCAAATGATGATTTGTTAAGTTTTTATTTCTTATTGAGAATTATATAATATTGCTCTGTATGTAATTAATTTATTAATTATCTTACATTGAGCTCTCTTGGGGATTTGAAATAATCATTGTATAAATAGGGGTGCGTCAGCATGGATATTCATTGTGGATGTACACAGGATATTGATGAACTCAAATAGAATCATCCCCAGCCAGTCAATTGAATACTTTTACAGCACACACACACACACACACACACACACCACACACATATATATAATATATATATATATATATAATATATATATGCTCCTCATCCCCCTAGGTTCGAGCTCTTTGGGAAGAATTTCGCTGACAACCGCCAACTAAAGCGTAAACGCAACGCTCTCCTATATAAGGGATGGAGTACTCTATGGCGGTCTTTACATACAAAGCGATGTGTGTATTAAAATAATTAAGATCCCCTTAGCATTCTATAGGTGATGACAGCCTAGTGGTTAAGGTGTCTGACTGACACTGAACCGATCTGATTTCAATCCCGGCTGTAGGCAGCTTACAAATGTCTAGCCACACTGAAGAGACTTGATAAGTTAAAACACTTGTCTGTGAATGACTATATATATATATATATATATATATATATATATATTT
>CM042141.1:41888285-41890785 GCA_023376005.1 Doryteuthis pealeii
CAGTTATTAATAAAAATTGTTTTACATTATTAATACTGTTTGATCATATCTACGTACTAATAACATGCAATTGTATTTATATATACAACAAAATAGCGATTTACAGTTTGAACGAGAAGGCTAATTTGCATATTGATAATTTAAATTTTATTTTAATAAATATGTGCTTGGTATTATTGATTTCTAATTGTTTGGTTTTATCTTAAGAAATATAAACAAAAATCTCGTAGATAAATCTTAAAAGAAATTTATTTACAAGAAGAAATAACTGTAATATTATCCTTTACTTCCTATTTTAACTAAATAGTTAGATTAGGAAAATTTATCAATGAAACAGGGGAGTAATGGAAAATGATGGAATAGTTAGTTTCAAAGTTGTTCTATTTTTCGATTATACCCCCTCTGTTGCAGATCTTTTTATCTGCATTCTTAGTCAGTTTCATTAGCCTTTCTAATTTAATATATTTTATTATATTAAAGCTTAAATACTTGCACCCGGAGGGTGCATATATTTGCTAGTATAAGTAAAGAAATAACAAAAGACTTATAGATTTAGCATTATAATCTATATAAGTAAAGAAATAATTTAGCATTATAGTCTATATATATAAGTAAAGAAATAACAAAATTATAGTCTATATAACAACATTATAGTCTATATAAGTAAAGAAATAACAAAAGACTTAGAGATTTAGCGTTATAGTCTATTTCAGGGAGCTTAGCTAAGCTCCCTGAAATAGACTATAATGCTAAATCTCTAAGTCTTTTGTTATTTCTTTACTTATATATTTGCTCTGTGACTCTAACATTAAGAGCACACATTGAGCTCTCAAACTGCAACTTGTTTTTTTTTTTTAAATAAAACTCTTGTGTCGTAAGGAAAATTTCTTCTCTGAACTTTTGGATTATATATATATATATATATTAATAAGTCATCCACAGACACGTGTTTCGGCTTTTCACGCCTCTTCAGTGTGGCTAGACACGACTATCTTTGGTTAGAGTCGAACTCAGACTGAGCGTTTGGCAGCCTGATATCTAATCCCCTCGGCCAATGACAGCTGTAGCGGGACTGGTGTTTTTAAACTATTAAGTACATAGGTTTGTTTATGTATTTTACGGTCACTGAGAGATCAAATTTCCGGGGAAACGATCATTGCTTATATGCTTAGTAGTGAGAGTTAATTTTAATTACCTATTAGAGAGCTCATATCAAATTTATGGGAGCATATATTAATAAGTCATCCACAGACGCGTGTTTTGGCGTTTCACGCCTCTTCAGTGTGGCTAGACAAAACTATCTTTGGCCAGTATCGAACTCAGACTGACCGTTTGGCAGCCTGATCCCTTTTTATGGCAGCACTGGTCACTCGAATGCAAAGCGGGACTAGAAAAAGTGTCCCAAGTATTGCTTGCGTAATTTGCAATCTGGTCAGCTTAACGCGGCAGATGGATGTTCAACATAGTGTTAACGAAACAGTAAAATAAAAGCAGCGATATATATATATATATATATATATATATATATATAATATATATATATATGGTGATTGACACTTCTTCACAGAATAAGGCCATTTCTACAAGTTCGGCGGTGATTGCGTGGTGCCCAGGCGTTCAGCTTTGTTTTTATTCACTGTTATACATATGAGCCACTTCCCCGGTTTCCTCTCGTGTGCGACCGTACATGACTAAGAAACCCAGCCTTTGTCAGGCAGGCCCTCCCACACGCATCACATATATAGTCCGGCTTAAATGTAGGAAATGTGACCATGACGTTCGTCATGTGCCATTTGCGTAGAGACCGTTTCAGGATGGAGTGTTCGAGCCGTTTTACCTCAAACCCCTTGCAGCTATCATAGACAAGTTTTCTCCATACGGCACGATTCGTAGCTATTCTCTCCCACTCATGAACGTTTATGTTGAGAGTTTTGATGTTGTTTTTGATAGCATCCCTAAAACGCTTTTTGGGCTTGTGCCTCGGACGCTTCCCACATTGCAGTTCTCCGTAGAACAATTGCTTCGGGAGTCTGCTGTCTTGCATTCTGGCAAGATGCCCAGCCCAGCGCATCTGGTTACGTATAATGCGCATGTCTATGCTGGACGTTATGACTTCAGCGTCATATATATATATATATATATATATATATATATATATATATATATATTATATATATATAAAGTTTAAATGTTGTGTATTTTGGCAGCAAGTTATTTTTGAATATTATGTTATTGAATAAAACGAATTACTTCTTCATTATTTGAATCTGTGTCTTTTCCAGTCGTCTGGCGATCTTTCTGGTATTTGGATCCAATTGAAATAGGATATTTCTATACTGTTAGCCCAAGCGCTTTCGACTGCTTCCTCAGTCGTCATCATGTGGTATTGTAACGTAGCGCCTTTTTTTCACGGCACTACATTAGCGATACGTAACGTACAGGGTTCGTTTACAACTCCACACACTCGCAGAATCTAGTAGTTCTTTGGTCAGTATCAAGC
>CM042141.1:41895785-41900785 GCA_023376005.1 Doryteuthis pealeii
TTGCGATTCTCTCAACGCTCACTGGATTGAGTTCTGTATAGTAGTGTTTATCATTGACAAGTTAATTTGGCGTATTTCGTGTGCGGCGTGCCGGTGGCCCAGGAGTAGAGTCTCTGACTCTGCGTGCTGGGTTCTCCAGTTCGATCTCTGTCGGAGAGAGATCGTAGGTATACACTGCTGATGAGACCTAATAAGGTTGAAACAGTTGTACGGTGTTGCACACGTCGCACGCGTTATTCGCCGAGTTTGTTTGTCATGATTATTTTCAATAATTATCGAATTTTATACAATATACGCATTGTAATTGCCTTCAAAATATAAATAATAATATACTTTACCTAACAATGCTTCAAAAGCAAATTATCAAATAATATATATATATTCATTTTCTGCAACAGATGCAACAACAGTAGATACACAGGAGAAACCCAAACACCTTTCAGGTTCAGATTTAATAACCACTAACTAACCATTCGACAAAAATCACCTTACTCACCAATAGCGAAACACTTTAACCAACCAGAACACACACTTGATAATATGAAATGTATTCTAATAGACAGTAACTTTGCAACAACACAAATACGCAAACAAAAAGAAATAAAATGGATAATCAAATTCAATACACTTAAAAATGGTTTGAATACTGACCTCGGTATTTTAAGCACATACAAATAGTTTCACACATCCCATGCCTAGTATCCCACCCTCAAAGAAAAAAAAATGCAGAAATTCCGCGTAAATGCGTATTTCGGCCTAAAACACGGCGAGGAGCCGAAGGGTAATGCCGCGGCGTAATATCATCTTTTTTTCATTTTATTCTTTAATTTTCTTTAAGTTGCGCCTGACTTTCACGATCAAAGTCATGCCGAATTTCGAACGATTACCATGATCGATTTCGGTAAGTTACGTCACACGATCTCGAAAGAAAAATAACGGCTAAAAAACGCCAAATCCTTTCACTTCATTTATTTTTTTGCTCTCATATACAGTATTTCATTTTCTCCAGATCGTCTCCTATCATATACCTTGAAAAAGGGGGAAGGTTCACCGAAATATCGGAATTGATTAAACGAGGAACAGAACAACAATTACAATATTAAAATTCTGATTTTTGTTTTGTTTTGTTCTTTTCCTATGCTTCAAAAGACCAAAAAAATCAACGTTCACAAGAAACAAAGTTTATATATATATATATATATATATATATATATATATATGTGTAATTTTGATCTTTTTTCGTCGCGTAAAATATCTACATTGATTTGCCGATAAAAACGGGGGAAATGGTTAAAATATCTACATTAATATGCCGACAAAAACTCGACTCGAAAATAATGCCAGATATTCGTGTGACCGAAAAGCTCTGAGCGTAGAAATGTGATTTTCCCGTCGTAAAATGATAAAAACCCCTTTTAACAGCAACCTCCTAGTGTGCACTGATCGAAACCATGATCGTAACTGATCCTATCTGCTAAAAGATAGTTGGTTGGATTTTACGGCATGTCAAGCCTTGTTGGGTTATTTTATAGCACAAAGACAGTTGGATTTATTTATTTTTGATGGTACTCAATATTAAAAAAAAAACATTTTTAAAACTAATTTTTACTATTAAACACATAGATTGAACCCTAACCATCCAGGGTTAGAGAGGACATGGAAATAATGGAAATGAAGGGATACCCCACATTCCCCTGGGCTCAAGTATTATGACCTCACCATTAGATAGTTTGACGTCATACCCAAGACAACAAGTCTCTCAACCTGTCTTCTATCACATATATGATAAAAATGGTTGGGATTTGATATAAGGCCAATAGAGTCGGGACAATCATATAGGTGGTGAGGCTTAATTTAACCAGCTACCTCTCTAGCGTAAGTGGTAATTTATGAGGAAGACAGTCCCGGTCTCCTGCCTCAAAACTTGCTAACGGTGAGTGGTGAAAAACTAACCCCAGCTACGATTGAAGTCCGTAGCCGAAGCAATAGATAGATGTGAAGACAAATAGATAGATAGTTTTTTTATTTTTTTATTTTATTAAAATATAAAAGAATATCTAAATACTCAGATTTTCTTTTATTCATGTTTGTTTAATATCTTGTTTTAATTTAAATAAGCAAGAATATCTAAATATTTTGATTTTTTTTATACTTGTAATTGATTGTTGGAAATAAATATATTAAAATAAAATGAAAATACCGAAAAAAATAAACGTTTTGGATTTTTTTATATGTATGTGAATGTCGAAAAAAAAACAAAAACAAACAAAACGCCCCAAGCTGGTTGTTTACTTTCAAGTGACACTGCTTCGGCTACGGACTTCAATCGTAGCTGGGTTGGTTTTTCAGCAATCACCGGTAGCAAGTTTTGAGGCGGGAGACCGGGACGGTCTTCCTCATAAATTACCGCCTAAGTAAGTAAAGTTACATGCCATGGTTCCATTTTAATCATCACGCGTCGCCACTCACCGCCAACAGGTTGACCCTTATGGGGTACTTTACCCCACTGTAGAGGTGCAGTTGGCGTATTCTACTGTCCCAGTCGATAAGGCGGTTCTATGTGGAATAGCATAATTCTGACGTAATTATGAAATGAGAACGAAAAGTTCTGTGTGTAGAAATTAGATTTTTCCGTCTTAAAAAAAAAAAATAAAAACGTTTAAAAACGTTTTAACAGCTAGTTCATGGTGTGCATCGGTCCAAGCTATGATCCTAACTGATACTGTCTGCTAAGAGATGGTAAGTCATTATCAAGATTAGGTTACCGTTAACACTTGCCTAAGTCCACTTGCACCACAGACGTGATAGTTTTAGACGTGGGAAATATATCTGCCACACTCTTTGTATAAATGGTTTGATCATTGTAGAAGAACAATAGTGCTACTAAAGTGTAAGTACTACTGTATTGATGCACCACTTGTACTCTAACGAAGTACTTAGAGAAAAAGATAGATGGGAATTACATAGGGATGCTGCGTACTGTCTTGAACAAATCCTGAAAGTAGCATCCCACAAACCCCTGCTGTGCGTCCACTTGCATTCTATCATATCATCATCATCATCATGTCGCGCTTTCAGCGCGGATATCCATGACAATCTCTCTCCATCCGTCCCTATCGCTCATCATTCTCGGGAGGTCCTCTATGCAGCAACCTGTATCCGCACAGAGCTGATCAATGTACGTTTTTGCTGGTCGGCCCACACTGGCTTGTCCATATGCTGGCTTCTACAGGAGGACGTCGCTTATGAGTTCGTCCTTGCTTCTCCAGCAGTGTCCCGCGTGTCTTGTCCGTCTTACTTAGATGGTTTGTGTGATATGTGGTAGGTGGCCGTATAGCTGTTTTCTCATAGGGTGTTGTTTCCATGTCTTGTTCAGGATCACCCGCAGCATTCTTGTGCAGCTCCCATCTAGTTTATTCTCTAGTCGCTTATTTAGGGTCCAGGTGGTGCAGCCATACAGCAGTACTGATATGACAACGGCCTGGAAGAACCGTCTCTTTAACACCATCCAAATGAGCTAAACAAGAAATACTAAGCAACGAGGAGCCTGTTCAATAATTAGATGGGTGACCATTTAAGTAACAATTGTACTGTAAGCAACCTGATACCAAAATTACTTGATTTGGCATTAAATGACCCGAAAAGGGTTGATAGGCCGTAAAACAAACCAATCAACCAACAAGACATACTGGACATTGGCAGGGAAGCAAAGACGAATTCGTAAATGACGTTGTCCTATGAACACCTAAACATGAACATATTAGTGTAGGCCGACCAGCAAAAGTGTACATGAATTAGCTCTGTATGGATTCTGGATACCGTGCGGAAGACGTGCCAGGGGCGATGACCAATAGAGACGCATGGAGAGAGAGAGAGAGAGAGAGAGAGAGAGAGAGAGAGAGAGAGAGATAGATAGATAGATAGATAGAGAGAGAGAGAGAGAGAGAGAGATTCATCGTATCCTCACTGTCAGCGTGACATATTGATAATGATGATGATGATGATGACTGTTTTTTACAAGGATATAAAAATAGTAAAGTCGATATCAGCCAGTCAGCGAGGGTGTCTATCCCCTTTTCAATAGCGCTAGACCAAGGAGATTGTTTTGGCGTCTGAGGTGGAGCGCCACACCTACCATCAGCTCCTACTTTACCGCACAGATCCCTGAGCTACTCATACACTGAGTTGGCGAGGACCGGTATCGAACTAGGAACCTTGTGGTTTCTAGTCGAACGCTCTACCGACTGAGCTTGGCCTTAAATAACCCACGAATGTTGATATGTCATTAAATAAAGAAACCAAACGGATTAGAACGAAATCATTTCACTAATGTTTAAAACAAATGAATAATAAAATACGTGTCGAGAAATCAGGATTAGATACAACGGTTTTTATTAGAGATCGATCTCCGACTGCTGGCATTGGATTTAAATAGAAAACTGTCTAACACACATGCACGTCTTGTTTCTTCTTTTTATTAATCACTTTTCTGTTGTTACTGTAAAATTTTTCTCTCGTTCTTTATTTGTTTTTTTATTTTTATTTTTCTTCTAGTTTTATTTTTTACTTCCATACTTCTAAAACAGTCAAACCTACCCTACCACCCATACCCCTCCACCCTCTTACCCCCAACACTACCCACCTACTATTTCACTTAACTCTTTTCTTTAAATCGCAGACCCCACGAACCTTCCAACCTATCAACGATCCCAGACTAATTAAAAGCTCATAAAACTTTCTCGAATTCTTCACTTTCAACTTTCGGTTTTAGATTTTGTTCTTCGTTTATTTCAGTTTTTCTTGTTCTCTCTTCGTTTTTTTTTTGTTTATTTTATTTTTTATTGTCTAAATGCGTTTGTATTTGGTTTGATTCTCAGTTTCGTGGACAGCCATCCGTTGACAGACATTAACCGCGCGGAAGACACAGGATGGGACAGTTAAGATAAAGAAGAGGAAAAAGGAGAGAGAAAACAAGTTTAGAAAGAAAAGGAAAAAAACAA
>CM042141.1:41913916-41921416 GCA_023376005.1 Doryteuthis pealeii
GAAAACAATAGGTAGATAGTTATGAGTAGAGGAAAACAAATGAATTGAAGAAGTTAGAAGAGAAAAAGAAGCATGATGATGGATGATGATGTGAAGAAGAAGTAAGAAAAAGAAGAAGAAGAAAAAGAAGAAGAAGAAAGAAGAAGAAAAGAGAGAGGAAAACAAAAGATAGATAGATGGATAGATAGAGAGGGAGGGAAACAATGAATAGAAAGAAGAAGAAGAAAGAAGAGATGATGATGATGATGATGATGATGATAAGAAGAGAAAAAAGAAGAAGAAGAAAAAGAAGAAGAAGAGAGAAAACAAAAGATAGATAGATGATAGATAGATAGGAGGGAAACAATGAATAGAAAGAAGAGAGAAGAAGAAGAAGAAGAAGAAGAAGAAGAGAAGAAGAAGAAAGAAGAGATGATGATGATGATGATGAAGAAGAAGAAGAAGAAGAAGAAGAAAGAAGAAGAAGAAGAAGAGGAAGAAAACAATAGATAGATAGATGGATAGATAGATAGGGGGAAACAATGAACAGAAGAAGAAGAAGAAGAAGAAGAAGAAGAAGAAGAAGAAGAAGAAGAAGAAGAAGAAGAAGAAAGGAAAACAAAAATAGATAGATGGATAGATAGATAGGGAGGGAAACAATGAATAGAAGAAGAAGAAGAAGAAGAAGAAGAAGAAGAAGAAGAAGAAGAAGAAGAAGAAGATGATGATGATGAAGAAGAAGAAGAAGAAGAAGAATATGATGATGATGATGATGATGATGATAAAAAGTAGAAACTAATGAAAAGAAGAAGACGAAGAAGAATAAAGTAATGAATAGAAAAAGAAGATGAGAAAGAAGAAAGTAATGAATAGAAGAAGAAGGTGAAGTAAAAGAAGAAGTGAGGAAGGCAATAAAAAAGAAACGGACGCTAAAAGAGGGTGGATTAAAACAAAACCCCAAAGGGGGGAAGAAAATGGAAAAAGAGAAAATAAATTAATAGAAGGGTAAAAAGAATAAAAAGAACACATCCATACAAATATATTTACATATACGTAGATGTGCATATATATATATATATATATATATATATATGCACACACACACACACTCATATATATATATATGCACAAACATATACATATATATTTATATATGCACAAGCACATATACATATAGGCACATATATGTGCGTCTGCATATATATATATATATATATATATATATATATATCACTTTGTGTTTACGTTTACGTGTATGTGTGTGTAAGATTAGGTAATTTGACTGAAAGAAGAAAAACAATTTTGAAAATAACAATTTATTCATATAAGATGTTTTTTCTTTATTCAGTTTCATCAGATATGATGGAATTTTTATTTTTAAAATAACAAATCTTGATATAAATCTAATGCAAACAGACGCTAAATGTTAGTTGTTTAAAATCTTTTGAAATTTGACAAGTATTTGAAAAAATTATTATTATTATTATTATTATTATTATTATTATTATTATTATTATTATTATTATTATTATTATTATTATTATTATTATTTTGAGTCTTCACATCAGTGTTAGCTGATGGTCTTTCACTGGAGTCTGAGTGATAGCAAGTCTCCTCAGGTCTCCAGGACTCTTCTGAGTATTCTGACAGATTTCAGCAATGCAGTGTTCTGAATGGTTTCAATCCTTCCTCTGATTTCCAAACTTTCCAAGCCCTTTTCTAATCCTTTTGGGACTGTTTCAAGTGCACCAACTACAATTGGTATCACTTTCACTTTCATGTTACATAACTTTTTCAGTTCTCTGGCAAGGTCCAGATATTTGTCCATTTTTTCATTTTCCTTTAGCTTCACCCTGTGATCTGCTGGCACTGTAAAATCCACCAGTTGACAAGTTCTTTCTTTTTTGTTTATCAACACCAGATCTGGTCTTCTTGCTGGGATAAGGTGAATATGATTATTATTATTATTATTATTATTATTATTATTATTATTATTATTATTATTATTTTCACTTCTTTTGAGTTTTTCACATTAACGTTAGCTGATGGTATTTCACTGGAAGCTGAGTGACAACAAGTCTCCTCGGGTCTCCAGGATTCTTCTGAGTATTCTAGCCGATTGCAGCAATGTAGTAGTCTGGATGGTCTCAATTCTTCCTCTGATATCCAGTTCATCCAGTCTTTTTTCCAAGTTTATTGGAACCGTTCCAAGTGCACCAACTACAATTGGTATCACTTTGACTCTCATATTCCATAGTTTTTTCAATTCTCTGGCAAGATCCAGGTATTTATTCATCTTTTCATTTTCCTTCAGCTTCACCCTGTGATCTACTGGAACAGCAATGTCCACAAATTGACATGTTTTCCTTTCCTTTTCTTTGTTAATCAATACTAGGCCTGGTCTCCTGACGGGGATTGGGTGATCCGTCTTTATCTCAAAGTCCCAGAGAACTTTATGCGTTTCATTCTCAAGAACAGATTCTGGTTTATGCATATACTATTTTGCTCAAAAATTCAATTTTTTGCATGATTCCCAGTGGATCCCCTTCACAACCCAGTCGTGCCTATCTTTGTATTCCCGCTGTGCTAGTTTGCCACATTCACTTAATACATGATTTACAGTCTCATCTCTGTCACCGCACTTATCAATTTTTGCTTTGATATAATTTGTTCTTATGGCATTATTATGTGCAGCAATTATTAGGGATTCAGTTTCTCTCTTGAGGTTTCTTCTTCTTAACCATGCAACCTCTTCGATTTGTCGTTTGAAGTGTCCATATAATTGTTTTTCTTCCCATCTTTATTTTCTAGTTTTCGTTGTTTTTCTGTTTGTCGATATATTACATCTGCTGTTGTTGGCTGCTATAAGTAATCTTTCCTTGCTCTTTTTTGCGTATTCTTCGAGACCTTGGATTGTGGCCTCTACACAGTCCTCTATATTGGCAAGACCTCTTCCACCTTCTTTTCTTGAAACATATAATCTATCTTTATTATCTCTAGGGTGTAGAGCCTTGTGCATCGTCATTAATTTCCTAATCCTTTGGTCGATCTGTCCCAGTTCTTCTTTTGTCCATTTTAAGAATGGCCCAGAGTATCTCATAACGGGGACGGCCCAGGTATTTATTCCTATGATGAGATTTCTGCTGCTGAGCTTGGTTTCTAAGAGCTTTCTTGTTCTTCTGAGGTATGCTTTTTCACCTTTTTCTTTCATCTCAGTTTGTTTGATATTGTCTGCATCTAAAATTCCTAAGTATTTGTGAGTTTCTTTTTCTTCAAGTGTTTTATAGTATCCTTATTTGGTAGTTGTATTTCGTCCATTAAATTTCTTTCCCCTTTTTATTACTAGCATAGCTCTTTTTTCGATTCTGAATTCCATCCCTATGTTTTTGCTATATATTCTGATGGTTTATACTATGATTTCCAGTTCTTTCCTATTTTTTGCAAAAACTTTTATGTCACCCATGTACATAAGATAGTTTATTTTTTCCTGAGAGTTAGTGAATTTGTATCCCCCTGTACATTTTCTGAGTATATGATTGAGTGGCATCATTGCTATAATAAATAGTAGTGGTGATAGCGAGTCTCCTTGAAAAATATCTCTTTGGATTATTACTTCTGCCAGGGATTGTCCTCCTGTTTTTAATTGTACTCTCCAATTTTCCATGGCTTTTTTGATAAAGTTTATTATATTGTTAGATATTTTGTACATTTTTAGACATTCTAAAATCTAAGTATGTGGGACCATGTCATAAGCTTTTCTGTAGTCAATCCATGCCATTGCAATATTTTTCCGCCTATTTTTAACTTCTTTAAGGATGTGTTGATCTATATAAACTGAGTCATGTGTTCCTCTTTTTCCCTTACGATTATTATTATTATATTTATTATTATTATTATTATTATTATTATTAATCAATTCAAGTTTTTTCAATTTTTTTTGTTTACTTAAATTCTAACTTGTGATTTTTCACTGTACTCTGAGTGACAGCAAGTCTACTCAATTTTCCTGATGTCCTGGGTATGACGTAAAACGTCATCTAGTGGTGAGATTCCAATTCTTTAGCGTTTGTTGAGTATGGAGTACCCCTTCATCCCCATTACTCACTGGTTCAATCTTAGCCGGAGAAGTAGTGCCTGATCTCCGAAGGGATAACACCCTCGCTGTCTGGCTGGTACCAACTTTAGGCCAGCCCGACGATTTACTTTTTATTATTGCTACTACGACTTCTACTACTACAACTACTACAATTAAAGATGTTATTTCCAAAATTTAGCTTATTTTAGCCGTATGAGGCACATGGTGAGATTCAACGTCATTATTGTTTTATACTACTAAACGTTTCTCTTCTGATTACGATATTTCCCGTGATGCAGAGTCAAATGTATATTTTATTCGGAAATTTTTGCGCAGTCGCCAAAAAATATGATTCTAATCATCGCATCTTGGCCAGACTCGGAATTTTTACAAACAAACAAAAAAGAAGCTAACAATTTTTTAATTACCAAGAATTTACTGTTTTCTTTTTTATTCTTTTTTTTCCTTTTTCCTTTGACTTGTTCATTAATATCTCCTTGTTTTCTTTTTAAAATATTTGCCAGCCGTTTGTCAATTAATTTTAAGCGTTTACATTGGAACCAGTTCAAAATCCCACCACACCACTCACATCCAAGGATTTAAAGAAAGTGGATCCAGTCTTAAACGTTGGGCCTCGCCTGAGCACAAATTAAGAATGAAAAGGAAAATATTGGGGTTAAGTTTTCAGGACCCTAATTCATCATTGTCTGCTGAAAATAGCTTGCCCGTCCGTAAGAAAAATATTTGTGGGGTAGTCAATTTGAAAAAAAAATTGATTAAAGTGTCTCTTTATTCTTTTTGTGTATTTTACTTTTTAAAGTATTCGTTTAAATAGTTTTGATGAGATAACCACTGTTTTAAAATTAATAACATTTCAACTAATATGTTGATTGATTTTGAAGGTATTCCAACCCGTCGAGGATTATTTTATACCTAAAGGTTGAGTAATTGGGTTCATTGTACGCTTATATTCATATTTTTCTGTTGATTGTGTGGTTAATTGGATTTTACGGCATGTCAACCCTTGTTGGGTTATTTTATGCCAAAGACGTTTTCTTTATTCATTCCTTGTGGGTATTCAACATTTTTACAAACTAATTTTTTTATCTTTTTAACTCATTTTTTCTCTTTAACCCATACATAGCACCCTAAAAGGTTTTACCCCCCGCGTCAGATTATTATACTTTTTACTTATTTAAAGTGTATTTGTGGCAAACTCCGGAACGATATATGTAGCATGGGCAAACTCAAGCCCCAGCAGCAGTCGTCATTAGTAGCCGTTAGGTTTAAGGAACAACATACACGCAAGTTGTATAGTCACAAGGGGCTTAGTATTTATTTTCAGGGTTGTGTCGTGGCTCTGTTTCGGGAAAAGGAAAGACAGAGACAAAAAGGATACGGTTAAATTATTCTACCTTCTAACATGGTATTAACTTCTATATCGCTGTCCCACACGAGGGACCAGAAGCCCCGTCTGAGCCCTGCTACGCCCGAAGGGAAAAAGAGAACGATTTTCTTCTTGCTCGTTAGTCGTCACCTATGTCACCTCCGCTTCCGGTTAGCACCCGGAACTTCCGCTTTAGCTTTCAATTCCACTTCCGGGGTCATTCCTCGGTCAAGTTACTGGCAACCCGTTGTGTGTTACTCTTTCCTATTGTTAACCTTTGTTTACGCTTATTTCTTCCTCCTCTATTTGTCTAGAAATCCGAACACAGTTTTATTTTTATTCTCAAATTCTGGTAGACCCTAATAATTACGCAACAGTATTCCACAACTGGAACTTCACCTTTAGATGCTGTTTAACATCATACCGAGAAAACTAAGACCCACAGCCATCGCCTTCAAGTACGTATATGATAAAATGTGTTAGGGGTTGACATGAGATCAATACGGTTGTGACAATCATATAAGGCTAGACGTGACTAGCCGATTGATCGGAGGGGCCTCTCTGACCAAAGTGGAGTGTTGAATATCATGGACTGCTCAGCCACAAGGATTCCATCCTTAAGTATCACGGATTGCCACCACGGAAAACAGGTGGCCCCAATTGGGGGAGGGATGCTGTCCCTCTGTAGAGGTACAGTCGGTGCATTCTTATGCCCCAGTCGAGAGGGGAGTATGGAAGGGGTTTTTCATGAGCAATTAACAAATGAATCAAATTACATTAAGATATGTTACACGCGGAATTTTCAAAACCGAAGGAGAAAAATCAGGACCCCCGGGGCCTTTAAGTTAATATCAGTTTAGTTAGGGGTGGGTCAAAGTTTAGGTACCAGACATGTATGCTAAAAAGTAAGGTCCCCTTATGGAAAAATTGTAATATTGTAAAAATTAACTCGAAATAGGGATGATTACTGAAATGATGTACCAAGCGAATACCTGATACTAGTTAGAAGTATTTTTGTAATTTAACCATTGTAGTTTTTTTAGGCAATAACAAAATAAAAAAAATTATTCTAATCAATTATTCTGATAAGTCCATTGCAATCTATCAGATGTCCATATCCCGCATTAGAATGAGCTGTCTATCTTTATTAAATTCTAAAAGGACTTGATCAATTAAGTTTAATGTTAAAGTTAATAGAAAAAAATGGCATAACATACATTTAAAAGAAAAACATTGAAATACGTTATAATGAATTATTTTAATTTATTATCAATGTATATAAGTGATATTTTATATTATATCAACATCTAGATAATAAATGTTATGATTAAGTAATAGGTATTAGGTATTTTTTTTACAATATCACAATTTTTCAGTGTGGACCCCACCCCGCTTTTTGGTATTCATGTCCGGTACGTAAACTTTGACCCCCATCCCTGGTTTAGTATCAGTTTAAAGAATCAGTAAATTTTTGGCAGAGTGAATGGTGACTATAAATCGCCATGGATTTCTAATTTGTTATTTCTTTCATTTGAATATTCTTCTCGATTTATACGAATTGGATAACTTTTTTTGGCTAGATCGTGTATATTCTAAGCGCAGGTCATAAGCCTATTCGTATGTGTACGGTAAAGATGGCGGCGAAGTAATGGCACAAACGCTAAAGATGGCGATAGGCTAGAAGAAAAGAGCGGGAAATTAAAGGCGGGAAAAGAGCTCAGCGAAAGATGAATCTGAACTTTCAACGCCGTTCTCATTTATTTATTCAATTGCGTTTTTTTTCTCTCTCCACTTTCCTGATTATTTCTTCACTTATGGTTCCTTCACGCGGTCATTTTTTTTGTAATTTTATATGATGTTTTATTCATAGTTTTTTCACGATTGTCACTGCTATTGAATATTTGGTTAGGACAATCTCCAAGCAGGTAGAGAGACGAAATAAATCACAGGCGAATAATTAGAGCGACTTATCGCTTGCTTGGCATCGTTGGGATTTTATTTTATTTTTTATAGTGACGAATTGGGATAGGAACATTTATTCCTTGTGCGGATGTACAGC
>CM042141.1:41923916-41963916 GCA_023376005.1 Doryteuthis pealeii
AGCGACTGACCGGGGTGAACAATTAATTGATACATACTAACAGGATATGTTTTTACAATCACCAGAGAACTCAAGTCTGTAAACAACAGGCGAGTAAATACTTACGCGAAACGATGAAATTTCAATTAATGTCGCCCCTACTGTGCTCTACCATGAAAATTGGGAGTATATATATATATATATATATATATATATATATATATATACGTTCAATGAGAAAGAAAAACTTAACGAACCATCATTTGGCTATTACATATAGACAATATCCAAATGACGATTTGTTAAGTTTTTATTTCTTATTGAAATTGCTCTGTGTGTAATTAATTTATTAATTATCTTACATTGAGCTCTCTTGGGGATTTGAAATATTTATTGTATAAATAGGTGTGCGTCAGCATGGATATTCATTGTGGATGTGCACAGGATATTGATGAACTCAAATACAATCATCCCCAACCAGTCAATTGAATACTTTACACACACACACACACACACACACAAACACACACACACATACGCGCGTGCGCGCGCGCGCACACACACACATATATATATATATATATATGCTCCCCATCCCCCTAGGTTTTAGCACCTTGGGGAGGATTTCGCAGACGACCGCCAACTACAGCGTAAACGCAACGCTCTCCTATATAAGTGATGGGGCACTCTATGCTGGCCTTTACATACAAAGCGATGTGTGTATTAAAAGAGTTAAAATCCCCTTCGCATTCTATAGGTGATGGCAGCCTAGTGGTTAAGGTGTCTGACTGACACTGAACCGATCTGATTTCAACCCCGGTTGTAGATAGCTTACAAATGTCTAGCCACACTGAAGAGACTTCATAAGTCAAAACACTTGTCTGTGGATGACTATATATATATATATATATATATATATATATATATATATAGTGTGCGAGTTTATCTATCCGTATATCAGTGATTATTCAGTTTACATTCAATGCTTCGTTTATGTTTCTGTCCTTTTTGCCATTACCATCTCTTACAATTGTTGTCGCCATTTTAGGCGTTTAGTTACTCTCTTGGTAAATCCTTAGTTCAGTTCTTTTGAGTCAGAAAGTTTGTAGTATTCCTTGAAATCCTAGGTAGAAAAGAGTGTAATTTCAGTAGATACTCCTTATAGTGTAAAATCTGTTGTATTCCCCGAGATCCTAGGTAGAAGAGAGAGTAAATTCAGTAGATACTCCTTGTAGAAGCAAGTCTGTTGTGTTTCTTGAGATGGTTGGTAGAAAAGAGTGTAGTTTCAGTAGATACTCCTTGTAATAGAAAGTATGTTATATTTCTTGTAATCCTTATCTGTAGGCCTTAATTTCAGAAATTCCAAATTTGCAAGGAGAATACCAATGACTTAACTGCGTTCTATATAATTTCTGATTAGCTCATTTTTACCAGAATGTGTGATGCTAATATTGGGAAAGTTCATAAATATGAGAGGCAATTCTGCGTACATCTTAATAAAAGAGATTCCAACACTATCAATAAGGCTTTCTAGATTCTTATATCATGGCCAACTTATTTAAATCAAGAATATACTTTTTACATATTGCACTATTTTGCAATAGCTCCTAAGTAAACATATCAAACGTTGTTATAATTAATTTATCACCATACTCTTGATATATTCTCAGGTCCCGCTAGTAAATTAAATAATATAAATTCCATAAATAGAATATTATTTAATATCGACCTTAATTACTGCTAGGGGCGGCCTTTAAACGAGTGGCAATAAAACACTCATGTTTATAACAAAACATAACAATCATTTACTGAAAATATTTTGAAATTATAATGTAAACAAAAAAGAAAAATATCCCCCAAAACCTGCGCAAAAGAAAACAAAGATAGTTTTTAAAAAAACAACATAAACTTAAAAGTCTGTTATTGTTTTTCTTTCTTGAAGAATTTTAATCAACCATTTTATAAATTCGTTTGATTTAGTCTAACTTGCTCTCCCCTTTTTTCTTCATCGTTTTTCTGTTTAAATTGCAAATTCTTTTTCACTTGTTTGATTTTTATAAACCCAAGGAAAATCGCCCTAGCCCCACTCTACACTCCCTCCTCTTTTTTTCGAAAAAAAAATGTCTGGCGGTTATTTGTGTTACTGTTAATGATGCATTTGTTTACACAAAACCTGCCGCTCTCATTTTTTTGTTTTTTAGCTTTTTTGTTTGTTTGGTTTTTTTGAGTGTTAATTACTATTTGATATACAATCTGACTTCACAAAATAGACCACGTGCTACACCATTACTTTATAGGGAAAAGCTGAAAGGACTCTTTTTTTTTTTGGTCAAATTTCTGCTTTACAAGAATATTGCTCCTGTTCAATTACTTACTGCAATCTCTCGTTTTATGGGATAAAATATATATTTTTCCTAACTTTTTTTTTGTTTTTGTTTCTCTTACGAAGAACTCTGATCTTGAGATGCTTGAAGTCTCCGATTAATTCTATGCTACACGAGTAAAAAAAACAAACTTTCATTATTTTGTTTTAAAACGATTTTGGATCATGTGAAGAATAAATAAATATAAGTTTTTTTTATTAACCTATCAACAATCAAACAATTATTCCTCAAATGTTTTTTTGCTTGTTTATGTGTTTGTCTTTGAATAACACAAGGTCACCTGGAAGTATGGTCAGCATTTTTATGTAGTTTGAATTGGTTCCGTAGAATCTTTTTAGAATAATAATCTTCGAAAATTTCAACTGGAATACAAACTGTAGTTACCCAACTCCTCAGCCACGAGCAGGATTTGACACAAGGTCAGTTATTCAACCAAGTACAGCTGGTTTGAATTCAGAACTATTTTATGTTGAGAATGTATATTCTCTTTGTCTTTCTCTCTGAATATCTGCCTGTGTTTTTCTCTCTACCCCCCTCTCTCTCTCTCTCTCACTCTCTCTCTCACTCTCTCTCTCACACACACTCTCTCTCTTTATATATATATATATATATATATATATATATAAGTAATGATCATCTCTTTACAAACTGGATCTCTCTGGTGATCGTAAGATATATAAAAAAATGTATGTATTTTATAGTTTAAACACCACCCCTTCACGGCTGCTGTCAAATGGCCGAGAAGTTAAGGAATCGAGCAGATGAAAAGTCAGTCAGATTTCGCTCCTGGTCAGAGATAGTTGTTGTGTCTAGCTACACTAAAGAGGCGTGAAACGCCGAAACACGTGTCTGTGGTGACTTATATATATATATATATATATATATATATATATATATATATATATATATATATATATATATATGTGTGTGTGTGTGTGTGTGTATATATATTTATGTATATATATGTTTGTGAGTGTGTGTAAGTTGACAAAAGGTGATAAGAAAAACAGGAATACTTGTTTTCAGTTATCTGTTTTTTTATTGTTCTCAACTAGTTTCGAACTTAAGTCATAGCCAGGATAAAAATTATTGCGAAAGAAATTGTTTTTAGAAATTTTAAAAAGTTTTCTAAGTGTTTGAAAGACCACAAAAGTTCAGGCAAAGAAATCTGTTAGAAGTGGCGAGTCCATCTGGCCCAGTAGTTTAGAACCTATACTGAGGAACATTCGGTCGGGTTTCGATCCTGGCTCAAGTTAGTCAGCTACGTCAAGCCACAGAGGAGACATGGTACGTAAAAACTGTGTTTCTGGATGATTAATATATATATATATATATATATATATATATATATATATATATATATACGTGATATAAAAAGCAAGAGTGGAACTGTAAAACAATGGTGTGTGTTGTCTTGAACAAATTCTAGAAGCACCATTCCGCAAAAAGCAGTGGTACAGCCACTTACCTCCTCTCAGATCACACAGACCACCTAAGTAGGAATAAAACATTCTGGACAGTATTTCAGATGTAAGAACGAACACATAAGTGACGTTCTCCTGTCGACATCTACACATGGACACAGTTGTGTTCGTAGATCAGCAAAAAGTTACATTTATCAGGTCTGTGTGGACATTGAAGACTTGCCAGGAGCAATGTTTGACAGGGACTGGTTGAGAGAGAGAGAGAGAGAGAGAGAGAGAGAGAGAGAGAGAGAGAGAGAGAGAGAGAGAGAGAGACAGACAGACAGACAGACAGACAGACAGACAGACAGACAGACAGACAGAGAGTGATACAGACAGACAAACAGATAAACATAGAGACTGATATATATATTATATATATATATATAGAGAGAGAGAGAGAGAGAGAGAGAGAGAGAGAGAGAGAGAGAGAGAGAGAGAGAGAGAGAGAGAGAGAAGAGAGAGAGAGAGAGAGAGAGAGAGAGAAGAGGAGAGGAGAATCCATGTCGTGGGAAAGACTTTATGATGATAATGTTGTACAGAGATAAACCTATACATCTCGAAGTTACATTATGACAAACAAGCTACAATATATACCAATTTACATGATGTATATATATATATATATATATATATATATATATATATATATATATATATATATATATATATATAATGCGTGTGGATGATATAAGACATACATTTAACCGGGTTAATGATATAGAAGTTCTTGCATATAAAAAGATGTAGATGATTATCACGGCAACATATATAAGTAATATCTAATTAAATATATCAGAAAAAGGATCTGCTACATGAATATACATTATACATGAAAGAAATAGAACATGAAAATCAAATTTTGGTGGAGTTGCCTTTTTTATTTATTTATTGCAACGTTTCATTCGCTTGCAAGATTCATCAGATAATGATTAGAAAAATATTATAATTTTAAAAAGAATACCGGGCTAATAAAACCGCCTACTTGATATATATATATATATATATATCTTATTATAATGGAGACTGTGTGTTTTTCTGTCTGTAACCGAAATTATATTACTACTCAAGTCACAATTCCCTTCGTTATTTACATCACATTCTCCATGATTTTATTTTTATTTAAACCTCAATTATCAATAAAATTGCTTGACCTTTTTATTAGTGTTGTCCATATCTACATACAAATAACATGCAATTGTATTTATATATACAAAAAATAGCGGTTTACAGTGTGAATGGGAAGGCTAATTTGCATATTGATATTAAAAATGTGATTTTATTAAATATGTACTTAGTATTATTGATTTCTAATTGTTTGGTTTTATTTTAAAGAATATAAGCAAAAATCTCTCCAATGAATCTTAAATGAAATCCATTAACAAGAAAAAATAACTGTCATTTTATTCTTTATTTCCTAATTTAACTATTTAGTTAAATTTACCAAATTTACCAGTGAAAGATGGGAGTAACGGAAAATGATGGAAGAGTTGTTTCAAAGTTGTTCTATTTTTCAATCATACCCCCTCTGTTCCAAATCTTTTTATCTGCATTCTTATTCAATTTCATTAGCCTTTCTAATTTAATATGATATTTTATTATATTAAAACTTAAATACTTGCACCCGGAGGGTGCATATATTTGCTAGTATATATAATATACCAAGTGTGTTGGTAAATCCTTACGGAGAGAAAAAAACAGCAGAAAGTTTGATTGTAAAAATATACTACCAAACATCAACCAGGGAGAAAAAAAATTTTGAAAAAAAGAAAGAACCAAGATATTCGTACCAACAAAAAATTATCTATTGGTACAGTATTTGGCCAAAAGAAAAAACAATGTATATGTATATATATGTATATAAGATATATATATATTCATATAACCGCTAGGAGAAAGCTAATAAGTAAAAAGTGCTCGATACCTAAGTAGAGCCAATAATAAAGATAATCTAATGAGTCAGACGAACCTACTATTAGTTTCGCATAAAGCTCTTCAGGGCTAAAATCTGACTCTTAGATTTTAGCCATGAAGAGCTTTATGCGAAACTAATAGTAGGTTCGTCTGACTCATTAAATTATATATATATATATATATATATATATATATATATAAGTAAAGAAATAACAAAAGACTTAGAGATTTAGCATTATTATCTATATAAGTAAAGAAATGATTTAGCATTATAGTCTATATAAGTAAAGAAATAACAAAATTATAGTCTATATAACAACATTATAGTCTATATAAGTAAAGAAATAACAAAAGACTTAGAGATTTAGCGTTATAGTCTATTTCAGGGAGCTTAGCTAAGCTCCCTGAAATAGACTATAATGCTAAATCTCTAAGTCTTTTGTTATTTCTTTACTTATATATTTGCTCTGTGACTCTAACATTAAGAGCACACATTGAGCTCTCAAACTGCGACTTGTTTTTAAAAAAAAATAAAACTCTTGTGTCGTAAGGAAAATTTCTTCTCTGAACTTTTGGATTATATATATATATATATATATTAATAAGTCATCCACAGACACGTGTTTCGGATTTTCACGCCTCTTCAGTGTGGCTAGACACGACTATCTTTGGTTAGAGTCGAACTCAGACTGAGCGTTTGGCAGCCTGATATCTAATCCCCTCGGCCAATGACAGCTGTAGCGGGACTGGTGTTTTTAAACTATTAAGTACATAGGTTTGTTTATGTATTTTACGGTCACTGAGAGATCAAATTTCCGGGGAAACGATCATTGCTTATATGCTTAGTAGTGAGAGTTAATTTTAATTACCTATTAGAGAGCTCATACCAAATTTATGGGAGCATATATTAATAAGTCATCCACGTACGCGTGTTTTGGCGTTTTACGCCTCTTCAGTGTGGCTAAACAAAACTATCTTTAGCTAGGGTCGAACTCAGACTGACCGTTTGGCAGCCTGATCCCTTTTTATGGCAGCACTGGTCACTCGAATGCAAAGCGGGACTAGAAAAAGTGTCCCAAGTATTGCTTGCGTAATTTACAATCTGGACAGCTTACCGCGACAGATGGATGTTCAACATAGTGTTAACGAAATAGTAAAGTATAAAGCAGCGATATATATATATATATATATATATATATATTATATATATAGTGAATGACACTTCTTCACAGAATAAGGCCATTTCTACAAGTTCGGTGGTGATTGCGTGGTGCCCAGGCGTTCAGCTTTGTTTTTATTCACTGTTATACATATGAGCCTCTTCCCCGGTTTCCTCTCGTGTGCGACCGTACATGACTAAGAAACCCAGCCTTTGTCAGGCAGGCCCTCCCACACGCATCACATATATAGTCCGGCTTAAATGTAGGAAATGTGTCCATGACGTTCGTCATGTGCCATTTGCGTAGAGACCGTTTTAGGATGGAGTGTTCGAGCCGTTTTACCTCAAACCCCTTGCAGCTATCATAGACAAGTTTTCTACATACGGCACGATTCGTAGCTATTCTCTCCCACTCATGAACGTTTATGTTGAGAGTTTTGATGTTGTTTTTGATAGCATCCCTAAAACGCTTTTTGGGCTTGTGCCTCGGACGCTTCCCACATTGCAGTTCTCCGTAGAACAATTGCTTCGGGAGTCTGCTGTCTTGCATTCTGGCAAGATGCCCAGCCCAGCGCATCTGGTTACGTATAATGCGCATGTCTATGCTGGACGTTTTGGCTTGTTGCAGGACTTCAGCGTCATATATATATATATATATATATATATATATATATATATATATATATAAAGTTTAAATGTTGTGTATTTTGGCAGCAAGTTATTTTTGAATATTATGTTATTGAATAAAACGAATTACTTCTTCATTATTTGAATCTGTGTCTTTTCCAGTCGTCTGGCGATCTTTCTGGTATTTGGATCCAATTGAAATAGGATATTTCTATACTGTTAGCCCAAGCGCTTTCGACTGCTTCCTCAGTCGTCATCATGTGGTATTGTAACGTAGCGCCTTTTTTTCACGGCACTACATTAGCGATACGTAACGTACAGGGTTCGTTTACAACTCCACACACTCGCAGAATCTAGTAGTTCTTTGGTCAGTATCAAGCGGGTGAGTATCAACTTACACAGGCCGCGTGCTTCTTCGTTACGGCCAATTGACTTTCTCCACAGGCGTCCAGTGGTCGTCCCCTTTACGATAATATATTTTACTATTTTGTTTGTGGCAGAGTTCCCATTCATAAAACGGTTTCTTTCGTTGTAAATAGAGCAAACTAATAACACCGGGTTTACTTCTCAGAAGTTTATTATATTCGAAACTTCCTATAACTTTTGAGAGAGAGAAAGATAGTCGGTTTCCTTAAATATGTTTTTAATGATGCTCTTAACTTCGTTCCAACGGTCAGTACCAATTATCAGGCTTAGGTATGTTTTTACTTCGTGCAGTGTAAAATATTACATCTCAGGTTTCACACACAGCGACACCATATCTCCATGTCCAGGACCCCAGTCGCTCGCCTCTCACCAGCTTGGTCAAACCAAACTCAACTGACCTTACTCTCTCGGTCTCCAGGACTTAACTCACCCTCGGTCCCCCGGAACTCAACTGATTCAAAATCTAAGGTTCCCTCATTAAATAGAAATCGAAGTCGAGGTTTCTAGAATATTCTCGAGCCTTTCGAACGTTCTAACTGTTTTACCAAATTACACGTGTCACTTAAGAGGTCGACGGTCAACCATCCCTTCTCCTGACAAACCGATTAAACTAAATTTTACTAGCATAATCCCAGACTTAATGGCTCCGAATAAACTCAAAGGTGATAATTAGTTTTACATTGCTTCCCCACTCCCGTAAGGTCTGAGAATCATGCTACATCCTATTAAGGTTTCTCCGTGTCTGGCACAAGGCCACAAATATGGTGTTCCTAGGTCCATTATGCTACAGTATATGAGTTGGTTTTATTTCGTTTTTTGTTTAGGTCTTTTATCTATGTTGTTTATCTGTTTTTTTTGTTTTTGTTTTTTTATTATTTGAAGAGTCTATTATTTTTTTTTAGAGGGTTGCAAGTTAAGTGTGTTAGTTATTAAAGATAGTTAATACGTTATGTTCGACGTTGAATGGTATTTTACTAATGTTAGTTAAAAAAAAATGTTATGCATATTGCTTCAAGAATTTGTAGGCGTTTATTTGATTTATTTAATTTCCCCCCGAGTCAATATCGTTCAAAAACTTATTTTTGTACCGCCTGGAGGGTGTTTATTTGCTAATATTGATAATATATATGTATATTGAACATGATTTCAATAATTATTATCTCTACTTTATATATATATATATATATATATATATATATATATATATATATATATATATATATATATATATATATATATAGAGATAATAATTATATATATATATATATATATATATATATATATATATATATATATATATATACCACAAGGTTCCTAGTTCGATACCGGTCCCCACCAACTCAGCGTATGAGTAGCACAGGGATCTGTGCGGTAAAGTAAGGAGCTGATGGTAGGTGTGGCGCTCCACCTCAGATGCTAAAACAATCTCCTTGGTCTAGCGCTATTGAAAAGGGGATAGACTCTCTCGCTGACTGGCTGATACTGACTTTACTTACTTATATATATATGTATTTACAACCGCCTTTTATATTTGTACAAGAAGCGGCTATGCACCGTCACCAAGGTAAAAAAGCAAAATCTAGTCTTGCAGATCTTTTATTACTGAATTGGGAGTTGGCTCCTCACAGGATGCCCCATTAAAATCCCAATGTAAAAACAAAACTTGCATTGATTCGACCTGGTAAAGCGTCAGAAACAGTACACAGACACCCTGAAAAAAAATGTGTCTTCTATTAAAAATACTAAATGCAGGAAAAATCCAGATTTTAACTATTTAAATTTATTTTTTTAATCAACTTTACGAATATAACTCAATTCTTCATAAGATATGCTCAAAAAGCAAGAACTGGTGATATTTAATGTGTTTATGTATTTACTTTGTGGTTAATTGTTTTATTTTCGTAGTTTGATCTGGACATACATACAAACATACATACACACCAACTGCCCTTTATAGACATACAGACAGACAGGCAGATAGATAGATAGATAGATAGATAGATAGGGAAGACCAACTAGTGGACAGTAGGATTTCCATTAAAATTTGGCGGCAAATAGAGCTCGCACATGCGCACTCAAGATTAAACGGAGGAAGATACAAGATGTCTGACACAACAGAAACGATAGTTATTTTCACAAACAGCAACACATTTTTCATTTCTCGTTTTTCCGTAAAAAGCAGCATTAACAAAAAATGTATAAGAAATATTGCAAGGGTCTAACTTATTGCAATAGGGTCCCGAAGAACTGCATAAATCATGTACGTGTTTTGTTTTTATTTATCTAGTTTCTTTTTTTTTTCTTTTTTTACTTCCGCGTTTTAAGAATATCTCAAGTCAGAAATGATTGAGTGACAACACTTGATACGTATGAAAACATTAAATACTTATATCGCTAGGTGGCGCTTATTTCTGTTACTTGTTTTTACTTACTATTATTTGTTTTGCTCTTATGTTTTTCTAAAAAAGCAAAAACAATACCCATTCATTTGTTATGATGTGTATATATATTAATCTAAGATATTTATTGAGCAAAATTTATTACGGTATCAAGTTACATGGGGAAAATAGCAATAGAAATATTGTGTTGCACTAACCTGCCTGTGAACAAATTAGCATTATACTAGCTTATACCAAGGATTTGAAACTTTACCACACACACACACACACACACACTCTTACATATATATTAATATATATATATATAAATCAAAATATCTCTCCCTATATATATATATTAGTATTTCACTCTATATATCTATCTATCCTCTCTCTCTCTCTCTCTCTCTCTCTCTCTCTCTATATATATATATATATATATATATATATATATATATATATATGTAAAAATGGAAAAGGAATTGAATCCGACAATATGAGGAAAAATGAGTAAAGAAAAGAAAAGTAAATGGATAAAATGAATTCAATCAATCACTTACGCATGTGTTTCGGTCAGTTTATGTGTGTGAAAATATTTCGCACACATACAAGAATCGCTCTGATGAAGGTCGATTCTTGTATGTGTGCGAAATATTTTCACACACATAAACTGACCGAAACACATGTGTAAGTGATTGATTAAATTCATTTTATCCATTTACTTTTCTTTTCTTTACTCATTTTTCCTCATATATATATATTATATATATATAATATATATATATATATATATATATATGAATATATTCTATATATATGTATAGGAAATATATCTGTGTGTCTCTCTCTCTCTTCCTCCCTCTCCCTCTTTCTCTCTCTCTCTCTCTCTCTCTATATATATATATATATATATATATATATATATAGTTCAATGAGAAATCAAAACAAATAAAAGTTTTTGCTTTTATTTATTTAATTACGGGAACGGTATTACAACCAGCGGTTTCTTGCTTAGAGCATTCATCGGGTAATACGAAAAGTTCCTTTAAAAATGACAGAAATTGTGTAAATGGTCAAATGTGTGCGTTTTTTTTAACTGTATTCTCGTGTTTGCGTGTTTACGTGATGCGGAATGTTTTTTTCTTCTACGTGTGCGTATTTTTGTTTGTGCGTATGTGTATGATGTCATGCGCGTTTGCATGGAAATGCGTGAAGGCTGTGATGATATGATTGTGTCCACGCGCGTGTGTGCGTATTTTTGTTTGTGCGTATGTATGTGATGTCGTGATTGTGCGCGTGGGAATGTATGAAGGCTGCGATGATATAATTGTCTCCACGCGCGTGTGTGCGTATAAATATGCGTATATATAAATATATATATATATATATATATATATATAATATATATGAATATATTTTTATTTTTTATTTTTATTCTTAAAGTAACATTTTTAAGCAGAGTTTTAAAATAAAAAGGTATAACTATGTGTGTGTGTGTGTGTGTGTGTGTGTGTGTGTATCGGTTTAAAAAGACTGCGAATCTTATTGACATTTTGGATATTTTTATTTTTTTTTATGATCCCGGCATCCTGTTTTAGCCAGCCGAGTTGAGGTAAATATCCGGCCCAACTTCGATATTTTCTGAGTCATGTTTTTGTCGCTTTTTATCGGCAAATTAATTTTTTAAATGCCTCCCACTGACCCGAATTTTATCTACAAATCAATATACATATTTTACAACCCCGCCACCCCCCAATTTTAAAAATGATTTCTCGATTAAATTTGTCCAAAGTTCAACTGATTTTTTTCCAAAATTCAAACTCAAATTACAAATCAATTTTCATAGCGTACGTTTTCATTTTATTTTAATTATTCGCCTCATTACTATGAAATGAATCACAGACAATTTAGATATTTTTATTTTCATTCAAAGCAGATGTTACCTCTTCTTTATTTTATTTTTTATTCGATTTAAAATTATTTGAGTTTTTAAAATCAAAACCATCGATACATTAAACAAGTAATTTTTTCATTACAAAAACAAAACAGTCGAATAAATGACAATATATATATATATATATATATATATATATATATATATATATATATATATATATATGTATGTATCAATGTAAATAACAAAATGTGACAGGCATATATGTATATGAAAACATATATGTGACCGAGTTTCGAAAATCAAAACAATCAATACTTAAAGCAAAAAACAAAACTATCGAATGAGTTTGAATTATATGAAAAATTATCATATATATATATATGTATGCATATATATGTATATATTTATATATATATGTATACATATATACATACATACATACATACATATATATATATATATATATATATATATATATATATTTATTTATTAAAGGATGTATTGTAAAATCAAACCATACAAGGCGTATGGTAGCAAAATTGTTTTGAATGTGAGTTGGAGTTTAGCATAAACTCAATTTAAATTTGTACAAATTCAATAAAAATATTTTTATGGGTGGGTGGGGGGTAAAATATCTACATTGGTGTGTGTATATACGTATATATATTTACATATATACGTATATATATAAATATATATACATATATATATACATATATAGACAGAGATAGATAGATACGTGTGTATATGTATATATATATACATACGTGTGTATATGTGAATACATACGTGTCTATATGTATATATACTTGTATATATAGATATACGTATGTACATATACCTGTGTATATGTATGTATATATATAATCAATATATATATATATATATATATATATATATATATATATTATTTATGAAGGCAATTACAATACGTATATCGTAGAAAATTCGATAATTATTGAAAATAATGATTATAAGCAAACTCGGCGAATAACGCGTGCGTCGTGTGGAAAACCATGCAGCTGTTTCAACCTTATTAGGTCTCATCAGCAGTGTATACCTACGATCTCCCTCCGACAGTAGTAAGGACGCATGAGCAAAGCCTAATTTGCGATTCTCTCAACGCTCACTGGATTAAGTTCTGTATAGTAGTGTTTATCATTGACAAGTTAATTTGGCGTATTTCGTGTGCGGCGTGATGGTGGCCCAGGAGTAGAGTCTCTGACTCTGCATGCTGGGTTCTCCAGTTCGATCTCTGTCGGAGAGAGATCGTAGGTATACACTGCTGATGAGACCTAATAAGGTTGAAACAGCTGTATGGTGTTGCACACGTCGCACGCGTTATTCGCCGAGTTTGTTTGTCATGATTATTTTCAATAATTATCGAATTTTATACAATATACGAATTGTAATTGCCTTCAAAATATAAATATTAATATACTTTACTTAACAATGCTTCAAAAGCAAATTATCAAATAATATATATATATTCATGTTCTGTAACAGATGCAACAATAGTAGATACACAGGAGAAACCCAAACACCTTTCATGTTCAGATTTAATAACCACAAACTAACCATTTGACAAAAATCCCCTTACTCACCAATAGCGAAACACTTTAACTAACCAGAACACACACTTGATAATATGAAATGTATTCTAATAGACAGTAACTTTGCAACAACACAAATCCGCAAACAAAAAGAAATAAAATGGATAATCAAACTCAATACACTTAGAAATGGTTTGAATACTGACCTAGGCATTTTAAGCACATACAAATAGTTTCACACATCCCATGCCTAGTATCCCACCCTCAAAGAAAAAAAAATGCAGAAATTCCGCGTAAATGCGTATTTCGGCCTAAAACACGGCGAGGAGCCGAAGGGTAATGCCGCGGCGTAATATCATCTTTTTTCATTTTATTCTTTAATTTTCTTTAAGTTGCGCCTGACTTTCACGATCAAAGTCATGCCGAATTTCGAACGATTACCATGATCGATTTCGGGTAAGTTACGTCACACAATCTCGAAAGAAAAATAACGGCTAAAAAACGCCAAATCCTTTCACTTCATTCATTTTTTTGCTCTCATATACAGTATTTCATTTTTCTCCAGATCGTCTCCTATCATATACCTTGAAAAAGGGGGAAGGTTCACCCGAAATATCGGAATTGATTAAACCAGGAACAGAACAACAATTACATATTAAAATTCTGATTTTTGTTTTGTATTTGTTCTTTTCTCCTATGCTTCAAAAGACCAAAAATCAACGTTCACAAGAACAAAGTTTATACATAATATATATATATATATATATATATATATATATATATATATATATGTGTGTGTGTGTGTGTGTGTAATTTTGATCTTTTTTCATCGCGTAAAATATCTACATTGATTTGCCGATAAAAAATGGAGGAAATGGTTAAAATATCTACATTAATATGCCGACAAAAATCGACTCGGAAGTAGGGTCGGATATTCGTGTGACCGAAAAGCTCTGAGCGTAGAAATGTGATTTTCCCGTCTTAAAATGGTAAAAAACCCTTTTAACAGCAACCTCCTAGTGTGCACTGATCGAAACCATGATCGTAACTGATCCTATCTGCTAAAAGATAGTTGGTTGGATTTTACGGCATGTCAAGCCTTGTTGGGTTATTTTATAGCACGAAGACAGTTTGATTTATTTATTCTTGATGGTACTCAATATTAAAAAAAAAACATTTTTAAAACTAATTTTTACTATTAAACACATAGATTGAACCCTAACCATCCAGGGTTAGAGAGGACATGGAAGTAATGGAAATGAAGGGATACCCCACATTCCCCTGGGCTCAAGTATTATGACCTCACCATTAGATAGTTTGACGTCATACCCAAGACAACAAGTCTCTCAACCTGTCTTCTAGTACATATATGATAAAAATGGTTGGGATTTGATATAAGGCCAATAGAGTCGGGACAATCATATAGGTGGTGAGGCTTAATTTAACCAGCTGATTGATGTAGGGAGGGCTCTTCGACTGCCTCTCTAGCCTAAGTGGTAATTTATGAGGAAGACCGTCCAGGTCTCCTGTCTCAAAACTTGCTAACGGTGAGTGGTGAAAAACCAACCCCAGCTACGATTGAACTTCGTAGCCAAAGCAATAGATAGATATGAAGACGACTAGATAGATACATTTTTATTTTTTTATTTTATTGAAATATAAAAAATATCTAAATACTCAGATTTTCTTTTATTCATGTTTGTTTAATGTCTTGTTTTTAGTTTAAATAAACAAGAATATCTAAATATTTTCTTTTTTTTTTTTTTTTACTTGTAATTGATTGTTGGAAATAAATATATTAAAATAAAATGAAAATACCGAAAAAAATAAACGTTTTGGATTTTTTTATATGTAAGTGAATGTCGAAAAAAAACAAAAACAAAAAAAAAAAAAAAAACAAAACGCCCCAAGTTGGTTGTGTACTTTCAAGTGACACTGCTTCGGCTACGGACTTCAATCGTAGCTGGGTTGGTTTTTCAGCAATCACCGGTAGCAAGTTTTGAGGCAGGAGACCGGGACGGTCTTCTTCATAAATTATCGCCTAATTAAGTAAGGTTACATGCCATGGTTCCATTTTAATCATCACGCGTCGCCACTCACCGCCAACAGGTTGACCCTTATGGGGTACTTTACCCCACTGTAGAGGTGCAGTTGGCGTATTCTACTGTCCCAGTCGATAAGGCGGTTCTATGTGGAATAGCATAATTCTGACGTAATTATGAAATGAGAACGAAAAGTTCTGTGTGTAGAAATTAGATTTTTCCGTCTTAAAAAAAAAATAAAAACGTTTAAAAACGTTTTAACAGCTAGTTCATGGTGTGCATCGGTCCAAGCTATGATCCTAACTGATACTGTCTGCTACGAGATGGTAAGTCATTATCAAGATTAGGTTACCGTTAACACTTGCCTAAGTCCACTTGCACCACAGACGTGATAGTTTTAGACGTGGGAAATATATCTGCCACACTCTTTATATAAATGGTTTGATAATTGCAGAAGAACAATAGTGCTACTACAGTGTAAGTACTACTGTATTGATGCACCACTTGTACTCTAACGAAGTACTTAGAGAAAACGATAGATGAGAATTACATAGGGATGCTGCGTACTGTCTTGAACAAATCCTGAAAGTAGCATCCTACAAACCCCTGGTGTGCGTCCACTTGCCTTCTATCATATCATCATCATCATCATGTCGCGCTTTCAGCGTGGATATCCATGACAATCTCTCTCCATCCGTCCCTATCGCTCATCATTCTCGGGGGGTCCTCTATGCATCATCCTGCATCCGCACAGAGCTAATCAATGTACGTTTTTGCTGGTCGGCCCACACTGGCTTGTCCATATGCTGGCTTCTACAGGAGGACGTCGCTTATGAGTTCGTCCTTGCTTCTCCAGCAGTGTCCCGCGTGTCTTGTCCGTCTTACTTTGATGGTTTGTGTGATATGTGGTAGGTGGCCGTATAGCTGTTTTCTCGTAGGGTGTTGTTTCCATGTCTTGTTCAGGATCACCCGCAGCATTCTTGTGCAGCTCCCATCTAGTTTATTCTCTAGTCGCTTAGTTAGGGTCCAGGTGGTGCAGTCATACAGCAGTACTGATATGACAACGGCCTGGAAGAACCGTCTCTTTAACACCATCCAATTGAGCTAAACAAGAAATACTAAGCAACGAGGAGCCTGTTCAATAATTAGATGGGTGACCATTTAAGTAACAGTTGTACTGTAAGCAACCTGATACCAAAATAACTTGATTTGGCATTAAATGACCCGAAAAGGGTTGATAGGCCGTAAAAAAATGCTGGACATTGCTAGGGAAGCAAAGACGAATTCGTAAATGACGTTGTCCTGTGAACACCTAAACATGAACATACTAGTGTAGGCCGACCAGCAAAAGTGTACATGAATCAGCTCTGTATGGATTCTGGATACCGTGCCGAAGACGTGCCAGGGCGATGGCCAATATGGACGCATGGAGAGAGAGAGAGAGAGAGAGAGAGAGAGAGAGAGAGAGAGAGAGGAGAGAGATTCATCGTATTCTCACTGTCAGCGTGACATATTGATGATGATGAGGATAATGACTGTTTTTTACAAGGAAATAAAAAAAAGTAAAGTCGTCGGGGTGGCCTAAAATCGATATCAGCCAGTCAGCGAGGGTGTCTATTCCCTTTTCAATAGCGCTAGACCAAGGAGATTGTTTTTGGCGTCTGAGGTGGAGCGCCACACCTGCCATCAGCTTCTTACTTTACCGCACAGATTCCTGAGCTACTCATACGCTGAGTTGGAGAGGACCGGTATCGAACTAGGAACCTTGTGGTTTCTAGCCGAACGCTCTACCGACTGAGCTTGGCCTTAAATAACCCATGAATGTTGATATGTCATTAAATAAAGAAAACAAACCGATTAGAACGAAATCATTTCACTAATGTTTAAAACAAATGAATAATAAAATACGTGTCTAGAAATCAGGATTAGATACAACGGTTTTTATTAGAGATCGATCTCCGACTGCTGACATTGGATTTAAATAGAAAACTGTCTAACACACATGCACGTCTTGTTTCTTCTTTTTATTAATCACTTTTCTGTTGTTACTGTAAAATTTTTCTCTCGTTCTTTATTTGTTTTTTTATTTTTGTTTTTCTTCTAGTTATTTTTTTACTTCCATTCTTCTAAAACAGTGAAACCTACCCTACCACCCATACCCCTCCATCCTCTTACCCCCAACACTACCCACCTACTATTTCACTTAACTCTTTTCTTTAAATCGCAGACCCCACGAACCTTCCAACCTATCAACGATCCCAGACTAATTAAAAGCTCATAAAACTTTCTCGAATTCTTCACTTTCAACTTTCGGTTTTAGATTTTGTTCTTCGTTTATTTCAGTTTTTCTTGTTCTCTCTTGGTTTTTTTTTTTTTGGTTTATTTTTTTATTTTTATTATTGTCTAAATGCGTTTGTATTTGGTTTGATTCTCAGTTTCGTGGACAGCCATCCGTTGACAGACATTAACCGCGCGGAAGACACAGGATGGGACAGTTGAGATAAAGAAAAGGAAAAAGGAGAGAGAAAACAAGTTTAGAAAGAAAAGGAAAAAACAACATATGAAGATGTAAAAAGAAATCTACAAAAAAACAAAAAAAAACACAGAAAGAAAAGACGAAAGAGAGACACTTTGACAAATGTGGATTTAGAGAAATAGATATGACGTGGTGTAGACACAGGCGGAAATTTAACACAGGGTGTAAACAACTATAATAAGTAGAATTGTACAAGACAATAATTTATGTGCGAAACATACGTTGATAGATTTCGTTTCTAAACGGGTGAAAAATTATAAATGGTTTTATCAACAGGATCTTGGGCGTTTAAAACCAAAGGAAATGTCTACAATAATTTATATTAAGGGTGCAGCAGATATACCTCCCACATTTTGAATTGTCACCTGTATGGTGCGATTAAATTTAAGCAAGTGACAATGGTAGCTCCATTTAGCTAATGACATATCATATTGTTTCCTTATATATATATATATATATATATATATATATATATATATATATATATATATATATAGTTTGAAAATCGCATAGGCGAGAAACTGTCAGTAACGAAGCGCCTTTGACTTCGTCTCCACACTACCCTAACTTCATATATATATATATATATATATATATATATATATATTATATATATTGATTTCTAATGAGTTAGATATATCAACTCTTCAGTCAGATTCTTGCCCTGATGAGCTAATAAGATAAACTATTAGTTGGTATATCTGACGCATTAGGATTAATATTACTATTTGCTCTACTTAGGTATCGATCACTCTTTACATTTAGCTTTAGATAATCCTAGCAGCTTATATATATATATATATATATATATATATATATATATATATATATATGTGTGTGTGTGTGTGTGTGTGTGTGTGCGTGTGTATATATTATATATATATATATATATATACATATATATTAAAGCCATATAAAAATAAACACATTTGTTTGTTTACTTAACCTCATACTGTCGTGTAGCAAGTCAATAAAAAGTGGAATATAAATAAGTTTCAAAACAAACGAAGAATGTGGGAATAGCAAGCTAGTGTAACGGTTAGAGACTCCGCCTGTCAGCTTGATAGTCGAGGTTTCGAGTCACCCACGGAGCAGTCTCCCATGTCTATAACCTTGCTGATGAGACCTAATAGGTCGAAATTAACATTAAGGGATTGACATTTTCTCGATTTGTATAGCCTTACATATGAACATATATATGCCCGCCTAAATTCATTAATTATTAACTAATTAATTTTCAAAATTAGGTATGACTTCAATTAAGCACAAATCCTCAAAAAAATTGTCGGCTTAAAGCCATATAGAAATAAACACATTTGTTTGTTTACTTAACCTCATATATATATATATATATATATATATATATATATATACATATATATATATATATATATATATATATATATATATATATTTCTTTTGGCCAAGTGTTTTGGTGTTAATGTCATCCCCCTGAAGTTAAAGCGTCTTTTCTGACTGTGATGGTAAATGTTTGAAAAACATCCTCGATCACAAATGTCTCATGTAAAGGCAATCCCTGAAGATATTGGTGTGCCAGTGCTCTGTTGCCGTCGATTTCTTCGGGACATTTTGTCTTCATGGTGTTACGCCCTGGTGACTTCCGACATAAATTGTCCGCAACGGAGAGCGTGCCTCCACTGAGGCATTTCTGAACCATATTTCCATATATATATATTATATATATATATATATATATTATATATTATATATTTTTTTTTTTCCCGTATATATATATATATATATATATATATATATATATATATATATTGTAAACAAAGTTTGTTTAGAATGGCTTTTTGCCGATAATCTTTGGGAGAATAAGTGCTTAATTGGAGTCGGACCTAATTTTGAAAATTAATCAATTAATAATGAATTGATTTTTCTCGATTTGTTTAGCCATACATTTAATAGGTATTCCCGCCTAATTCATTATTAATTGATTAATTTTCAAAATTAGGTCCGACTCCAATTAAGCACTTATTCTCCCATATATATATATATATATATATATATATATATATATATTATATGGAAAAATGTGGTTCAGGACTGCCCTCAGGGGCGGCAGGCTCTCCGTTGCGGTCTATTTATGTCGGAATAATCTGTTGTCGTCGATTTCTTCGGGACATTTTGTCTTCATGGTGTTACGTCCTGGTGACTTCCAACATAAATAGTCCGCTACGAAGAGCCTGCCTCCACTGAGGGCAGTCCTGAACCATATTTTTCCATATATTTATTTTTCCCCATATATATATATATATATATATATATATGTGTGTGTGTGTGTGTGTGTGTGTGTGTATAAAGAGGTAAACTGCAACATAAAAATAAGTGATTTCGAACTCCAGTCATGCTATTGCGTTTGATTTCGGACGAATATTCTTGGGAAAGGTATGGAGCCCCCAATTATGGATTAAATAGTACCAAGACTGTACTTCTACACGGATAGCTTTGACATTCAATAACCTACGGAGACCAATAATTACACTCTCAATAGAAAAAGAAAAACTTAACAAAATGTCATTTCGTTTTTTAAATTTTTATGGTCAAAATAAATTCACAATAGCCAAATGACGGTTAAGTTTTTAAAAATTTCTTATTGAATATATACATATATATATATATATATATATATTTGAAGAGGTCAAACAATGTGTTTGAAATGGCAAAGGCCGACAATTGTTTGTGCGTCCGCCTGTCAACCTGACAGGTAGGGTTCGAATCGCGCACGAAGAACTGCCCTGTCTATAGCTCTGCTGATGAGGCCTAATGGGTTGAAATGTACATACAGGGATTGACTTTTTCTCGATTTGTTTACGCTTTACATTTAAACCCATAAGCACGCCTAATTCATTTAATTATAATTAATTAATTAACAAATTAGGTATGACTTTAATTAAGCACATAATCTCCCAAATATAATATATATATATATATATATATATTATATATATTCAATAAGAAAGAAAAAAAACTTAACCGTCATTTCGCTATTATATATATATGTATATATATAAACGCATGCACACGCACACACACGCATATATATATATATATATATATATATATATATATATATATGTAAGGACATATATATGTAATTTTCTGTGATTACAAACACATGTTTAGGAAGTTAGAATTATTCCTTATGATATTTTGATTAAGTTCGCTGTGCACGTGCATTTGAATTTACCATATCATTTGTCAGGTTCCTGAAAAAGAAAAAAAAAAAAACTAAAGTCAAACATGTGTTGACAAACTCATGTGGCAATTGTCATTAAGACTCAACAATAACATCCGTTTCGTGTAGGATTCGAAACAATTTTGTTTAAAATTTCTGCCAAGATTGTGTATAAAAATTGTTGGTATTGTCAGCGCCATTTTATTTCTTGTAGAGATTTTCCCAGATGTTTAAATGATATTAATCTTTGCTTTCTTCTTCATGTACGCTGCCTTCTGTGATGTTTATATATACGCCCAATCTATTCATTTGATTACAGACATTTTAATAACTACGCAGGAATATATAAGAGCAATTGAATTAGACGGCATGAGTGTTATTCATATTAATAGTAACACACACACACAAAGACACACACAGACACAAACACACAGACACAGACACAGACACACACACACACACACACACATATATATATATATATATATATATATATATATATATATATATATATATATGAGAAGTAAATACATAGCGAGGTGTTTATGATATGGCTATTTTTTTAGCCGACAATTTTTGGGAGAATATGTGCTTAATTGAAGTCGAACCGAATTTTGAAAGTTAATTAATTAATAATTAATTAATTAGGCGGGCATACCTATTTAAATGTAAGGCTAAACAAATCGAGAAAATCAATCTCTGTATGTACATTTCGGCCTATTAGGCCTCATCAGCAGAGCTATAGATAGGAAGACCGCCTTGTGCGTGATTTGAAACCCGACCGTCAAGCTGACAGGCGAGCATCTTAACCCCTACACCAACCGGACCTTCTTAGATTTTTCGTTTTGTTTAGAAGTAGGTTTATATTCCTCTTATAATGACTATATATATATATAATGTTATTGGGAACGTTTTTGGTTGCCTTTTAAAGTTTCGGAAAATATAACACCAAAATTCTAAATGATGAATGTTGCATTGGTGCTGATCTTCTTTATTCATACAATATTTTGTGCGGCCTCCTACCTTTTTCAAAGGTTTCTGTAGACAGTCTCTGTGTAATTAGAATATAAAACAAGAATGTTTGTTTTATCTTATAGTCCTAAAGTGAACGCAAGAGTGTGACTGGATTTCGAACACACCTACTGCGATCGTGCTGTCCAGCATGTTATTCATTACGCCACGGGGACATCCCTCGGTAGGGACACTAAAAGGAATAGATTTCGACGTTATCATTCATTTCAGAAGAGAACAGTGTCGGGATTTAAGATGACAAGTACTGGGACGTTAGAATACACTGACTGCACCTCTGCAGAGGGGCCACCTGTTGGTCGTGGGTTGTGACTCGTGATGCTTGAGTACGGAATCCTGGTGGATGAGCAGTCCATGGCTTGCAATACTTAATTAAGGATCGACAGTCGGTCGGAGAGGCCCACTTTAATCAATCGGCAAGCCCTAGTAATAAGGACTATATAATTATCCCAACCCTATTGCCCGTATGGCAAATCCCAGCCCTTTTTATCATATGAGTGCTAGAAGGCGGTATCTGAGGGTCTTCATGTCCTGGGAACCTATCTGATGGTGAGGTTCCAGTACTGGAGTTTCGGGGAATGTGGAGCACCCCTTCATCACCATTGCTTCCTGGTCCACTATGGCCCGGAATGGTCGTATTTGTTAGGGTCCCATCTATGGGTTAAATAGAAAAATGTGTTCAAGAAAAAAATTGTGTATCCATTAGGAATGAATTTCGTTCAAATCTTTATCGGCATTAAATGACCTACTAGGGTTGATATGCCGTAAAACAAAACTAAACAAACCAAACCTAAATGAGACAAGAATAAAAGATGGTGAGATGGGCTATTCGACACTGTTTCATTTACATCGAATAGAATTACACAAAAATTGCCGCTGAGCAGATATTACCCTCTAATCATAGGCAGAACTGCTTAAATAATTATGTCATTATTTACGGGTATTATGCTAATGTATAAATTAATATACTTGTTCTTTAATCTTTTAACCGTTATCATCTGGCAACACTCTCTGGTTAAAAATAAGACCGTTCAAATCGTCCAAGATGATATGCAAAAATGTAAATCCTGATTATCTGGTGTTGCTTATCCGCCGAATTGTTATTTCCTATGAGTGTCGTCACTTCAACTGAATAATGGACCATTCCGTTTTTATTATAAAGAAAGAAAAAAGAAAGAGAGTAATTGAAAGATAGAGACCTGAGTGAACGCGCGGAAGCGATAACACTAATCTGCTTCAAACAAACATAATGAAATGATGAAAAGAAGGAAAGAAAGAACAAAAAGAGTGAGAGGGATAAATGAAAGTAATTATACTTTTTACATATTGAACTATTGTAATAGCTTTTAAGTAAACATATCAAACGTAGCAATAATTAAATTATCATAATATATATACCTACAGGTCCTGCTTTTTTTTGGCAAAAGGGCCGGGTTAGCTCAGTCGGTAGAGCGTTCGGTTAGAGATCACAAGGTTCCTAATTCGATACCGGCCCTCGCCGACTCAGTGTATGAGTAGCACAGTGATATGTGCGGTAAAGTAAGGAGCTGATTGTAGGTGTGGCACTCCACCTCAGACGCTAAAAATAATATCCTTGGTCTAGCGCTAGTAAAAAGGGGATAGACTCCCTTGATGACTGGCTGATATTGACTTTAAGGCCACCCCGACGACTTTACTTTACTTACTTATTATCATTAGTTACTTGAAACTCAGACGCAAAAACAATCTCCTTCGTCTAGTACCAGTGAAAAGGGGATAGACTCCCTCGCTGATTGGCAGATACCGACTTTAGGCCACCCCAACGATTTTACTTACTTACTGCTAGTAAATATATAAATAGTAATAGTATGTTTTTAACTGTTCATTTATACATCGAATCTTCGATGTACATTCATGCTGTAGTTTTGAAGACATTCACATAATAGAATCAATTGAAAATATTTTTTCCGCCATTTTTTTTTTTTGGTTTTGTTTTGTTCTAATACAATTCTTTCGTTGATTTTTAAGGTCTTTTCCGTTTCTCTTTTAAATGATCTACGCCGATGGCACCCGACCTAGTCTGTAATTGTTTCTGGCAATATCTTCCACCATTTGATAGGACCAATAATCTGAGATTCGGCATCTCCTCTAAAAGATCGCTGCACCCGGATGTAAGATGTTGCGCACCCCACTGAGCGATAACGATCCGAATTCTTTCCTATTAATTCGTTGCGAGGATATAAAGATACCACCCGCTAAACACGCACAAAGATGCCTCATTTTTTGCCTTTCTTTCATCTTTTTGTTCTTTCTTTAAAGTCATTCATTCGACTTCCCTGCTTTTTTCTTTTATTTGTAAACGTTTCCTTTTTTTCATCCCTTATTATAATGGAGATTGTGTCTCTCTGTAACCGAAACTATATCACTACTCAAGTCACAATTTCCATAGTTATTTATGTCACGTTCTCCATGATTTTATTTTTAGTTAAACCTCAATTATTAATAAAATTGATTACATTATTAATACTAGTATTATTACCGTTATTCGGACTATTGTCCCCATCTTCATTGTTATTTGCACAACGTTTCGGTCGATATACCCTCCGGCCTTCTTCAGGTATTTATTGTCGGACTCGGGAACCTTCTCGGACTCGGGAACCTTCTTTTCGAACTCGGGAACTCTCTTGTCGTATTCGGGAGCCATCAAGAAATACCTGAAGAAGGCCGGAGGGTATATCGGCCGAAACCTTGTGCAAATAACAATGAAGATGGGGACCATAGTCCGAATAACGCTAATAATACTAATCTTCAAGCCTCATCTCAAACATTCAGAGAAATATTATTAATACTGTTGACCATATCTACATACTAGGATATTTACCACGTACCCCACGTGTACGGGTTAGGCACAAGGTCCTATTAATATGGGGCCACCCACGAACCGAAGCTCATGGGTGGTGGGTGCAAAAATACGTTGATACCATCGGCATCCCCCCTCAAGGGGGCGCCTCAGGCACTGGGGAATGAACCCAGCCCTGCCCCTTTAAATCAAGGGAGCCTGAGGGAAGGCCCCTGGGATCAACGATGTTAGCTTGTAATTTCCAGCGGCCGAACCCAACGGACACCCCGGTTGAAACCGGAGTTAGATATGTTTGACATATCTACATACTAATAACATGCAATTGTATTTATATATACAACAAAATAGCAGTTTACAGTGTGAACGGGAATACTAATTTGCATATTGATATAGAATATTTGATTTTAATAAGTGCTTAGTATTATTGATTTCTTATTGTTTCGTTTTATTTTAATGAACATGAGCAACAATCTCGGGGATAAATATTAAACAAAAGAAATACATTAACAAGAAGAAATAATTGTAATTTTATTCTTTACTTCCTATTTTAACTAAATAGTTAAATTAGGAAAATTTTGCAATGAAAAACGGCAGTGATGGAAGAGTAAGTTTCGCTTGTTCTATTTTTCGATTATAACCCCGTCTGTTTCAAATCTTTTTATCTGCATTCTTATTTAGTTTCATTAGCCTTCCTAATTTAATACAATATTTTATTACATTAAAACTTAAATACTTGCACCCGAGGGTGCATATATTTGCTGATATAAATAATGGAGATTAGGTCTCTTTTTGTCTGTCAGCGAAACTACGCAACTGCTTACGTCACAGTGATACTTTTTAAAATTCTAATATCTTTACGAATTATATTTGGAAATATTTTTTAGCATGTTATTTAAAACCATATATTTACCAGTAATCTATATTATTTTAATTATTTTATATAACTTTTTCCATTTGGTGTCCAGCTTTTATAATTCCTTAATGCTGCGTGCGATCGTAAACAAATAGTGGAGACAACACCCTGTAATAAAGCAGCTATACGGCCACATGCCACCGATCAAACAAACCATCCGAGTGAGTCGAACAAGACATGCTGGGCATACTGCTAGAGAGGCGGGGACGAACTCTAATATGACGTTCTACTATGAAAATTAGCACATGGGCACGCCAGTGAGGACCGTCCAGCTAGGTCTAGCATTGACTAGCTCTGCGCGGACACGGGATGCTGCACAGAGGACCACCCGACAGTCATGAATGACAGTGGGAGGCTGGCGAGAGATTTTTCATGGATATCTGTACTACTGGTGACACGATGATGATGATGATGATGATGATGATGATGATGATATTCCGACCATTCCAATATGGTGTCCAGGTTTTTATAATTCCACATATTATCCAGTATTATATAGATTGTTATTGTATATTTTTTATATTATCTATTGCAAAGACAACTGTAGGATTTATAGTTAATGAAATTTGAAAATCATCGGTTCTGGCTTAAATGACTCTTCTTGATTTTTGTTTCGTTTTGTAGAAATTTCACGGGTCCTGCTAGTTAATATTAATACATAGAATAAATATTATCTATTAAAGATGTCTATGAAAATCTGAGTTAAATTTGCTTCAAAAGAGCCTATGTTATTGGTGCGTTTAAAATCCGGCAATGTGTCTTATATATCACTGAGAAATAAAGATTTACATAATATATAGTGTGGTTAATTTCGTTCTTATTTAAATTTTGTAAGTTTTCCTAATTTAATATATTTCATTCCATTAAAACTTAAATACTTACGTCCGGAGGGCACATATTCTTACTAGTATATATATATATGTGTGTGTTTTGTGTTAATGTTTTTTTTATAAACGCGATTATTGACATTAAAATATATGACAAACTAACTCGTAATTGCAGGATGTTGTTCTCTAAGGTAAACTATCATTTAACTTTGTTATTGTTAAACATGTTTGCAATTTGTGTCCTGGGTATGAGGTTAAACTAATGGTGAAATTCCAATTCTGTGGCTCTGTGGAGTGTGGAATACATCTTTATCGCCATAACTACTAGGTCCATTCTGAGTAGTAGTAACTCTTAAATGAAACGTGGAATACTATCTAATCTGTCAAAACAATTAAGAACAATCCAAAAGTTTGACGATTTTCTGGAATATTCCACAAGGATTTCTATATAATGAGTTAGTTAACCTGAGATTGAAGAAAGACGGTTGGGCTACGGAGTTTGCCGGGGACAGTCGGCTTGGTAGTTTTTGCCAAAGACAGTCGGGCTACGAAATTTGCCAAGAGCAGGTGGGTTTAGGGTTTTGCCGAGGTTAGTCGAATGGGGTCGTAAATCGAGATTGGTGTCTCTGTGTGTGAAACCTGATAGTTGATACTTACTGTTGGAACGAAAAAGAGGCACGTGGCTGACAGTTATTCGCTGACCGGTGGGAACTGTAGAATACACCGACTGCACCTCTACAGAGTGGTAATACCCACCCCCAATGGAGCCACTTGTTGGCCGTGGGTGGTGACTCATGATGCTTAAGGATAAAACCCAGGTGGCTGAGTAGTGCATGACATGCAACACTCCACTTTTGCCCTTACTTAGGCCAGACGGGAGGTCGGAAAGCCCCCTCCAATCAATCGGCTGGTCACGTCAAGCCCTAGCTCCTATATGATTGTTCTGTTCCTATTGCTCTTATGGCAAGTCCCAACCCTTTTTATCATATATGTGCTAGAAGGTGGTGATTGAGGGTCTTAGTGTCCTGGATATTACGGTTAAATCTATCTAATGGTGAAGTTCTAAATTTGGAGCTCTGGGGAATGTGGACTACCCCATTAATCCCCATTACTCCCAGGTCCATTCTGACCCGGAGCGGTAGTACGTGTTAGGGTACCATCTTTGGGTTAAATAGAACAAAATGAAAATTTAAAAATGTGTTTAACAAAAACATTGAGTTAAAAAATGAGTACCCATCAAGAATGAATAAAAGAAAAACGTCTTCGGCATAAAATTACCTAATGGGTTGAAATGCCGTAAAACCCAACAAGAATATCAACCAGCCTGGATATATTTATATTTGGAAATCTAATTTTTTAGCATGATATTTGGAACCGTATATTTTCAAGAATTTTGTATTGCCTGTTTTACTTAAATTAATTATTTTTAGAATTCAATATGTTATTCAGAACTTTTCAATTTGGTATCCAGGTTTTATAATTCAATATGTTATCCAACCCTTTTCCATTTGGTATCCAGGTTTTTATCCTTCCATATGTTATGCAGCTCTTTTCAATTTCTTATCGAGGTTTCTATCTCTCCATATGTTATCCATACGTTTTTCATTTGATCTCCAGGTTTGTATTATTTTTTATTATCCAGTCTTCGCTAATTTCTTTGGCCTTCTTTTATTGACTGATTATATCATTAAGTTTCATTTGATGGTGAGTAACCAGTTCCGGAGCTATGAAGATAATGAAGTACTCCTTATTGCCATTACTGCCATGTCCACTCTTATTCGGAGTGTATTTCCTCTTATGCTTCTATCTATTGGTCAAATAGCTATATCTGAAAATTATTCGTATTTGATTGGAATAATTGTTATCATATAACAGTAAACAATTTGTGTTAAGAATATATACTCTAAGATATAAATGTTTACTAAGGGATGGATTAGCTCAGTCGATAGAACGTTCGGCTAGATACCAGAAGGTTCCTAGTTCGATACCAGCCCTCGCCAACTCAGCGTATAAGTAGCACAGGGATCTATGCGGTAAAGTAAGGAGCTGATGGCTGGTGTGACGTTCCACCTCAGACGCTAAAATAATCTCCTTAGTCTAGCGCTAGTAAAAAGTGGATAGACTCCCTTGATGATTGGCTGATATCGACTTTAAGGCCACACCGACGACTTTACTTTACTTACTTATTATCATTAGTTACTTGAAACTATATAACCGTGAGCATAAATCTGACTGTTACTAGATAGAAATAATTACTTGTAACAATATAATTATTACTAATAGGAGTACTTGGAATCATATACCTATGTGTAACTTATTTGTATTTGATAGGAATACTTGATATCATATTACTATGTGCAAAAAGTTATTAAAGAGCAACAAAAAAATGTAAATATAGACGTCAAATTAAAGCAATTCTCTAAATACTAGGCATAAATAACCCTTGACTGTTTATCATGCCCTTAAAATCGATCAATAAATCTATCGTATATTGACTGAATTTATGTTATATGGTATTTCCATTATTTATACTAGTACAAAATAAAAAACATATTACCTGAGGGGTGGGAGTAAAAAATTCAATGTCAGCGAGTTTGTATCCTAAGTAAGTAAAATCATCAAATTCATTAAAGGATTAAAAATAAAACAATTTGAAATGTAAACTTTAAATATGTATTAAAATAAAACACACTATATATAGATATATAATACCAGTCATGTATTTATTAAAACTTGTTTTGAAAAAGAATGAGGACTGTCTAATGTTGCATGTTCAAATTTTGTTATGAAGATTTTGCCTAATGTGACGTTAGCAGTGACATAATTTTTGTTACAGACAAAAACCGGAAGAGAATCTCCATTATTAATAGAAGATATTAATACTGGTTTTCCTTAAAAGTACGTCCGTTATCATTTTGCAAATACTCTCTGGTTAAAAATCAGACTGTCCAACGCACCATGGGAACTGAAAACAGACTCCTCTCTTAAAATGCGCTCGTCTGAGTCATGTTCAATCTACCACTCTTTCTATATGTTGGGCTCAGAAGTACAGACGCTTAGATACGCATCTGTGTTTTACGCCTTTTGGGGTCATTTTATTCTTTCTTGTCAGCTACACTGCGTCTTTTATGCCTGTGGATGTTTAGATTTACTCCCGTATTTATACTTAAAGCCATACATATATCTATCTATCAATCCCCCTCTCTCTGTGTATATATATATATATATATATATATATATATATATTATATATATATATATATATATAGGCTATTTATATCTATGTATCTATTTATTTCAATATGTTCCTATCTCTCTCTTTCTATATTTATCTTAATACGTTCCTATCTATTTATCAATCAATCAATCAATCAATCTATCTATGAAGCCTATATATATATATATATATATATATATATATAATATATATATATATATATATATATATATATATTATTATCTACCTATCTATCAAGTCTATATCAATCTATCTATATATATCACAAGTCTATAACTATCTATCTGTCTCTCTATCTATATATCTATCAAATATATTTCTATCTATCTATTCACCTACCTATCAATCCACCTATTCATCTATCTATCAAGTCTATATCGATCTAACTATCTATGTATCAAGTTTATATCTATCTATCTATCTAACTTATCTAAGCTTAATATATATATATATATATTATATATATATATATATATATATATATATATATATATAATATATATATCAACTCTCTCTCTCTCTCTCTCTCTCTATCTATCTATCTATCTATCTATCTATCAGGGCTTAATATCTATCTATCAATCCAAGCCAATCAATATCTCTCTATCTAAGCGAATCAATATCTATCTATCTATCTGAGCAGATTAAGCCTATATCTATCCGTCTATCTATCTATTTATATTACACACAACAAATACCACATTATACACACCAATAGGATTCAAAGAGAAAACAAATACACACACAAAAGGGTCGTCAAACGCCTCATTATCATCCCACATTCAAGAAAAAAGCGATCGAACACGCGTACATATTTTTGTTTTGTTCCGTTCTATTTGTTCATTTATTTATTTTTGCTACTCAGCAATATTTTCCCACCAGATCCAAGTAGCTATAAAAACCTCTTCATCCTTCTCCCCTCCCTCGAAGCCGTAACCGATTTACGTCGTCTGCGCATTGCTCATCTTTCTTCATTTCCGGTATGGCGATACTTCCGGCCATTAAGCGATCATGTGACGGACGGCTGGGCAAATGTATTTAAGCCAAGATCGTAAGAATGTCAGACGATGATTGGATTCCTGTGGAGAAAATGAGTCGCAAATCAATTGATTATTTTTCCCCGGTCGATTCTCCAATCATCTTTCCCCCAATTGGCTCGGTCAGCAGCTGTGAGAATATAAATATTTTCGTCAAAAACTAATGGCCCGAAAAGTGTCAGGCGAAAGTTGCTAAATCATTGGGAGACGAAGCCAGAAAGGCAGGGGTCAGGGGTTATGCATACGAAAAATTCGAGTTTCAGGTGGGCGACGACAGTGAAAATGGAGTGAACCTGAAAGAAGGTGTGCTCATAAAAAAGGAACAACTAACAAAAAGAAAACTAAAAGGAAAAAAAAAGAGTTTATAATGTCCGAAAGATAAAATGGCGAATAGTGAACAATGAATAAGAAAAAAGAAAGAGAAATAAGCGTTTGTAAGTTCAGTCGGTAGAGTGTCCGACTAGGAACCACAATGATCCTGGTTCGATACCAACCCTTGCCAACCCAGCGTATGAGTAGCATTAGGATCGGTGCGGTGAAGTGAGAAGATGGTGTTGGCTATGGCACTTCCCCACAGAAGCTAAAACAATCTCGTTGGTTTCACGCTAGTGAAAAGGGGATAGGCTCTGTTACTGTCTGGCTGACAACTTTGCCTTTTTTTTACTTTACGTATCTACTACTATATATATATATATATATATATATATATATATATATATATATATATATATATTTATTTATATTTGCTGTAGATGAATTGATGGAAAAAATCTGAAAAAAATTATAAATAAACACACGCACACTTACACACACACACACACACACACACACACACACACACACACATATGTATATGGACTCTCTCGTCGATTTTTGACGCATGACTGTTCATCCAATGAACAACCACACAGTGATTTGTTTATAGCGGTGAAGGCTTGTGTTGGACCATCCACACTTTTTGGCACAGTCGATAGGAAAGAATTGGTGCATCAAGGGTTGCCACAAACCCAATCAACGACCGACCTCAGCAATTTTGAATTCAGAGTTATCCATCTCCTAGACTGGTTACCTACCCAAAGTTGAAGGGCCCAGTCTGTCCTACTATCTAACCCATAGCAGGAGGGAGAATATATGGATTCATACCTTTCCATAGGGTATTAGCGCTATGTGAAATGCCAATAGCTTCGTCTAGGAATTGAACTCGAATTGACGAGTATATTATATATATATATATATATATATATATATATATATATATATATATATAAAGAAATTTGAAAAAACAAGTGTTCCAAAAATGTGATGAATTTAATTATTTGTTGATAATTATATTCATCACATTTTTGAACACTTGTTTTTTCAAATTTTCTTTATATTGTCGGATTTAATTTCCATATTTACTCCCATATATTATATATATATTATATATATATATATATATATATATATATATATATTATTTATTCATATTTGCTGTAGATGAATTGATGGAAAAAATCTGAAAAAAATTATAAATACAACACACACACACACACACACACACACACATATATATATATATATATATATATATATATATGCACTTACTCAGGCTAGACAGGTGGTAGGAGACCCCTCCAATCAATCGGCTAATCACTTCAAGCTCTAGCACCAATATGTTTGTCCAAATCCTATTTCCCTCTTTATCTTATATGTGCTAGAAGGTGGTGGCTGAGGTTCTTCATGTACTGTGAATGACGTTAAATTCTATCTAATAAAGTTTCAATTCTGGAACACTAAGGAATATGGAATACCCCATTATCATCATTATTCCAAGGTCCACTCTAACCCGGAGTAGTAGTACCTGTTAGGGTTCCATCTATGGGTTAAACAGAAAAAACATGAGTTTTAGAAAAATGTGTTTAATAAAAAATTGGTTTAAAAGAAAATTGAGTATCCATCAAAAATGAATAAAAAAGGTCTTCGGTAAAAAGTTACCCAATAGATAAGACATGTCGTAAAAACCAACCAACCAACCAACCAACCTATATGTGCTTTATCTTTGCTTAGGGAAAATTATATGAGTAGCATTTTTTTAGACTGATATAGATAGAAATCGCTGTACGGTCAGATTGATAAATATGAAATCAAATATAAGCTGTAGGTCAATATGAAATAAATGATGAGTGATAAAAAAATATTCCTGAAATGATGATAACTGATAACTAATAAATTATATGAAAATATAAATCAATATGAGTTGTATACCTAAAGTTGCAAAGAAACACACACACACACACATAAATATATATATATATATATATGTATATCTTATTATAATGGAGATTGTGTGTTTTCTGTCTGTAACCGAAACTATATTCCTACTCAAGTCACAAGTCTCTTAGTTATTGACATTACATTCTCCATGATTTTATTTTTATCTAAACCTCAATTATTAATAAAATTGTCTTACATTATTAATACTGTTAACTATGTCTACCTACTGACAACATGCAATTGTATTTATATATACAACAAAATAGCACTTTACAATGTGAACGGGAAGGCTAATTTGCATATTAATATTAAAAAATCGAATTTAATAAATATGTGCTTAGTATTATTGATTTCTAACTGTTTGGTTTTATTTTAATGAATATAAGCAAAAATCTCTTCAATGAATCTTAAATGAAATCCATTAATAAGATAAAATAATTTTTATTCTTTACTTCCTCTTATAACTAGATACTTAAATTAGAAAAAATAACAATGAAAGACGAGAGTGATGGAAGAGTAAGTTTCAGTTGTTCCATTTTTTATTATACTCCCTCTGTTTCAAATCTTTTATTATACTCCCTCTGTTTCAAATCTTTTTATCTGTATTCTTATTTAGTTCCGTTAGACTTTCTAATTTAATATAATATTTTATTACATTAAAACTTAAATACTTGCTAGTATAGAAATAAAAATTAACATCTACAGAGCAGTCGTGCTTTCTACTCTACTGTATGGTGCTGAAACTTGGACATTTTACCGCAAGCACATAAACCAACTTGACGCATTTCACATGCGTTGTCTTCGTGTCATTTGCGGTATAAGATGGGATGACAAAGTAAAAAATAGCACAATTTTAAAAAGATGTGATATTGCTGGCATCGAAACACTAATAACCAAGATTCAACTTAGGTGGGCTGGTCACGTTGTCCGTATGAATGAGAACAGGCTTCCAAAGTAGATTTTATACGGGCAACTACCAAATGCTAAGCGTTCCATTGGACGTCCTCTCTTACGCTACAAGGACAAATTGAAGGACAATTTGAAACGCCTCGATATTGACCTGAGTGCTTGGGAAGATCTAGCATCGGATCGGAAGGAATGGCGTAAGACTTGTTTCGCTAAACTAAAGAGCTTTGAACAAAATAGATTGAAGCATAAAGATCGGCTCCGCATAACTTTAAAAGAAAAATATTTAACTCCTGCCTTGGATCATTTCGTTTGTCAGTGTGGCTTCATGGCTCGCAGCAGGGCTGGGCTGCTGTCACACTCGAGGAAACATAAAATGTCTTCTTGACAGCATGCACAACATGGGAGGAATCAAATCACTCACTGCTGACCTCATCTATCGTTCTCGATAGGAGAGTCCACCATATATATATATATATATATATATATATATATATATATATATATATATACATATATATATTGCATCGCATGAAACCAATATGGTTGTGAATGTTCCTTTGTCACCTAATAAATAGATAGTAAAACCTTTATATATTTATCTTATATTATATAACAGCTCTATTTTATATTGAGCTCTCTACCAATAATACTGCCTTTGGTACACCATTCCAGCAAAAGCTGAAACAGTGACCATCTCACACTATATATATATATATATATATATATATATTATATATATATATATATTCAAACAAATTTGGTTAAAAATAAAGGAATCCTTACTGTTTTAAATTTTTTTTCTTTTTTCTTTCACTTTTTCTTTCAAGTTTTTTTATGTTAACATAGAAAGGTATTACTAAGTTGTCCAAAAGAGCTTTCATTAGTAAACCAAACACATTCAGTTCTTTTCTAAACCATTATCAAGGCTGTTTATCTTAGTCAAAACTATTGTTTTGCTCTTGTCGCTGAGGTGACGCTAAATAATGCTGGTGGTTTATATATATATATATATATATATATATATATATATATATAGTCGAAAAATGTTTTTTAAACATCGGACTTCACAGTCACAGAAGGCCCTGTAACTTCAGGGGCACATAAAAACTTTATCATAGTCTTCCGAGACTGAAATGCCAATTATCAATCATATATATATATATATATATATATATATATATATATATATTATATATATATATATATGAACAGATACCTTGGTGTGTATATGAATTTAAATTTATTTCGACTTTTTTTTCTCACACAGTCTTCGAATCAACAAAGACTGTACTAATGAGACCACCAAATTTTGAAATAAATTTAAATTTATATCTACACCAAGGTATCTATTCATTTATTTATAATCCTCCGTATATATATATATATATATATATATATATATATATATATATATATATATATATATATATATATATATATATTACACACGCTGCCGCTGTCAATAACAACAGAGACAAAAGATCCGTTGAACAGGGACAACATTCATTGGAAAAAGGGTATCTAACGAACCCGAAAATTTATGATAAAAATAATAATAAAAAAAATAAGTGAATCCAATACTCCATAACATCGAGTTCATTCATTTATTTTTAGATGCCTCGTAATAACGCCCAACTTAAAAAAAACATAATATATATATATATATATATATATATATATATATATATATATATGTTTGAACTCTCAATTTTATGCCAAATCATATCAGGGAAACACTTGATATCCTCCATAATATATATATATATATATATATATATATATATATATATATATATTATATTTCATATAGTCTGAGAGCTAGCTTGCTATACGTGGGGAGACTAACTAGGCAATTATCTAGCAAGATATTGGCAAATGGTAAAAGGATGAAGATACTTAACAGTGTCGACCCATGTTCTGCATTGCACAGAAATGATTTGTGGTCAGATAAACTGCCTAAAGATGTCTGCATTTGATCCAGTCTAAATAACTCGGAATCTAATCCAATGTGGATTACCAGTGACCTGTTTCAGGTCAGGCAAACTCAACAGGTCCGTTGTCATAGTGATCTAAGATGTATTTCTTCATTCACTAGTTGTTCTATTGTAGTCATTTACTTACTAAGAATAAAATTAGTTTGACCAAAGGACTGACTTACAATGGTCAATTAGTTGAACTAGTACTCCATGTAAGGCGAACTGTGTTACTCTGTTGTTTTATATATATATATATATATATATATATATATATATATATATATATATATACTAGCAAATATATGCACCCTCCGGGTGCAAGTATTTAAGTTTTAATGTAATAAAATATTGTATTAAATTAGAAAGGCTAATGAAACTAAATAAGAATACAGATAAAAAGATTTGAAACAGAGGGAGTATAATAAAATTTGAAACAGAGCGAGTATAATAAAAATGGAACAACTGAAACTTACTCTTCCATCACTCTCGTCTTTCATTGTTATTTTTTCTAATTTAAGTATTTAGTTATAAGAGGAAGTAAAGAATAAAATGACAGTTATTTTTTCTTGTTAATGGATTTCATTTAAGATTCATTGAAGAGATTTTTGCTTATATTCATTAAAATAAAACCAAACAGTTAGAAATCAATAATACTAAGCACATATTTATTTAATTCGATTTTTTAATATTAATTAACAGTATTAATAATGTAAGACAATTTTATTAATAATTGAGGTTTAGATAAAAATAAAATCATGGAGAATGTGATGTCAATAAGTAAGAGAATTGTGACTTGAGTAGAAATATAGTTTCGGTTACAGACAGAAAAACACACAATCTCCATTATAATAATAATATATATATATATATATATATATATATATATATATATATATATATATATATATGAAAAATAGATGGAAATTAATCCGAGAGTATGAAATTTAACATTTTTTTAAAAACAAATGATGTTATATGATTGCTGGCAGAAATTTGTTTCGACCGATTCGATAAACTGGTCATCTTCAAGAGCAACATAGACGGGAAAAGAAAAAATATCCGTTAGAAGACTGTTTACAAACGAACGCTATATTCAATGCTGAAATTTAAAAAAAAAATGCGTGTTCTGTTTTAAAAATAAAATAAATTTGATTTTTAATTTTTTTAAAATCAGAAGCATTATAGTTTATAGTAAAACTAAAAAAAAAACTCTAAAAAAATTAGGCATGAAATAACTGTATACATTATGATTATCAATGTAATTTATATCATCCCCATCAGGTATCTCTCAGTCTCTCTCTCTCTCTCTCTCATTCTTTAATCTCGCCAGCCGTCTCTATCGGACATGAAGATCCCACGCGCTGCATCCATAAACATAAATGTTTTTAGTGAACTAGCTCAGTCGGTAGAGTATTCAGCTGGGAACCTCAAGGTTCCTGGTTCGATACCGGCTCTCGCCAACTCAGCGTTTGGGTATCACACGGATCTGTGTGGTAAAGTGAGGAGCTGACCGTGGCTGTGGTGCTCTGTCCCGGACGCTAAAAGTGAAAAGGGGACATACGCCCACGCTGTATGGCTGATACCAACACTAGGTCTCTTATTAACATAAACGACTTATTGACATGAACGTATCTGAAGCTTGCCCGTGTCACATATTTTAGTTCTCAACACAATATAAAAAAATCGATCGAATGATGACAGCTCGTAACTCAGAAAACACGTAAGTTGGGCCACTCGTAAGGCAAGGTACCTTTGTAGTATTTTTAATTTTCGAACCTTTTGGTTGGTGATTTACGGAATATTAATATAGTTCAAAATTGAAAAATCATCCCAAACAAATATATTTGACCCATAGATGTGGCCCTAACAGGTACTACCACTCTGGGTCAGAATTGATCTAGGAGTAATGACAATGAAGGTGACCCACCCACACACTCCCTAGAGCTCCAGAACTGAAGCCTCACCACAGGATGCAGTTTAATATCATACCCAGCCCCCCCCCACAAACTTTTTAGAGAGGGTCATACTCGTCAGCAGGAGGTGCAGCTGGCATATTCTAAGCCCTGCTGACAAGGCAAAGGAAATTTGGATAAGCCATTATGTTATATACCAGATATAAATATAATTCATAGTTAAGACTGAGTTTATATTTCTGGTTATTTCCTATAACTCCAACATAAACAAAGGGGAACCACTCTTGACTGATAAATTATTTATTTATTTATTGATCTACTAGGAAAAAAGAAGACATGTTTAGGGTTAGGGTTTAGGGTTAGTTCAATGGGAAAATATATAAATAATTTATCAGTCAAGAGTGTTTCTGTTTTGTTTATGTTTATTAATGTTTCGGGTCATTTAATGCCGAATCGAGTCATGTTGATATTCGGTTTCTTATAGTCCCTGCTGTTACTTAAATGGTCACTGAACCGACGGTTAGCGGATTTTCTTATAAAAAACAAGTACATCGACACCTCAGTACAGAAAGGAGGAGTACCTGGGATGCCGGGGTGTATTGAACATACAGGAGTTATTACACAGCTGCTAAAAGGTGACTTGGCTGTCTTATGGCTGGACCTAAAAAATGCCTACGGATCAATCCCCCATAGATTAGTTGAGAAAGCCCTTAAACACCATCATATTCCCAACAAAATTACCGAACTAATTGTCGACTACTATAACAACTTTCGGATAAGAACGATATCGGGAAATATTGCGTCGACATGGCATAAGCTGGAGAGGGGAATTATAACCGGATGTACCATCTCCGCGACACTTTTTGCCTTAGCTATGAATATGCTAATAAAAGCTGCAGAGGGAGAGTGTAGAGGCCCGATCACCAGATCTGGACTAAGACAACCCCCAATTTAAGTACTTCACAGGCTCATTGCTGCTTAACTTCGGTGAGAAGCGGTGCTTACAACGTGACCTGACTGTAAGCTCGAATGTTCTTGAGTGTGTGTGAATGTGTAAAGCACTCAAAGAAGATCCTGATCGTTGTACGAACTTTTTTGAATCGAGGGCGCTGAACAGCGTACAAATAGTCTCTTTGTTTGAAGAAAAAATGTCGGTAATCATCTAGCATAGACGTTGAAAGTGACTCGTGTTGTTTTTTTTGTTTGTTTTTTTTTAAAAAAGGAGCGTATTTATTATTTATTTATTTTTTTACATCTGCATTCGCGGGCTTTGGCTTTCAACACAAACTCTAAAAACAAAACAATCAAAGAAAAACTAATGAGCATTTAAACATAAAGAAACAAATAAAGCAACAAATATGTAAGATAATGAAAACAACGCGTGATTGAGAGTTGGTTTCAACAGTTTTATTTCACTTGGGTTTTCTTGAAGTGTTGTCGGCGATTGGAAACGATGTTACGCTAACGAAGAGACCAAAGGAACAAGACGACATTCAATCATTG
>CM042141.1:41968916-41973916 GCA_023376005.1 Doryteuthis pealeii
ATAATTAATTGGATCTTGCCTGCTGGCTATATCAGCTACTTGCTAGTTATATCAGCACTCCTTGGTGTTCCTAAAAATGTTTTCGTCTGGTCATGGACCAGGTACTTTTACTAGTATATATATATATATATATATATATATATATATATACTAGTAAAAGTACCTGGTCCATATATATATATATATATATATATATATATATATATATATATATATATATATATATATTGTCATCCACATTCAGTCCTACTTCGCCGTTTCAAGGCTCATCAATGTGACTAGACAAGACAAACTTTTTTCTTGCTTTTCTCTCTTTATAATAAAATATTTATTTAGCTGAAGTGATATCCCTCATAAGAAATAAGAATTCGGCAGATAAGCAACTCCAGATAATCAAATTTTAAAATTTTGCATTTAAATTCGTCGATCTTATTTTTAACCAGAAGATGCTGCAAGAGGATATATTTTACTGGAGTCTGAGTGACAACAAGTCCCCTCAGGTCTCCAGGAATCTTCTGAGTATTCTAGCCAATTGCAGCAGTGCAGTAGTCTGGTGATCTCAATTCTTCCTCTGATTTTCAGATCCTCCAGTCTTTTTTCCATGTTTATTGGGACCATTCCTAGTGCACCAAATATAATTGGTATCCCTTTCACTCTCATGTTTCACAGCTTTTTAAATTCTCTGACAAGCTCCAGATATTTATCCATCTTTTAATTTTCCTTCAGCTTCACCCTGTCATCTGCTGGAACCGCAAAATCCACCAGTTGACACGTTCTCTTTTTCTTTCTTTTTTTTTTTGTTAATCAACACTAGGTCTGGTCTTCTAGGTGGGGTATGGTGATCCGTCTTTATCTCAAAGTCTCAGAGAATTTTATGCGTTGCATTCTTAAGAACCGATTCTGGTTTATGCATATACCATTTTGTTGTACGGTTAAAAATTAATTCTTTGCATAATTCCCAGTTGATCACCTTCCCAAACCAGTCGTGCCTGGCTTTGTATTGCCGTTGTGCTAGTTTGCTACATTCACTTAATACGTGGTCTACAGTCTCATCTCTGTCACCGCACAGTCTAATTATTATTATTATTATTATTATTATTATTATTATTATTATTATTATTATTATTATTATTATTGTTATTATTATTGTTATTTACTCCTTTTGAGTTTTCACATCAGTGTTAGCTGATGGTCTTTCACTGGAGTCTGAGTGACAGCAAGTCTCCTCAGGTCTCCAGGACTCTTCTGAGTATTCTGGCAGATTGCAGCAGTGCAGTGTTCTGAATGGTTTCAATCCTTCCTCTGATATCCAAACTTTCCAAGCCCTTTTCTAATCCTTTTGGGACTGTTCCAAGTCCACCAACTACAATTGGTATCACTTTCACTTTCATATTCCACAACTTTTTCAGTTCTCTGGCAAGGTCCAGATATTTTGTTATTATTATTGTTATTATTATTGTTATTATTATTATTGCTGTTGTTGTTGTTGTTGTTATTATTATTATTATTATTATTATTATTATTATTATTATTATTATTATTATTATTATAAATGCAACAAAGAATGGAATTTCATTGCATTCTTATCTCGTTTCTTCACCTAAACAGGGCGAAATACGTAATGAACGTGGCGAAAGATTCCATCAAGATATTTCAATTATGGAAACTTGATACCAAGGGCGCTTCAACCAAGATAGGATGGATTTCTACAGCGGGAGACCAACGGCTCCCATAAGTGCTAGATTAAATATTTCGAACACTTTTGAACGCTACTGACCAATGCTAAAGTTATTACTCAATGAGAAATTTATTTTCTTCTTTATGTTTTAATTTTTTTAATTGGTGTAATATGATGAATATGGTGTGAATATGAGACTGTGAATTAATCAAATATTCATTGATTTTGATTACTCAAGTTGGCTTTCCAATGGGACACTGGCCCTTAATATGACATGCGGAGATACGTTATGTTTATAACATTCTAATATGCATATCTTACGTAAACGTAAAGTAATGACTGAATTCTGGCTTTAGGTTCAAATCCAGGGACCCGAATTCATTTAAGAAGAGAACTACTTCATTTAGAAGCAGAAAAATATTATTTTTGTATTAACGTGTTATTAGATCAAATTATTTGTGTAACTTCCTCTAATTAACGATGAAGTGGAATTAAATGGGGTATTAGGAATTTGTTTTCATGTCTGCATTAAAAAATCACCTTTGAATTTTAAATCCTATATTCAGTATTTTATGTTCATGTAAGGTTATTGCAATTTTACAATTATTTGAGGTGTTGTAATATGGTATTAGGTTACTATTATTGAAGTTTGATTTCAGTTTGTACTTTAAATTTGCATTTTTTGAAAACTTTAGAGAGAGGTATATATATATATATATATATATATATATATATATATATATATATATATATATATTATATATATATGAGGTAGGTAGAAGGATGGTGAACAAGAAATGAAAACTCAAAACAAATCTAAGAGTTGAAACGTTTCGTCCGAATTCATAAATCGGACGCAACGTTTCAACTCTTAGATTTGTTTTCATTTCTTGTTCACCATCCTTCTACCTACCTCATACTGTCGGATTCTACTACACCCATCCTATCACTATATATATATATATATATATATATATATATATATATATATATAGAGAGAGAGAGAGAGAGAGAGAGACAGACAGACAGACAGACAGAGACAGACAGACAGAGCAGAGAAATACTAGCGCGCTTAAATTATCAATGTGTGGTGATATTTTAGACTTTAGACTTTGCTTATAGATAGATGGGCAGATAGACAGATAAATAGAATATCTAACAGATAAACAGCCTTTAATTGATTGATTGATTGATTTTATGGCATGTTAACTCATCAGGGTTATCTAATTCTTAGAGGTTAGGCAATTGCTTAACATAGATCGATAGATTACATTGATATCTTTATATTCACAGTACATCAAAATCCTAGAATTCTAAAACAGGCTTTGGTTAATTGCTTAATTGGTTGATTGATTTTAATGGCATGTCAACCCATCTGGGATTATTCTATGCTTAGAGATTAGATGACAGATAAATAGATAGATTACATTGATATATTTATATACATTGTAGAGGAAAATACAGCAGTAATAATATAGGCTTTGGGTGATTGATTGATTGATTGATTTTAATGGCATGTTAACCAATCTGGGGTTATTTAATGCTTAGAGGTCAGGTAATTGATGAACTTTGATTGATGGATACATAGATTACATTGATATCTTTATATTCACGGTAGAGGAAAGTACAAGCGCTATGAAATTGTGTTGCATAACTCTTTCTGTACTTTCTTCTATTCTTCTCCCAGCGTCTCTTCTAGCGTCTGGACTTCGTGTTGGTGGTCGGTCGCACTTAACTCATTTCTTCTTCTAGATCAGTCTTGTTACCAAGACATTCACCAACCACGAAACCGTGTTATTTTCGTAAACTTTTATTTACTTAACTAAACATTTCATGTAAATAAACATAGCGCGTGTATGCAGGTGAGTTCCAGTTGAGGCAGGACATTTTCTCTGCCTGACGTCCAAACTGAAACTAAGGACCCAACCAGGTCCCACGTGACTTCACGTATTTCGCGGGATTTCTGTAATATTCCATGGAAAGTCCCGCCCGTGATATGAAAAGGGCCATCCCTTTAGAAATACAGGGGATTGACAATAATCTTATGCAGCCGCATAGATTATGTAACAATAGGCTTTGGTTGATTGATTTTAATTGCATGTTAACTTATCTGGGGTTATTTATACCAAGAGTTTAAGGAATTGATTACGGATAGATTGATAGAATAAAACCCCACAGACATATAAACAGATAAGTAGATAGATTACATTAATATAGTTACATAGAACAAGGGAATAGTGGCCCTGTAATACGGGCTTTGTTTTGTTCCACTGAGCATGTTCTTTTTGAAGCAGAAGCTGGGGTTATTTAATGCTTGGTTGGCAGCTACGAAAGACGATGGAGTTGTGTTAAGTTTTTGTTTTTGGAGGGGGACTTTTTAAAATTGAACTACGTAGCCTGGGCGTGTTCAAATGGAGGATGAGCTGTTTCCCATGCAGCAAATACCCCCTCTCCACACTGCCGCTGTGATACAATGAAAAGGTAAGAGACCAATGCAGTTTGGCAACGGTATTGTCGCAGGAGTTGATGGGTAGCACTGGATTTCGGCATCACACCACCTTAGGGACTCCAGCTCCTGATTTATTTTTGGGATTTACTCCCTTAGCCTTTCCTTGAAAGGCAGCAGAGGTGTTGTGTCGGACTTTTTGAATTGATGGGTTGCCGACCAAGGTTAAGGAGACCCTTCAAACCCCTTTGGGGATTTATGCGAGTAGTAAGAACCCCACTCCTACTACTATCGTTATTCTTTTTTCTATATTAATTCATCCGATTTCCTTTTATTTACTGAAAGGTCTTGCTTAGAGGTTAGGTAATTGCTTAAGGAAAGATAGATAAATAGAGTTTCATCATGTCAGCTAAATAATGGACCATTCCATTCTTTATCATAAAGAAAGGGAAAAAAGGACATGCTACACAGAAAAATACAATAAAAAAGAAAGAGAGTATGAGAGAGGGTGAGAGCGTGTGAAAGTGATAATGCTAATCTGTTTCAATTGAACATAATGAAAAGAAAGAAAGAATGAAAAAGAGAGAGAGAGAAAGAGATAAAGAGAGTTAAATCTTTAATTATTATACTTTTTACATATTGAAGTATTTACAATTGCTCTTAAGTAAACATATCAAATGTTGTAATAATCAAAGTATCATCCTGTGGTATATCCACAGGTCCTGCTAGTATACTATATTATCAAAAGGAAAAATAATGAAAGCTAAAACAGTATGTAGGGGTGACAAGACTTTCAGACCGCCCAGTAGACAAGATCAATGAGCTGAAGAACTTTCAATGTATCTAGATGTTATGTAACCAATAAATGAAGAATAT
>CM042141.1:41976416-42033916 GCA_023376005.1 Doryteuthis pealeii
TTAAATAGAACAAGGAAATAGAGGCACTGTAATACAGGCTTTGTTTTATTCCACTGAGCACGTTCAGTTTGAAGCAGAAGCTAAGGGTTTTTAATGGTTAGATAATTGCTTAAAGATAGATAGATATACTGGTTACATTAATGGCTTTATTTCTACAGTGCAGGAAAATATTAGGTTTATAAATTAGCAGATAGATATATAGACAAAAAGAAAAACAGACGTATATACAGATAGGTAGATAGATTATACTGATATAGTTACATAGAACCGGGGAAATTGTGGGACTGTGATAGAGGCTTTGTTTTATTCCACTGAGCCTGTTCAGTTTGAAACTGAAGCGATCGACGTTGGACAAAGGTCGGGGATTGGAAAATACAGAGTGATCGAATGTGTGCGAGGGAAAAGAGTAATCGAATAAAGCGAAGACTACGAAAAAGTGATTGGTCTCAGCGAAAAGTCGTGGTAAGTAAAGTAGGCGAGGAAAACGCCTGTCCATTGGCTACATTTGTCCGCTCTGTCGTGAAAAGCGAGGCGCTAGTTTTCCCCGCGCTCGGTAGGGGGCGCGTTGGTGCCAGGTGAGTTGAAGGAACTAGTTGCACAGTGGGGCTGCTAGTTGTTCGGCGCCTGTGCTTGAAGTTGCATTGACTGACATATTGATGCAAGCGTGTCATCCTTCGTCGTGGATACGCGATGAAGAATTGGCTTGTGAAGTAGCGTTCGAATCCGATGGTCGGGGGCTGACGTTCGACCGGGAGATAATCTTCGTAAGCGTCAATTGTCATCTTTGATTTATGGTAACGAGATCTGCCATCCCCGGATGAGGATGGAGTTTCGGAAAGAGGCTGCTGCTTAGATAGAATAGTAGAATGGGACGTGGACATTTCCAAATACGCTCACATACACAAACACAATAAGATATACAGAAACACAAATTACATACATACATACATACATACATAGGCACACAGACACGCGCGCTCATGCACAAAGAAAGACACGTGTAAGTATACACACCTAGTCTTTTACTTATACAAGCAAAAATATGCGCCATCCGGGCGTAAGTATAAATTTTATTTTTAATTTTTAAAAAATCAGAAGCATTATAGTTTGTAGAAAAACTCAAAAGAGTTTGTTGTAAAAGTTTATATAAAAATGTAAAGTGGGTATCAAAATAGTATAGTATATATTTTTCAGCTGTTAAAAAATAAAATTTATTTTATTTTTAAAACAGAACATGCATTTTTCTAAAATTTCAGCGGTTGAACTCAGCGTTCGTTTCTGTAAACAGTCTTTTTTAACGGATATCTTCTCTTCCCATCTATGTCGCTCTTTGATGAAGACCAACTTATCGATTTGGTCGAAACAGTACTGTCAGCAATTACATAACAAACATCATATGTTTTTTCATAATGTTAAATTTCATATATATATATATATATATATATATATGTGTGTGTGTGTGTGTGTGTGTGTGTGTGTGCGCGCGTGTGTGTTTGCGTGCATGTGTATGTATGTGATGGAGGCGTGTGGCATAATGGTTACCGTCGTAGGAAATGGACACGACGAGACGAGCTCAAATCCTGGATAAGGCTGTTTGTATTTTGCATAGCGCTAATAACCTTGGAAATATATGAATTCAACTAATCTCCTTCCAGCTATGGGTAAATATCAGGGCAGACTGGGCTCATTAATTTCTAAAAATACTGATTGAATTCATTTGGCATTTTTTCTTTCCAAATGTAAAGGAATTTTAAAAAATGTATATACCCTTTGATATATTATGTATAAAATGTTTATAAAGATATATTATTTAAATCTAACTTAACGGACCTAAATTCCACCATCGTATGTGACCCCGCCGAAAGAAAAATAACCTAAAAATCTTTGAGGCGCAACACAGATTTTCAAAGATAAGTGATTCAAAACTAACTGATCTGAAAAATGTAAATGTTTTTAGATAAAATAACTGGTGCATCATATCTTTTATTCATTAATATATCAAGGCTGAATTTTTTATTAAATTCGGTTAATTCTCTGATGTTTGTATTTTTTACTTTCGGCGGGGTGACATTCGATGGTGGAATTTAGGTCCATTAAGTTTGATTTAACCGATATATTACTATAGAGAATAGTTTCTATTTCTGTGACAGTATTCGGCTCTAACCAACGAATTCACCTGTGGTGAATTCATGGAAGAAGTAACAATAGTAAAATAGGCCATTGTTCTACCCACTGAGCTAAACTATCCCCTTTAAACAAATAAAAACTTCTAGTTAGTACTGTCGTGATAACCACGAATATCAATATTAATGACCCTTGACATTGATATACATCGGTTATATTGATTCGTTGTTGGTGACAAATAGATGGGACGATTTGATGGATGAACTAGGTTATTAATTGAAGAAAGTCAGATGACAGTATTCGATCCTGTTACCACACTGATACCCCCACACCACGGCCCCAGCATCAAACAGTGACCTTTTATTTTCTTTCTGGCTTAAGTTTCCTGTTCTTCCCGTTTTTGAAATCCCTCGTACCTAGTCGGCCTTTTCCAAGAGAATATCTCTAACAAGTTCTCTTCCTTTGAATCGAAAAGGTCATTTATCATTTTGTTATTTCTTTTCTTAAGAGTAATTGACTTTCTTTCTTTCTTTCTTTCTTTCTTTTTTCACTCTCTCTCTTTCTTTCTTATTTTTTCTTTATTCCTTTCTTTTCTGTCTCTTTCTTTCTTTTTTCTTTATTCCTTTCTTTTCTGTCTCTTTCTTTCTTTCTTTCTTTTTTCACTCTCTCTTTCTTTCTTCTTTCTTTTTTCTCTCTCTCTCTTTCTTTCTTCTTTCTTTTTCTTTATTCCTTTCTTTTCTCTCTCTTTCTTCTTTCTTTTCTCTCTTTTTCATTCTTCTTTCTTTATTTCTCTATTCCTTTCCTTTCTGTCTCTTTCTTACTTCTTTCTTATCTCTCTTTCTTTCTTCTTTCTTTTTTCTTTATTCCTTTCTTTTCTGTCTCTTTCTTTCTCTTTCTTTCTCTCTCTCTCTCTTTCTTTCTTCTTTCTTTTTTCTTTATTCCTTTCTTTTCTGTCTCTCTCTTTCTTCTTTCTTTTCTCTATTCCTTTCTTTCTGTCTCTTTCTTTCTTTTCTGTCTCTTTCTTTCTTCTTTCTTTTTTTCTTTATTCCTTTCTTTTCTGTCTCTTTCTTTCTTCTTTCTTTTCTCTCTCTTTCTTTCTTCTTTGTTTTTTCTTTATTCTTTTCCTTTCTGTCTCTTTCTTTCTTCTTTCTTTTCTCTCTCTTTCTTTCTTCTTTCTTTTTTTCTTTATTCCTTTCTTTTCTGTCTCTTTCTTTCTTCTTTCTTTTCTCTCTCTTTCTTTCTTTTTTCTTTATTCCTTTCTTTTCTGTCTCTTTCTTTCTTCATTCTTTTCTCTCTCTTTCTTTCCCCTTTCTTTTTCTTTATTCCTTCTTTTCTCTTCTTTCTATCTTCTTTCTTTTCTGTCTCTTTCTTTCTTCTTTCTTTTCTGTCTCTTTTTTCTTCTTTCTTCTCTCTCTCTCTCTTTCATTTCTTCTTCTTTTTTTTCTTTATTCCTTTTTTTCTTCTTTCTTTCTTCTTTCTTTTCTCTCTCTTTCTTCTTCTTTCTTTTTTTCTTTATTCCTTTCTTTTCTGTCTCTTTCTTTCTTCTTTCTTTTCTCTCTCTTTCTTTCTTCTTTCTTTTTTCTTTATTCCTTTCTTTCTGTCTCTTTCTTTCTTCTTCTTTTCTGTCTCTTTCTTTCTCCTTTCTTTTTCTCTATTCCTTCTTTTCTGTCTCTTTCTTTCTTCTTTCTTTTCTCTCTCTTTCTTTCTTCTTTCTTTTCTCTCTTTTCTTTCTTCTTTCTTTTTTCTTTCTTCCTTTCTTTTCTCTCTCTTTCATTCTTCTTTCTTTTTTTCTCTATTCCTTTCTTTTCTGTCTCTTTTTTATTCCTTTCTTTTCTGTCTCTTTCTTTTCTTTCTTTTTTTCTATATTCTTTCTTTTCTGTCTCTTTCTTTCTTCTTTCTTTTCTCTCTCTTTCTTTCTTTTTTCTTTATTCCTTTCTTTTCTCTCACTTTCTTTCTGTCTTCCTTCTGAATTTCATTTATTTTTTCTTATTCAAATACACGTTTAATTTTTCCTTTCGTTCTTTGTTTACTTTATTTTTTCCATCATCGTTTTTCTCTCGTTCTTTAGTTCTTTGCTTTTCTTTCTTTACTTCAATTATTCATTTATTTATTTCTCTCATTCTTTTTTTCTTTACGTCATTTTTTTTTCGTATCTGAATCCTTGTTTTATTTTCCCTTCGTTTTTTTTTTCATTCCTTGCTTTTCTTTCTTTTATTCTTACTTCATTTATTTTTCTCATTTAACTCCTTGTTTTCTTTTTCTTTCGTTCTATGTTTACTTTCTTTCATCATCCTATTTCCTTCTTTTTTATTCCACTTCTTTTTTTCATATCTTGATGTGTGTTTCATTTTCTTTTTGTTCTTTGTTTACTTTCTTTCTTTCATCATCCGTTTTTCATTCCTTTATTTTCATTAGGTTATTCCTTGTGTTTATTAATTTCTATTTCTCATTTTCTTTCTTTCCTTCGTTCCTCCATAAGTGTATTGTATATTTTTCTCTTTTACTGTGGCTAACGTGCTGGACTGCGACATTGTTGAAAGCCAGTTCAAACTTCAGTCGCGCTATTGCAGGTATTTGCCTCTCATCCCACTTATGAGGGCGTGACACAAGGACATTTTTATGTGGGCCTACCCACAAGCCGAGGCTCATGGGTGGTAGGTGGAAAAAATTGCGTCGATCCCGTTGGCATTTCCCCTCAAGGGGGGTGCCTCGGGCACTGGGCAATAAACCCAGCCCTGCCCCTTTAAATCAAGGGGGCAGGTATTGCCTGGGGGATAGCCCCCTGGGATCGACGCTATTAACTTGTAAAGATCCAGGGCCGAAGCCTCTGGACCCCCCGCGTTGGCCAGATTTACAGTCGCGTTATTGTATTCGCTTTCAGACTAATACCATTAAGTGTCGCTCTTTAAACAAACAAAAAATGATATATACTGTATTTACCTCCTTCCTCCCCCTCCTTTCCTTTCTCTTCCCTCATTCTTTCCTTCCTTTTGCTTCGCTTCCTCACTCACTGACGTCTATTAACTGAATGACTCGACACCTGGCAGGGTAAGCAGGTGTCTTTTATGTCCACTCACTAACCCACAATGCATCTGTACTATCCCAGAAGAAAATACGGGCCCCCCTTCTGGTTTATTCATTTGTCAGCATACCAGCGATCACTCCTTGACTACACTCTCAGTTTCCGGGACATTGTTAAGTACTTTTTGACCATAGGGTACCTGAACAGATTACTGAGTCACTAAATTTTGCAAAAGAAATTTACCAGTGGTTGAAATAAATAAACAAAAAATTAAAAAATTAAACTTACAGGACATTCCAGTTTTAATTGAAAATCTTTTTGAAAGAAAAGAAAGAAAAAAATACATATAAAGCATCTTTAAGATTTATAACATTAGAATATATAAGAAATTATATATATATATTCTTCTTAAACAAAAATCGTGTTTCATATTTTTGCTTTTGAAGTTGAAAGAAGCAGACGAGAAAAAAAATCCTGTGTGCTGAAAGCAAAAAAAAATTTTTCCTTAAAGAGATTTTCAAATTTTTTTCTACAGCATTTTATTTTCCAGCATATCATTATATAAATGATGTTGTCATTGTTTCTTGTCGTTTTTTTCATCCCGTTGAAGTAAGCCGATATATTATTAAAGTAATCGTAAAAAATATACGATCATTTACAAATGAGTAAATTATATATTTTACAGTGTATTTCACTTGTGAACTGAAAAAATATAGAAGAGAAAAGATATTATTGATTTTAATATTATATTATTAAATTCATATAGAATATTATCGTATTGAATATAATATTCTTAATCTATAAATTTATATTCTTGTTCCTTAATCTTCCGACCGTTATCATCTTGGAAATCTCTCTATTTAAAAATGACACCATCCAAATTGTCCAAGATGAAATGCAAAAATAAATCTGATTATTTTGTGTTGCTTATCTGTCGAATTCTTATTTCTTATGAGTGCTGCCATCTCAGTTAAATAAGGGACCATTCCGTTTTTATTATAAAGAAAGAAAAGGGAGAAAAAAGAGATGCAGAAAAATACAATAAGAAAGAAAGAGAGTTGGGGAAAGATAGAGAGAGGGGAGCGTGCGGAAGTAACGGCGCAAATCTGTTTCAATTGAAAAAAATGAAAAGATAAAAAGATGGAAAGACAGAAAAAGGAGTGAGAGATTTTATTTAACCCATAGATGGGTCCCTAACTGGTACTACCACTCCAGGTCAGTGTGGACCTGGGAGTAATGATGATCAAGGGGTAATCCACATTCCCCAGAGCTCTACAATTGGAACTTCACCATCAGATAGAGTTTAACTCGGGACATTAAGACCCTCTGCCACCGCCTTCTAGCACATATATGATAAAAGGGATTGAAACTTGCTATGACAATATGGTTGGGACAATCATATAGGTACTAGGGCTTGACGTTATGAAACGATTGATCGGAGTGGGCCTCTCCGACCGACCGACCGTCTACCCTAAGTAAAGACAAAAGAAGAGTGTTGCATGACATAGATTGCTTAGCCACCAGGATTCCGTCCTTAAGCATCACGGGTCCTCACCCACAACCAATAGCTGGCTCCATTGGGGGGGGGGGTCTTACCCTTCTTCGGTAGAGCGTTCGGCTAGAAACCACAAGGTTCTTAGTTCGATACCGGTCCTCGCCAACTCAGCGTATGAGTAGCACGGGGATCTGTGCGGTAAGGTAAGGAGCTGAAGGTAGGTGTGGCGTTCCACCTCAGACGCTAAAATAATCTCCTTAGTCTAGCGCAAGTGAAAAGGGGATAGACTCCCTCGCTGATTGGCTGATACCGACTTTAGGTCGCCCCGACGACTTTACTTACTTACCCTTCTTCAGAGGTGTATCCGGTGTATTATAAAGCCTCTACTGACTAAACTGCCTATATTTCAGCCATTTCATCTGATTCTGTGGCCAGCCACAAGAGATTATCTTAGAAGCTGTATCTGCAAATCAATCAGATGCAGGGTTAATATACAACGACCCAAATGCTTGACAGTTTCTTTATTCATTGATTCAGTGTAAATAACTGACTGTTCAAAAATGCTGTAAGAAAAAGGGCTTTTTTTTAGAGCGAAATAACGTTAAACAAATTGCGAGCCGCCTCCTTTCTATAGGAAAGCTCGGCGCAAAAATTATCTTCCTCAAACATCTACTTCTCTTTGTCATATTAACACATTGGGAATTCTTAAACTATTCGTTAAATTACACAGAGCGAATCTAGAAAGGGTACAGCCTAAAAACAGGTCAGGCTACCTTATTGCAGATACGATGTTACAAAACTCGAAATCTGTAAAGATATTGGTGAAACATCCCTAATGACCTCCTATAGTGCAGTTCAACGATATTTAACAAGACTTAAAGAAATTGTGAGCCGCTTCCTTTCTATAGGAAACTAGGTGCAAAAATTGTTGATCTGAAACAAACATCTACTCTTTGTCAAATTCGCACATTGTGAATTCGTGAACTATTCGTTAAATTATACAAAGTGAATACTAAGGAGGCGACATAATAACAGGTCACCGTTACTGGTTGAACAGATATGATGTTGCAAAACTCGAAATCAGTAAGGATACTGGTGTAACATCACTGATGACCTTCTATAGTGCATTTTACGATATTTAACAAGACTTAAATACATTGTGAGCCGCTTCCTTTCTGTAGGAAACTAGGTGCAAGAATTGTACATCTGAGACAAACATCTACTCTTTGTCAAATTCACACGTTGTGATAAATCTAGCTTTTAATCATAGCGCTTTTATCTCGGGTTGGAACAAGGTGTCGTTTCATTGAAGAATATAAACAATAAGTCACGGTCGGAACATCCGCAAAAAGGTTACGGAGGAAGATGGCCGATAACAATAAATTCACGTCTTAATATGTCATCTTGTGTTTCAAGCGAACGAAGGAAATGTATAAATATCTTTTCTTTCGAACTGAATGGCAGCCGACTGACAAAAGGAAACGGAGGGTTGGGGCTGGGCTGGGCTGGGCTGGGCTGGCGGAGAGGCGAAGAAACAATAGCCAATAGGACAATGCGAACATAAGAAACAACGAGATTTGACGAGACTCTATAGAATCACGATCTAAAATGCAGAGAACATGGCGGAGATAGAGATGAGGACGGAGATAGTAGAATCATGGCACGTTGGCGGGGGTGGGGGTGGGGATATGGTGTGTGTAGAGCCATAAGAAAAAAAATGCAAAATAATGAAATTGTAGATTTATGGGACTGAAAAAAAAGAATGAGTGTATGAAATGATTGTTAAGACGACCCGAATTCATTTAAGAAGGGATGTTGTATTGTCCTCGTCCGGAAGATGGAACTTCCGACTGAGGAAAAAGAAAGATAAAAATATATACTTTAAAAAAGAAAGAGAAAGCGCAAGAGATATGTTTCCGGCAAGGAAGCAGGGTGAATAAATATATAACAAAGTTCGTAATCAGATCAAAAAAGATAAAGATGTGTAGGCGTGTCGTCAATACAAAAGCCAGAGGGTCAAGCCGACAGAGTCAGACGGCCAGACGGCAGCGGAGAACTCACGTCTCCCGTCAGCAACGCACACCTCGTGCACTCTTGTAAGCGTCTGTGCCTCACCCCACACACACCGAAGAAATAAAAGGTCCTCTCTTTGTACATACACGTATCCGTTGTTATTGAAGTCCATAGTCCGGGTATAGCTGACTACTACATACATACTGCCTTCTTGCGGTACTGTGACCATACCGCTACGTATACAGATACGCGAATTTAGCAACGTAAGAAGAACGCCACTATATAACATATAGAATTGTGATTTGCCAGTTATGCAACAAGGAGAAAACTACTCATGTTGGAAGCAGAAACATATTTTTTGTCTTTACCCGTTTAATTAGATCAAGGTTATTGCTGTGTAACTTCCTCTAATTAACGATGAAGTGGAATTAAATGGGGTATAGGAATCTGTTTTCATGTCTGCATTAAGAAATGACTTTTGAATTTTAAATCCTATATTCAGTATTTTATGTTCATGTAAGGTTATTGCAATTTTACAATATTTGAGGTGTTGTTAGATGGTATGGGTTATGTATTGAGGTTTTGGTTTGGTTCATATTTGTACTTTAAATTTCCTATGTGTTTGAAATCTTTAGAAGAGGTATATATATACTCAGTATATTATATTATATATTATATATATTGGAGGATAGTGCTTAATTGAGTTGTATCTAATTTGAAATTAATTAGTTAATGAATTAATGAATTTTAGGCGGGATATATATGTTCAATGGTAAGTCTAAAACGAATCGAGAATGTCAATCCCTGAATGTTACATTTCGACCTTATTAGTCTCATCAGCAAGGTTATAGACATGATTAGACCTAATAGGTAACGAAATTACATTCAGGGATGACATTTTCTACGATTGTTTAGCCTTACATATTGAACTGTATATATGCCCGCCTAAAATTCATTATAATTAACCTAATTAATCTTTAAATAGGTCGCTTTCAAATTAAGCACTATCCTCCAAAATTGTCGGCTTAAAGCCATATAAATATATACACCATTTGTTTTGTTTACTTAACCTCATATATATATATATATTATATACTATATATATTATAATATATAAGGACGAGAGAGAGACGAGTGAGAGAGAAGACAGACAGCACAGAGAGACAGAGCAGAGAAATACTGCGCGCCTTAAATATTAACCTGTGTGGGTGATATTTTTAGACTTATAGTTAGTAATGCCTTATAGGTAGCATGGTCAGTAGACAGATAAATAGAATATCTTAACCGATAAACAAGCCTTTAGTTGGAATTGGTTGATTGTATTTTTGTCATGTTAACCCTCAGGGTTATATATTTCTAGAGGTTAGGTATTGTCTTAACATGATCGTAGATACATTGATATAATAATATCAAAGTCCCCCCGTGATATGAAAAGGGCCATCCCTTTAGAAAATACAGGGATTGACAATAATCTTATGCAGCCGCATAGAGTATGTAACATAGGCTTTGGTGTATTGATTTTAATTGCATTGGTTAACTTATCTGCGGTTATTGTATACCAAGAGTTTAAGGAATTGATTACGGATAGATTGATAGAATAAAACCCACAGACATATACACAATAGTAGATAGATTACATTAATATAGTTACATAGAACAAGGGAATAGTGCCTGTAATACGCGGCTTTGTTTTGTTCCACTGAGCATGTTCTTTTTGAAAGCAGAAGCTGGGGTTATTTAATGCTTGGTTGACAGCCTTCCGTCTACGAGAGCGATGGCGGGGTTGTCCATGGTTTTTTCTGGGGAGGACTTTTTTTAACTTGAACTACGTAGCGCCTGGACATGTTCATATGGAGGATGAGCTGTTTCCCATGCAGCAAATTCCTCCTCTCCACACTGCCGCTGTGATCCAATGAAAGTAAGGGCCAATTCAGTTTGGCAACGGTAGTGTCGCAGGCGTTAAGCAGGGTAGCACTGGATTTCAGCATCAACCACCTTAGGGACACCAGCTCCTGATTTATTTTCGGGGTTTACTCCTTAGCCTTTCTTGAAAGGCAGCAGAGGTGTTGTGTCGGACTTTTCGAGTTGATGGGTTGCCGACCAAGGCTAAGGAGACCTTCAAACGCCATTGGGATTTATTGCAGTAGTAAACCCCAATCCTACTACTATCGGTATTCTTTTTTCTATATAATTCATCGATTCTCGCTTTTATTTACCGAAAGGTCTTGCTTAGAGGGTTAGGTAATGCTTAAGGAAAGATAGATAAGATAGAGTTTCATATGTCAGCTAAATAATGGACCATTCATTTTTATCATAAAGAAGGGAAAAAAGGACATGCTACACGAAAAATACAATAAAAAAGAAAGTGAGTAAGAGAGAGGGCGAGAGCGTGTGAAAGTGATAAGCTATCTGTTTCAATTGAAACATAATGAAAAGAAGGAAAGAATGAAAAAGAGAGAGAAAGAGATAAAGAGAGTAAATCTTTATTATTATACTTTTTTACATATTGAAGTATTTACAAGTAGCTCTTAAGTAAACATATCAAATGTTGTATATAATTAAATTCATCCTGTGGTATTCACAGGTCCTGCTAGTATACTATATTATCAAAAGGAAAAAATAATGAAAGCTAAAATAGTATGTAGGGGTGACAAGACTTTCAGACCACCAGTAGACAAGATCATGAGCTGAAGAACTTTTCAATGTATCTAGATGTTATGTAACCAATAAATAAAGAATATCAAAATGGACACAGTTTTTAAAGAATTATTCCTTAAGAAATAAATGCAGAATATAAATATATATATTAAAATTGATATCTTTATTTGCACGTATAGAAAATACTATGTATATAAATAAGCAGATAGATATATAAATAGAAAGAAAAACAGACACAATACAATAGATAGATGGTTAACTGACTTATCATGTATAGAACCGGGGACTCATAGTGGCGTTGTGATAGCGGCTTTATTCCACTGAGCCTGTTCAGTTTGACGCTGAAGCGATCGACGATTGACAAAGGTCGGGGATTGGAAAATACAGAGTGATCGATGTGTGCGAGGGAAAAAGAGTAATCATCAAATTGCTGGAAAAGTTGATTGGTGTCCGTGAAAAGTCGTGGTACGTTTAAAGTAGGCGAAGAAAACCGCCTGTCATTGGTTAGATTTTTCACTCTGTAGTTAACATGTTCACCCTGCCTGGGTTTATTTTATGCTTAGAAGCAATGAACGGGTATTCTAATCCCTATACAAGGGGTTAACTTTTCTGAAGGACGCAGAAGCATAAATCTGATAGTCACCAAGCAATGTCTTCTAAATAGCTTAATACTTTATCTGGTACACACACACACACACACACACACATATAATATATATATATATATATGTGTGTGCGTGTGTGTGTGTGTGGTGTCTGTGTGTGTGAGTGTGTGAGTGCGCGTGTGTGTGTGTGTGTGTGTTTGAAGAAAGGAATGTGAATCGCACGGTATGTAGTAATTAAGAAAAATGAAAAACACAGGATTTAAATGGGCTAAGTGGTGGAGTTTTATAGGCCGACGCTGCAGTGTTTCGATCTATTAATTAGATCACTCTCTCAGGCATTTGTGTGATAGTGGAAGGTGAAAGAATTTTTTATATCACATCAGAATAACGAGAAAGCGAGTGGGTAGTCCTTGTTATTCATCTTGTTTTAAAAAATTCGAGGTTTGAAAAAAGCGAAGACGGTTTGAAATGTGACGTCAAATATTCTATTTTACGGGACGTGGTCACGGGACGGTGTAAGAGGTGTATCGAAGGTAACATTGGTCATTTTTTCAGGTGTGTGTGTGGTGTGTGTAAATCTTTTAATGGATACAACCTGTCAGGTGTTATTTTATGTTTAGATGTTAGAAGGAATTGCGTACAGAGCAGATAAATGATACGATAGATTTGATAGATTATATTATAATATAAGTATATATATACATATATATATATATATATTAAAGAGCCTATAAAATAGACTTATTGATTTAATAACATGTGGCATGTCAACGCATCTGGTGATATATTATACCTAGAGGTTAGGGAATTGCTTACTGATAGATAGATATAACTTTATTGAGTATCCCTATATCAACAGTACAGGAAGAATACTAATGCTTTGGTTTGGTGATTTGGTTTTGAATTGGCTTGTCAACTATCTGGGTTATTTATTGCAAGTAGTTTAAAGAATTGGCTTACGGATAGAATTAGATTGATAAGAAATAAACCTCAGGATCTAGTAACATACGTCTAATAGATAGATTAACCTAATATGCTTGCTTATAGAAAAAAGTTAGCAAGAAACAAATAAGAGAAGAATAACACCGCCACGGAGAAAGAGAAGCCAAAAGAGAAGAGAGAGACAACCAGCACATCCAGCAAGCATCACTGTTATGTTTGCAGTATACTGCTCCAGAGAGCTGCATTCAAAATATTGGTCAGTTCAGCCCACTCTACGCAGTTGCAGATACGAAAATAGGACAATTGCCATCGGTCTTTAGTTAGTATGGAAGGATTAAACACCAGTTTGCATAGAAGCAGGGGAATTTGTGACCCTGTAATACATGCTTTGTTTTTATCGCACTGAGCATCGCTCAGTTTGACAGCAGAAAGTTGGGTTTATTTAATGCTTAGAAGGTTAGGTAATTCACTTGAAGAATATATATTAGATTGATCTACATAGATAATTTATATTGTAAGTTGAGGAAAATATTAGGGTCTATAGATTAGGGCATATATATATATATGTACCGTATATAGTGCTCCCATCCCTAAGGGTTTGAGCACGTCTCGGGGGATCTCCTGGACGGCCGCCAACCTCAAGCGTAACGCAATGGTCTCTCTCTAAAGAGTGAGGATGGCATTCTGGTGATTGGCCCTTTACACACAAAAGCGATGCCTGTATGTTTAAAACTCATTACTAAGATCCTTCCCATCTGTAGTAATGGGCAGTAAGTGGACTGTCACCCAACCGACCGGATTCATTTCCGGGCTGTAGGTGAGCGCTCACACAATGTTCAGCCCAACTGGAAGAGGACTTGATAAGTCGAAACACGTGTCTGTGGATGACCTGATATATATATATACATTTATATATATTACTATCGATAGAGGAGAGAGAGAGAAGAGAGAGAAGAGGAGAGAGAAGAGAGAAACAGACATATATACAAGATGGTAGATAGGATTACCCTGAGTATAGTGAAATAGAACAGGAAATAGAAGACCTGAATGCACACTTTGTTTTATTCCACTGAGCACGTTCAAAGTTTGACAGCAAGAAGCGTAAGTGTATTTAATGGCTAAGGTCATTGGCTTAAAGCATAGCATAGATATATTGGATTACATTAAATGGGCTTTATTCTAACAGTGCGGAAAAATATTATGTTTATGACTTAGCAGATAGATACTATAGACAAAAGCAAAAAAAAGCACGTAGCTATACAGATAGGTAGACGAGATTATATCGATACAGCTTACATAGAAACGGGGAAATTGGGGACTTGTGATATTGGAGGTCTTGGTTTTATTCCACTGAGCCTGTTCAGTTTGAAACTTGAAGCGAGTCGACGTTGGACAAAAGGTCAGGGGATGGAAATACAGACTGATCGAATGTGTGGCGGGGAAAAGAGAATCGATACAAGCATGAAGACTACGAAAACGTGATTCGGTCTCCGCGAAAAGTCCGGTGGTAAGGCGTACAAGTGAGGGACGAGGAAAAGCCTGTCCATGGCTTACATTTGTCCGCTCTGTTCGTGCAAAGCTGGGTGGCATTGGCGAGCAGGCCTAGTTTCCCCGCGCTCGTAGGGGCGCGCGGTGGTGCGCTAGTGAGGAAGACTAGTTGAACAGTGGGGCTTGCTCAGGTTGTCTCGGGCGCGCTCTGTGCGCCTGATCGAGTTGCATATGACTGAATATTCGATGCAAGGTGCTCATTTACGTCAGTGGATACAGCGCATTGAAGACGTGGCTTGTGAAGTAGCGTTCGAATCGCGATGGCTCGGGGGCGACGTTCGCGGAGAGATAATCTTCGTAAGCGTTCAATTGTCATCTCTTGATTTAGGTAACGGAGATCTCCATCGGCCCCGCCGAGAGGATGGAGTTTCGGAAACGTAGGCTGCTGGTTAGAATGAATGAGTCGAATGGCGACGTGGACATTTCCAATATCCGCTCACATACATCAAAGCTCAACTGAAGACGTAACAGAAACACAATAGCATACATACATACATTACACTATATCACATACATACATAGTGCACACAGAACACGCGACTGCTCATCGTAAAGTAAAGACCGATGTAGTATCCGACACACTAGCTCTCTTTCTTTTCATACAAGCAGAAAATACGTGCCATCCGGGGCTTAAGTATATTTAATTTCTAATGTACTAAAATGATATTGAATTGAGAGCAGCACTTTACGAAATGTAAAGTACGAACACATAAAAAGTTCACATTATTTGAACTTATATTTTAATTGTTTTCCATATTGAATTATTCTTCTCAAGTTGGTTTATAAGATTGAGATTTTCAATATGTTGGAGAATAATACAATTAATATAGGAGATTCAATAACGTAAGTAATGTATTTTAATTGATGCGGTTTTGTTAAACCAGTATGCAAATGTGACTAAACCATTTATGGATGCTAAGTGCATTTATCTTGCTTATCATATATAAGACACATTGCTGGATTTTAAACGCCATTCAATACATGGGGCGTCTTTGAGGCAGAATCGAACTCAGATTTTATTAGAGACTCGTTAATAGATAAGATCTTATTTTATACATAACTTGGTTTTTAACTCTAAAGTAATACTCCATTGATGGAAGTTTTAATCGCAATTCCTGATGGATATTGTACATGTAAAGCAGGTGCCGTACGTTGTACGGGTTTCAGCAGACACCGAAGTCACTATTTTGAGAAAATATGGGCTTTTTGATCTCCTTCCCCCTTCGTCTCTCTCTCTCTCTGCTCTCTCTCTCTTCTCCCCTCTTCTTCTCTTGCACAACACAGCAACCACGCGCATGCAAACATATAACATTCCATATTAGTTATGCATAAGTCCTTAGCAATAAAAGCATCTTCTTAAACAACCAACAATTAGAATATTAGTATTCAGACATCTGATTTCACATCCTCTGTGTCAATGCCTTTTATCGGGTGGCGAAGATGTATAAATATATATTTTCTAAACCTCGTCTCTTCAGCTACTTATAAACACACATAGAAAGAAAATCTGTTGTGTCTTATCGCATTTGTGTTCCTATATATCATATATAATACCATAGTACTATATATATCAGATTATATATATTATAAGATTTAAGGAAATGAAAAAACGCAGGCTATAAATGGGTTAAGTTTAATGAATATAACAACATGGTTAAGTCTTAATAATAATAAAATATAAGTAACAGGTTTCCATTCACTATACATAATTGTAATTATTAATATTATATCCGTCACATATATCCGTTCCAACAATAAAAACAATTTTCAAAAAACTTTAAATACCATTCGCACCCCCACACACACAGGACTTCTTTCTTCTCTCAATAATTAAAAATATAAATTCTCCTGTACGCCCACAACCACCTTTCTTTCCTCCTACTCTTCGACGCAAAATAGCACAACCCCACACACACACCACAACCAACACCACGACAGCCAGCACACACATACACCACCACCCACACCTAAAATGCACAGCATGTTTCCTTTCGATTACACCACTAATTATACATCGTCCTACCAGCGCCGTATAATAGAAATTTGACCGTCAATTTTACGAAAACCGTCCGTAATTTTTTTTTAGCAAAAACCTCAAAATTCTCTTTAAACGCCTGAATAGGCCGACTAACCGACTCGTTTTCTCTTATTCTGTAATAAATAATTTCTTTACTTCAACCTTCATATTTGCCGCATTTCCAACAACTGCCCTGAAGATGATCCTAATTGAATAGATCGAAGACACTGCCAGCCGTCGGCAATAACCTCACCACTTTAACCCAGTATTAAACCTGTGTTTCTTTCATTTTTTCACTAATATACTATCATCCGTCGGATCACTTCTTTCTTCCAACACACACCACAACACACACACAACACTTATCTATCATCAGATTATATATATTATGATACCTTATATATTTATTGTATGGTGTGTAGTGTGTGTTTGTGTGTGTGTGTTGTGTGCGTAGTATGTGGATGGAAGGCGTGTGGAAAGTGAATGGTTACGCGTCGTAGGAAATGGACACGACGAGACAGCTCCAAATCCTGAGGAGAGGCTGTTTGTAATTTGATAAGGCTAAATTCCCTTGAGAATGTATGAATTTACTATCTCTCTTCCAGCTCACTGGTAATATAAGGACAGACTGGAGATATCATCTTTCCTAAAATACTGATGGAATATCATTTGGCATATTTTTTCCAATCAAAAGGAATTTAAAAAATATTGTATAATACCCGCTTGACATATTATCGCATAAAATGTTATAAAGAATATTTTGTTATAATTGAACTTAACGGACCTAATGTTCCACCATCCGTATGTGACCCCGGCGGCATCAGACAACTACAAATAAAATTCTTTAAGGGCGCAACACCAGATTCTCCCTAAGATAACGTGATTCAAGTTTAATCTGAATCTGAAAACGATGTAACAGCTGTTTTAAATGAAGAACTGGTTGCTATTTCATATCTTTATTTCTTAATACCAAGACGGAAAATTCTTATATAGACGCGCACGGCTTAATTCTCTGATTTTTGTAGTATTTTTTGACAATTCTGCATATTGGTTGGATTACGGTCCATTAGTTGTGATTTTACCGATAATTAACTATATATGAATTGTATTCTGTTTTGTGACAGTATTCGGCTCCTACATACGAATTCACCGTGGTTGAGATTCATGGAAGAAGAACAATAGGTCAAAATAGGCCATTCGTTCACCACTGGCTAAACTACTTAAACAAATAAAAACTCTAGTAGTACTGTCGTGAATAACCAGAAATCAATATTATAAATGACCCTTGACATTGATATACACGGTTATATTGATTCGTTGTTGGTGACAATAGATGGGACGATTTGATGGGATGACTAGGTTATTAATTGAAGAAAGTCAGATGACAAGTATTCGATCTGTACCACCCACACACGATACCCCCACAATCCACGGCCCCAGCCATCAAACAGTGACCTTTTAATTTTCTTTTGGCCTTAAGTTTCCTGTTCTTTCCCGTTTTGAAAATCCCTCGTACTAGTCGCCTTTTCCCAAGAGAATATCTCTAACAAGTTCTCTTCTTTGAATCGGAAAAGGTCATTTTCATTTTATGTTATTTCTTTTCTTAAAGTAATTGACTTTCTTCTTATTTCTTCTTTCTTTCTTGTGTCTTTCTGTTCTTTGCTTTCTCCTTTCTCTCTCTCTCTTTCCTTTCTTTCTTTCTTTTTTCTTCAATTCCTATTCTTTCTGTCTCTTGCTTCTTTTTTGCTTTTTTCTTCCTATTTTCCTTTCCTTTTCTGTCTTTTCTTTCTTTTTCTTTCCTTTCTCTTTCTTTTTTTTTTCTTTCATCACTCTTTTTCTTTCTTCTTTTCTTTTCTCTCTCTCTCTTTCAATTCCTTTTTCTTTTTTTTTCTTTATTCCTTTCTTTCTGTCTCATTCTTTCTTCCTTGTCCTTTTCTCCCTCTCTTTCTCGATCATCTTTTTTCTTTTCTTTTTTCCTTCTTTATTCTTTCTTTTCTGGTTTCCTTTCTTTCATTTTCTTCTTTTTCTCTTCTTTCTTCTTCTTTCTTTTTTCTTTATTCCTTTCTTTTCTGTTCTTCCTCCTCTTCTTTTCTTCTCTTTTCTTTCTCCTTCTTTTTTTTTCTTTTCTCATATTTTCTTTTCTGTCCTTCTTCTTTTTTTCGCTCTCTCTCTCTCTTTCTCTTTCTTTTTTTCTTTAATTCCTTTCTTTTTTCCTGCTCTCTTTCGCTGTTCTTCTTTCTTTTTTTTCTCTCCCTTGATTTATCATTATCTTTCTTTCTCTTTTTTCTTTATTCCTTTCTTTTCTGTCTCTTTCTTTGCTTCTTTCTTTTCTCTCTCTTTCTTCCTTCTGTTCCTTTTTCCTTTCTTTATTTCCTTCTTGTTTGTTCTGCCTCTTCTTTCTTCTTTCTACTTTCTTTTCTCTCTCTTTCCTTTTTTGTTTATTTCTTCTTTTCTCTCACTTTCTTTCTCTCTTTCTTTTTTTCTTTTCATTACTTTCTTTTCTGTCCCTTTCTTCTTTTCTTTTTTTCTCTCTCTCTCTCTCTCTTTTCTTCTTTCCTTTTTTCTTTATTCCTCCTTTTCTGTTCTCTTTCTTTCTTCTTTCTTTTTCCTCTCCCTTTCTTTCTTCTTCTTTCTTTTTTTCTTTATTCCTTCCTTTTCTGTTCTTTCTTTCTTCTTTCTTTTCTCTCTCTTTTTCTTTCTTCCCTTTCTTTCCTTTATTCCTCTCTTTCTGTCTCTTCTTTCTTCTTTGCCTACTTTCTTTTCCTCTCTCTTTCTTTTTTATTTAATTTCTTTTCTTTTCTCTCACTTTCTTTCTGTCTTCCTGTCTGAAATTTCATTTATTTCTTATTCAAAACTCGTTTAATTTTTTCCTTTCGTTCTTTTGTTACGTATTTTTTCCATCATCGTTTTTCTCGTTCTTGGGTTCCGTTGCTTTCTTTCTTTTTTTCTTTACTTATTTTCATTTATTTATTTCTCTCATTCTTTTTTCTTTACGGTCATTTTTTTTCGTATCTGAATCCTTGTTTTGATTCTTTCGTTTTTTTTTTTCATTCCTTGCTTTTCTTTCTTTATTCTTACTTGTGTTTATTTTTCTCATTTTAACTCCTTGTTTCATTTTTCTTTCGTTCTATATACTTTCTTTCATCATCCTATTTCCTTCTTTTTTTTCACTTCTGTTTTTTCCATATCTTGATGGGTGTTTCATTTTACTTTTGTTCTTTGGTTTACTTCTTTTTTCATCAATTCCGTTTTTCATTCCTTTATTTTCATTAGGTATTCTGTGTTTATTATTTCTATTTCTCCATTTTCTTTCTTTCCCTCGTTCTCCTCCATAAGTGTATTGTATATTTTTTCTCTTTACTGTGGCTGAACGTGCTGGACCTGTGACATTGGTTGAAAAGCCAGTTCAAACTAGTCGCGGCTGATTGCAGGTATTTGCCTCTCATCCACTTATGAGGGCGTGGCACAAGGACATTTTTACGTGGGCCCACCCACAGCCGAGGGCCATGGGTGAGGTGGAGAAATGCGTCGATCCGTCGGCATTTCCCCAAGGGGTGCCTTCAGCGCTGGGCAATAAAACCAGTCTGCCCCTTTAATCAAAGGGCAGGTATTGCTTGGGGGATAGCCCCTGGATGCGCTATTAAACTTGTAAAGATCCAGGGCCGAGCCACTAGACCTCCGGCGGGTTGTACAGATTTTTACAGTCGCGCTATTACATTCGCTTTCGGACTATACCATTAAGTGTCGCTTCCTTTAACCAGAAAAACTTTGATATATACTGTATTTACCTCCTTCCCCCCTCCTTCCTTTCTCTTCCCTCATTTTTCTTATTTTGCTTCACTTCCTCCTTCACTGACGTCTGTTAATGAAAATGACCTGGCGCGAAAGCAGGTGTCTTTTATGCCACTCACTAACGACCCACAATGCATCTGTATATCCAGAAGAAAATACGTCCTCTTCCTGGTTTCGCTCGTTTGTCAGCATACCAGCGATCACTCCTTGACTACACGCTCAGTTTTCCGGACATTGTTAGTATTTTTGGACCAATAGGTAGCTGAAAGAGATTACTGAGTCCACTAAATTTTGCAAAAGAATTTGCCTGAGGTTGAAATAAATAAAAAAATAAAAAGAGTAAAACTTACAGGACATTCCAGTTTTATTGAAAATCTTTTTGAAAGAAACACACAAATAAGAATCTTAAGTTTATAACATTCGATGTAAAGAAATTAATTATTATATATATTCTTCTTAAGACAAAAATCATGTTTTCATATCTTTGCTTTTTGAAGTTGGAAAGAAGCAGACGAGAAAAAAAAAAGTCCCTGTGTGCTGAACGCGACAAAATAACTTTTCCTTAAAGAGATTTTTCATTTTTTTCTACCAGCATTTTATTTTCCAGGCAATCATGTATATAAATGTGTTGTCATGTTCTTGTCGTTTTTTTTATCCCGTTGAAGTAAGCCGATAATATTATTTAAAGTAATCGTAAAAAATTTACGATCATTACAAATGAGTAAAATATATATTTACAGTGTATCTCACTTGTGAACTGAAAAATATAGAAGAGAAAATAATTATTTATTGATTTTAATATTATTTATAAATTCATAAGAAATTATCGTATTGAATTAATATCTTAAATCCATCTTACACTCGTTTGTGAGCTCTCTCTACCTCTTCTCTATCTCTCTGACCTTATATATTTATAATTATATATTATATATATATATATATATATATGACAGAGAGAAAATAAAATATATCAATGGTCTGAAGAAGCTCGTGAGCATACTCGCGAGTGGAAATGGTCCATAACCACGATACCCATGGTATTTAAGGCCCCGCCAACTCAGCGTATGAGTAGCACAGGGATCTGTGCGGTAAAGTAAGGAGCTGATGGTAGGTGTGGCGCCCCACCTCAGATGCTAAAAACAATCTCCTTGGTCTAGCGCTATTGAAAAGGGGATAGACTCCCTCGCTGACTGGTTGATACCGACTTTAGGCCGCCCCGTTGACTTTACTTTACTTACTTATTCCCAAATAACTTTGTTCTGTTTACAATAATTAAACATTGAGCTCTCATACGGAACCTGAACTCTACAACAAAATACTGGTAGAGAATTAGGACCCACCTAGAATCACCTTGTACCTAGAAACTTGGTACCGCACCAAAGTATATATATATATATATATATATATATATATATATATATATATATATATATATATATAAAAGTTTGGTATGTACGTGTCGACCTATAACCCTAAAAAGAGACGTCACTCAGATTCGAAATCTTGCATACACCTTAATATCCTTCTACCTAAGAAACACACCAAATTTGGTTATTGATTTTTCTGATTAAGGGATAGAATTAATTAAACAAAAATTAAACGATTTTCAGATAGCATCATATAGCTGCTGCTGCATCAGCAGGATCTTGACTGCTGGCTATATCAGCTACTTGCCAGTTATATCAGCACTTCTTGGGGTTCCTAAAAATGTTTTCGTCTGGTCATGGACCAGGTACTTTTACTAGTATATATATATATATATATATATATATATATATATATATATATATATATATATATATATATATATAGTCATCCACATTCAGTCCTACTTCGCTGTTTCAAGGCTCATCAATGTGACTAGACAAGACACACTTTTTCTTGCTTTTCTCTCTTTATAATAAAAAGGGAATGGTCAATTATTTAGCTGAGGTGATATCCCTCATAAGAAATAAGAATTCGGTAGATAAGCAACATCAGATAATCTAATTTTACAATTTTGCATTCAATCTTAGTGAATTCGTTGGTCTTATTTTTAACCAGAAGATGCTGCAAGAGGATAACGGTCGGAAGATTAAGGAACAAGCATAGTAATATATAGATTATTATTATTATTATTATTATTATTATTATTATTATTATTATCATTCCTTTTGGGTTTTTCCCATCAGCGTTAGGTGATGGTATTTCACTGGAGTCTGAGTGACAAGTCCCCTCAGGTCTCCAGGACTCTTCTGAGTATTCTAGCCGATTGTAGCATTCTGGATGATCTCAATTCTTCCTCTGATTTTCAGATCCTCCAGTCTTTTTTCCATGTTTATTGGGACCATTCCTAGTGCACCAACTACACTTGGTATCACTTTCACTCTCATGTTCCACAGCTTTTTCAATTCTCTTGCAAGCTCCAAATATTTATCCATCTTTTAATTTTCCTTCAGCTTCACCCCGTCATCTGCTGGAACCGCAAAATCAAACAGTTGACAAGTTCTCTTTTTCTTTTTCCTTTTTTTGTTAATCAACACTAGGTCTGATCTCCTGGCTGGGGTAGGGTGATCCGTCTTTATCTCAAAGTCTCAGAGAATTTTATGCGTTGAATTCTCAAGAACAGATTCTGGTTTATGCATTTACCATTTTGTTGTATGGTTAAAAATTAATTCTTTGCATAATTCCCAGTTGATCACCTTCCCAAACCGGTCGTGCCTGGCTTTTTATTTCCGTTGTGCTCGTTTGCTACATTCACTTAATACGTGGTTTACAGTCTCATCTCTGTCACCGCACAGTCTAATTATTATTATTATTATTATTATTATTATTATTATTATTATTATTATAAGTGCAACAAAGAATGGAATTCCATTGCATTCTTATCTCGTTTCTTCACCTAAACAGGGCGAAATACGTAATGAACGTGGTGAAAGATTCCATCAAGATATTTCAATTATGGAAACTTGATACCAAGGGCGCTTCAACCAAGATAGGATGGATTTCTACAGCGGGAGACCAACGTCTCCCATAAGTGCTAGATTAAATATTTCGAACACTTTTGAACGATACTGACCAATGCTAAAGTTATTACTCAATGAGAAATTTATTTTCTTCTTTATGTTTTAATTTTTTTAATTGGTGTAATATGATGAATATGGTGTGAATATGAGACTGTGAATTAATTAAATATTCATTGATTTTGATTTCTCAAGTTGGCTTTCCAATGGGACACTGGCCCTTAATATGACATGCGGAGTTACGTTATGTTTATAACATTCTAATATGCATATCTTACGTAAACGTGAAGTAATAACTGAATTCTGGCTTTAGGTTCAAATCCAGGGACCCGAATTCATTTAAGAAGGGATGTTGTATTGTCCTCGCCCGGAAGATGGAACTTCCGACTGAGGGACAAAAAGAAAGATAAAAATATATATTTAAAAAGAAAGAGAAAGCGGAAGAGATAGTTTCCGGTCAAGGAAGCAGGGTGAATAAATATATAACAAAGGTTCGTAATCAGATCAAAAAGATAAAGATGTGTAGGCGTGTCGTCAATACAAAAAGCCAGAGGGTCAAGCCGACAGAGTCAGACGCCAGACGGCAGCGGAAAGGACACTTCACGTCTCCCGTCAGCAACCACCCCTCGTGCACTCATTGTAAGCTCTGTGCCTTCACCACCCACACACCGAAGAAATAAAGAAGGGTCCTCTCTTTGTACATACGTATCCGTTGTTATTGAAGTCCAGTAGTCGGTAGTAGCTGACTACTAACATACATCACTTTGGGTACTGTGACCATACCCGCTACGTATACAGATACGCGATTTAGCAACGTGAAGAAGAAGCCACTATATAACATATAGAATGTGATGCCAGTATGCAACAGAGAACTACTTCATTTGGAAGCAGAAACATATTATTTTTGTTTTACCGTGTTATTAGATCAAGTTATTTGTGTAACTTCCTCTAATTAACGATGAAGTGGAATTAAATGGGGTATAAGGAATCTGTTTTCATGTCTGCATTAAGAAATGACTTTTGAATTTTAAATCCTATATTCAGTATTTTATGTTCATGTAAGGTTATTGCAATTTTACAATAATTTGAGGTGTTGTTAGATGGTATTGGGTTGTATGTTATTGAAGTTTGGTTTCAATTTGTACTTTAAATTTCCATATGTGTTTGAAATCTTTAGAGAGAGGTATATATATATAATATATATATATATATATATATATATATATTGGAGGATATGTGCTTAATTGAAGTTGTATCTAATTTTGAAAATTAATTAGTTAATAATTAATGAATTTTAGGCGGGCATATATATGTTCAAATGTAAGTCTAAACGAATCGAGAAAATGTCAATCCCTGAATGTACATTTCGACCTATTAGGTCTCATCAGCAAGGTTATAGACATGATTAGACCTAATAGGTCGAAATGTACATTCAGGGATTGACATTTTCTCGATTCGTTTAGCCTTACATTTGAACATATATATGCCCGCCTAAAATTCATTAATATTAACTAATTAATTTTCAAAATTAGGTACGACTTCAATTAAGCACATATCCTCCAAAAATTGTCGGCTTAAAGCCATATAAAAATAAACACATTTGTTTGTTTACTTAACCTCATATATATATAATATATATATATATATATATATATATATATATATAGAGAGAGAGAGAGAGAGAGAGAGAGAGACAGACAGACAGACAGACAGACAGAGCAGAGAAATACTAGCGCGCTTAAATTATCAACCTGTGTGGTGATATTTTAGACTTATAGGTTAGGGAATTGCTTATAGATAGATGGTCAGATAGACAGATAAATAGAATATCTAACCGATAAACAGCCTTTAGTTGATTGGTTGATTGATTTTATGGCATGTTAACCCATCAGGGTTATATAATTCTTAGAGGTTAGGTAATTGCTTAACATAGATCGATAGATCACATTGATATCTTTATAAAGTCCCACCCGTGATATGAAAAGGGCCATCCCTTTAGAAATACAGGGGATTGACAATAATCTTATGCAGCCGCATAGAGTATGTAACAATAGGCTTTGGTTGATTGATTTTAATTGCATGTTAACTTATCTGCGGTTATTTATACCAAGAGTTTAAGGAATTGATTACGGATAGATTGATAGAATAAAACCCCACAGACATATACACAGATACGTAGATAGATTACATTAATATAGTTACATAGAACAAGGGAATAGTGACCCTGTAATACGGGCTTTGTTTTGTTCCACTGAGCATGTTCTTTTTGAAGCAGAAGCTGGGGTTATTTAATGCTTGGTTGACAGCCTTCCGTCTACGAGAGACGATGGCGGGGTGTCCAGGTTTTTTTCTGGGGGAGGACTTTTTTTTAACTTGAACTACGTAGCCTGGACATGTTCATATGGAGGATGAGCTGTTTCCCATGCAGCAAATTCCTCCCTCTCCACACTGCCGCTGTGATCCAATGAAAAGGTAAGGGACCAATGCAGTTTGGCAACGGTAGTGTCGCAGGCGTTAAGCAGGGTAGCACTGGATTTCAGCATCACACCACCTTAGGGACTCCAGCTCCTGATTTATTTTCGGGATTTACTCCCTTAGCCTTTCCTTGAAAGGCAGCAGAGGTGTTGTGTCGGACTTTTCGAGTTGATGGGTTGCCGACCAAGGCTAAGGAGACCCTTCAAACGCATTTGGGGATTTATGCGAGTAGTAAAAACCCCAATCCTACTACTATCGGTATTCTTTTTTCTATATCAATTCATGCGATTTCCTTTTATTTACCGAAAGGTCTTGCTTAGAGGTTAGGTAATTGCTTAAGGAAAGATAGATAGATAGAGTTTCATCATGTCAGCTAAATAATGGACCATTCCATTTTTTATCATAAAGAAAGGGAAAAAAGGACATGCTACACAGAAAAATACAATAAAAAAGAAAGTGAGTATGAGAGAGGGCGAGAGCGTGTGAAAGTGATAATGCTTATCTGTTTCAATTGAACATAATGAAAAGAAGGAAAGAATGAAAAAGAGAGAGAGAAAGAGATAAAGAGAGTTAAATCTTTAATTATTATACTTTTTACATATTGAAGTATTTTCAATAGCTCTTAAGTAAACATATCAAATGTTGTAATAATTAAATTATCATCCTGTGGTATATCCACAGGTCCTGCTAGTATACTATATTATCAAAAGGAAAAATAATGAAAGCTAAAAATAGTATGTAGGGGTGACAAGACTTTCAGACCACCCAGTAGACAAGATCAATGAGCTGAAGAACTTTCAATGTATCTAGATGTTATGTAACCAATAAATAAAGAATATCAAAATGGACACAGTTTTTAAAGAATTATTCCTTAAGAAATAAATGCAGAATACAAATATATATATTACATTGATATCTTTATTTGCACAGTATAGAAAATACTATGTATATAAATAAGCAGATAGATATATAAATAGAAAGAAAAACAGACACATACAGATAGATAGATGGTTACACTGATATAGTTGTTATAGAACCGGGGATATATAGTGGCGTTGTGATAGAGGCTTTATTCCACTGAGCCTGTTCAGTTTGACGCTGAAGCGATCGACGATTGACAAAGGTCGGGGATTGGAAAATACAGAGTGATCGAATGTGTGCGAGGGAAAAAGAGTAATCAAATCAAATTGCTGGGAAAAAGTGATTGGTGTCCGTGAAAAGTCGTGGTACGTTAAGTAGGCGAAGAAAACCCCTGTCCATTGGTTAGAATTTTTCACTCTGTAGTTAACATGTTCACCTGCCTGGGGTTATTTTATGCTTAGAAGCAATAAGATCGGGGTATTCTAAGTCCCATATACAAGGGGGTAACTTTTCTGAAGGACGCAGAAAGCATAAATCTGATAGTCACCAAGCAATGTTCTCTAAATAGCTTAATACTTTATCTGGTACACACACACACACACACACACACACATATATATATATATATATATATATGTGTGTGCGTGTGTGTGTGTGTGTGTGTGTCTGTGTGTGTGTATGTGTGAGTGCGCGTGTGTGTGTGTGTGTGTTTGAAGAAAGGAAGTGAATCCGACGGTATGTAGTATATTAAGAAAATGAAAAAAAAACACAGGTTTAAATGGGCTAAGTGGGTGAGTTTATAGGCCGACGCTGCAGTTTCGATCTATTAATTAGATCATCTTCAGGGCATTTGTTGATATATGGAAGGTGATAAGAATTTTATTATCACAGAATAACGAGAAAAGCGAGTGGTAGTCCTTGTTATTCATCTTGTTTAAAAATTTCGAGGTTTGAAAAAAGCGAAGACGGTTTGAAATGTGACGTCAAATATTCTATTTTACGGCGTGGGTATGGGACGGTGTAAGAGTGTGTATCGAAAGGTAACATTGTGCATTTTTTTACGGTGTGTGTTGTGTGTGTAAATCTTTTTATGGGATGTCAACCTGTCAGGTGTTATTTTATGTTTAGATGTTAGAGAATTGCGTACAGACAATAAATAGATAGATAGATTGATAGATTATATATATATATATATATATAATATATATATATATAATATAAAAGAGCTATAAAATAGACTTATTGATTTTAATAACATGTGGCATGTCAACGCATCTGGTGATATATTATACCTAGAGGTTAGGGAATTGCTTACTGATAGATAGATATATTATATTGATATCCCTATATCAACAGTACAGGAAAATACTAATGCTTTGGTTGGTGATTGGTTTTAATGGCATGTCAACCTATCTGGGGTTATTTATGCCAATAGTTTAAGGAATTGCTTACGGATAGATAGATTGATAGAAATAAACCCAGGCATATACATAGATAGATAGATAGATTACACTAATATAGTTGCATAGAAAAAAGTTACATAGAAAAAAAAGAGAAGAAATAAACCGCCACGGAAAAGAGAGCCAAAAGGAAGGAGAGACAACAGCAACTCCAGCAAGCATCACTGTTTGTTTGCAGTTACTGCTCCAGAGACTGCCATTCAAAAATTGGTCAGTTCAGCCACTCACGCAGTTGCAGATAGAAAAATGGACACTATGCCATCGTCTTTAGTAGATGGAAGGATTACAACAGTTGCATAGAACAAGGGAATTGTGACCCTGTAATACATGCTTTGTTTTATTCCACTGAGCATGCTCAGTTTGAAGCAGAAGTTGGGGTTATTTAATGCTTAGAGGTTAGGTAATTACTTGAAGAAATATATATAGATTGATTACATAGATAACTTTATTTGTAAGTTGAGGAAAATATTAGGTCTATAGATTAGCATATATATATATATGTACCCTATATATGCTCCCCATCCCCTAGGGTTGAGCACTCTGGGGGGATCTCGCTGACGGCCGCCAACTCAAGCGTAAACGCAATGCTCTTCTCTAAAAGGAATGGAGCACTCTGTGATGGCCTTTACACACAAAAGCGATGTGTGTATTAAAACACTTAAAATCCCCTTCCCATTCTGTAAGTGAAGGCAGTAAGTGGACTGTCACCCAACCGACCGGAGTTCAATTCCGGCTGTAGGTAGCTTACAAAATGTCTAGCCAAACTGAAGAGACTTGATAAGTCGAAACACGTGTCTGTGGATGACCCTATATATATATATATATATATATATATATATATATAGAGAGAGAGAGAGAGAGAGAGAGAGAGAGAGAGAGAAAAGAAAAACAGACATATATACAGATAGGTAGATAGATTACCCTGATATAGTTAAATAGAACAAGGAAATAGAGACCCTGTAATACAGGCTTTGTTTTATTCCACTGAGCACGTTCAGTTTGAAGCAGAAGCTAAGGGTATTTAATGCTTAGGTAATTGCTTAAAGATAGATAGATATATTGGTTACATTAATGGCTTTATTTCTACAGTGCAGGAAAATATTATGTTTATGAATTAGCAGATAGATATATAGACAAAAAGAAAAAAACAGACGTATATACAGATAGGTAGAGAGATTATACTGATACAGTTACATAGAACCGGGGAAATTGTGGGACTGTGATAGAGGCTTTGTTTTATTCCACTGAGCCTGTTCAGTTTGAAACTGAAGCGATCGACGTTGGACAAAGGTCGGGGATTGGAAAATACAGAGTGATCGAATGTGTGCGAGGGAAAAGAGTAATCGAATAAAGCGAAGACTACGAAAAAGTGATTGGTCTCCGCGAAAAGTCGTGGTAAGTAAAGTAGGCGAGGAAAACGCCTGTCCATTGGCTACATTTGTCCGCTCTGTCGTGAAAAGCGAGGCGCTAGTTTTCCCCGCGCTCGGTAGGGGGCGCGGTGGTGCCAGGTGAGTTGAAGGAACTAGTTGCACAGTGGGGCTGCTAGTTGTTCGGCGCCTGTGCTTGAAGTTGCATTGACTGACATATTGATGCAAGCGTGTCATCCTTCGTCGTGGATACGCGATGAAGAATTGGCTTGTGAAGTAGCGTTCGAATCCGATGGTCGGGGGCTGACGTTCGACCGAGAGATAATCTTCGTAAGCGTCAATTGTCATCTTTGATTTATGGTAACGAGATCTGCCATCCCCGGATGAGGATGGAGTTTCGGAAAGAGGCTGCTGCTTAGATAGAATAGTAGAATGGGACGTGGACATTTCCAAATACGCTCACATACACAAACTCAATAAGATATACAGAAACACAAATTACATACATACATACATACATACATATATACATACATACATAGGCACACAGACACGCGCGCTCATGTACAAAGAAAGACACGTGTAAGTATACACACCTAGTCTTTTACTTATACAAGCAAAAATACGTGCCATCCGGGCGTAAGTATTTAATTTTTAATGTACTAAAATATATTGAATTAGAGACACTTACGAAATTAAATACGAACACATAAAAAGATTACACTTATTTGAATTATATTTTAATTGTTTTCCATATTGAATTATATTCTAATTGGTTTCATAAGATTGATTTTAATATGTTGGAGAATAATACAATAATATTAGAGATCAATAACACTAAGTAATTATTTATTGAATCCGGTTTTGTTAAAACCAGTATGCAAATTGACTAAACCATTTATGATGTAAGCATTTATTTCTTAGTCATATATAAGACACATTGCTGGATTTTAAACGCATTAATAACATGGGCTCTTTTGAGGCAGATCGAACTCAGATTTTATTAGAGACCTCGTTAATAGATAAGATTTATTTTATACATTAATGGTTTTTACTCTAAAGTAAATACTCATTGATGAAGTTTTATCGCAATTCCTGATGGTATTGTAATGTAAGCAGTGACGTAGTTTCGGTTTCAGACAGACACCGAATCTCTATTTTGAGAAAATATGGGCTTTTGATTCTCACTTCCCACCTCTCTCTCTCTCTCTCTCTCTCTCTCTCTCTCCCTCTCTCTCTCTCTTGCACACACAGTCAACCACGCGCATGCAAACATACATACATTCATATAGTTATGCATAAGTCCTTAGCCAAATAAAAAGCATTTATTTAACAAAATAGATATTAGATATTCAGCTTGATTTCCTCCCGTGTCAATGCACTTTATTCGGTGGCGAAGATGTATAAAAATATATATTTTCTAAACCTCTCTCTCTATATATAAACACATAAAGAAAATATTCCTGTTTGTCTTATCACTTTTTGTTCCTATATATATATATATATATAATATATATATAATATATATATAAATTAGGAAAAATGAAAAAACACAGGTTTAAATGGGTTAAGTTAATAATAATAACAACATGGGTTAAGTTAATAATAATAATAATAATAACAATTCATTCACTTATACATAATTGTAATATTAATATATATTAATCGTCACATAATCAGTTCCAACAATAAAACAATTTTCAAAACTTTAAATACATTCCACCCCCCACACACACAGACTTCTTTCTTCTCTTAATATAAAAAATAAAATTCTCCTGACGCCCACAACACCTTTCTTTCCCCTACCTCTTACCAATACACACACACACACACACACACACACACACACACACACACACACACACATACAACCACACACCTAAAAATGCACAATGTTTCCTTTCGATACACACATATACATCGTCCCATACCCACGCCGTATAAATAGAATATTTGACGTCATATTTCAAAACCGTCCTAATTTTTTTTTTTCAAACCTCAAAATTTTTTAAACAGACTGAATAACGACTACCACTCGCTTTTCTCGTTATTCTGTAATAAATAATTTCTTATCACCTTCCATATACCAACAAATGCCCTGAAGATGATCTAATTAATAGATCGAAACACTGCAGCGTCGGCCAATAAACTCACCACTTAACCCATTTAAACCTGTGTTTTTTCATTTTTCCTAATATACTACATACCGTCGGATTCACTTCCTTTCTTCACACACACACACACACACACACACACACACACATATATATATATATATATATATATATATATATATGTGTGTGTGTGTGTGTGTGTGTGTGTGTGTGTGTGTGTGTGTATGTATGTGATGGAGGCGTGTAGAGTAATGGTTACCGTCGTAGGAAATGGACACGACGAGACTAGCTCAAATCCTGGATGAGGCTGTTTGTATTTTGCATAAGGCTAATTCCCTTGGAAATGTATGAATTTAACTAATCTCCTTCCAGCTATGGGTAAATATCAGGACAGACTGAGATTATTTTCTAAAAATACTGATGGAATTCATTTGGCATATTTTTTCCAAATCTAAAGGAATTAAAAAAAATATGTATATACCCCTTGACATATTATGCATAAAATGTTTATAAAGATATATTGTTTAAATCGAACTTAACGGACCTAAATTCCACCATCGTATGTGACCCCGCCGAAAGAAAAATATACAAAAAATCTTTTAGGCGCAACACAGATTCTCAAAGATACGTGATTCAAAGTTAATTGATCTGAAAAATGTAAAAGCTTTTAAATGAAATAACTGGTGCATTATATCTTTTATTCATTAATATACCAAGACTGAAAATTTTATTAAATCCGGTTAATTCTCTGATTTTTGTATTTTTTTGACATTCGATGGTGGAATTTAGGTCCATTAAGTTTGATTTAACCGATATATTAATATATAGAATTGTTTCTGTTTTTGTGACAGTATTCGGCTCTAACCAACGAATTCACCTGTGTTGAATTCATGGAAGAAGTAACAATAGTAAAATAGGCCATTGTTCTACCCACTGAGCTAAACTATCCCCTTTAAACAAATAAAAACTTCTAGTTAGTACTGTCGTGATAACCACGAATATCAATATTAATGACCCTTGACATTGATATACATCGGTTATATTGATTCGTTGTTGGTGACAAATAGATGGGACGATTTGATGGATGAACTAGGTTATTAATTGAAGAAAGTCAGATGACAGTATTCGATCCTGTTACCACACCGATACCCCCACACCACGGCCCCAGCATCAAACAGTGACCTTTTATTTTCTTTCTGGCTTAAGTTTCCTGTTCTTCCCGTTTTTGAAATCCCTCGTACCTAGTCGGCCTTTTCCAAGAGAATATCTCTAACAAGTTCTCTTCCTTTGAATCGAAAAGGTCATTTATCATTTTATGTTTTTCTTTTTTAGAGTAATTGACTTTCTTTCTTTCTTCTTTCTTTCTTTCTTTCTTTCTTTCTTCTTTTCTTTCTCTCTCTCTCTTTCTTTCTTTCTTTCTTTTTCTTCATTCCTTTCTTTTCTGTCTCTTTCTTTCTTCTTTCTTTTTTCTTTCTTCCTTTCTTTTCTGTCTCTTTCTTTCTTTCTTTCTTTCTTTCTTTCTTTTTTCACTCTCTCTTTCTTTCTTCTTTCTTTTCTCTCTCTCTCTTTCATTCTTCTTTCTTTTTTTCTCTATTCCTTTCTTTTCTGTCTCTTTCTTTCTTCTTTCTTTTCTCTCTCTTTCTCTCATTCTTTTTTCTTTCTTTTTTCTTTATTCCTTTCTTTTCTGTTTCTTTCTTTCATTCTTCTTTCTTTCTCTCTCTTTCTTTCTCTTTCTTTTTTTCTTTATTCCTTTCTTTTCTGTCTCTTTCTTCTTTCTTTTCTCTCTCTTTCTTTCCTTCTTTTTTCTCATTACTTTCTTTTCTGTCCCTTCTTCTTTCTTTTCTCTTCTCTCTCTTTCTTCTTTCTTTTTCTTTATTCCTTTCTTTTCTGTCTCTTTCTTCTTCTTTCTTTTTCTCTCCTTCTTTCTTTCTTTCTTTTTTCTTTATTCCTTTCTTTTCTGTCTCTTTCTTTCTTCTTTCTTTTCTCTCTCTTTCTTTCTCTTTCTTTTTTCTTTATTCCTTTCTTTTCTGCCTCTTCTTTCCTTTCTACTTTCTTTCTCTCTCTTTCTTTTTTTTTTCTTCTTTTCTTCTCACTTTCTTTTCTTTCTTTTTTCTCTTTCTTCTTTTCTTCCTTTCTTCTTTCTTTCTCTCTCTCTCTCTCTTTCTTCTTTCTTTTTTCTATTCCTCTTTTCTGTCTCTTTCTTTCTTCTTTCTTTTCTCTCCCTTTCTTTCTTTCTTTCTTTTCTTTTTCTTATTCCTTTCTTTTTCTGTCTCTTTCTTTCTTCTTTCTTTTCTCTCTCTTTCTTTCTCCTTTCTTTTTTCTTTATTCCTCTCTTTTCTGTCTCTTTCTTTCTTCTTTCTACTTTCTTTTCTCTCTCTTTCTTTTTTATTTATTTCTTTCTTTTCTCTCACTTTCTTTCTGTCTTCCTTCTGAATTTCATTTATTTTTTCTTATTCAAATACTCGTTTAATTTTTCCTTTCGTTCTTTGTTTACGTTATTTTTTCCATCATCGTTTTTCTCTCGTTCTTTGGTTCCTTGCTTTTCTTTCTTTTTTTCTTTACTTCAATTATTCATTTATTTATTTCTCTCATTCTTTTTTTCTTTACGTCATTTTTTTCGTATCTGAATCCTTGTTTTATTTTCCTTTCGTTTTTTTTTTTCATTCCTTGCTTTTCTTTCTTTTATTCTTACTTCGTTTATTTTTCTCATTTAACTCCTTGTTTCATTTTTCTTTCGTTCTATATTTACTTTCTTTCATCATCCTATTTCCTTCTTTTTTATTCACTTCTTTTTTTCATATCTTGATGGGTGTTTCATTTACTTTTTGTTCTTTGTTTACTTTCTTTCTTTCATCATCCGTTTTTCATTCCTTTATTTTCATTAGGTTATTCCTTGTGTTTATTAATTTCTATTTCTCATTTTCTTTCTTTCCCTCGTTCCTCCATAAGTGTATTGTATATTTTTCTCTTTTACTGTGGCTAACGTGCTGGACTGTGACATTGTTGAAAGCCAGTTCAAACTTCAGTCGCGCTATTGCAGGTATTTGCCTCTCATCCCACTTATGAGGGCGTGGCACAAGGACATTTTTACGTGGGCCCACCCACAAGCCGAGGCTCATGGGTGGTAGGTGGAAGAAATTGCGTCGATCCCGTCGGCATTTCCCCTAAAGGGGGGTGCCTCAGGCGCTGGGCAATAAAACCAGTCCTGCCCCTTTAAATCAAAGGGCAGGTATTGCTTGGGGGGATAGCCCCCTGGGATCGACGCTATTAACTTGTAAAGATCCAGGGCCGAAGCCACTAGACCCCCGGCGTTGTACAGATTTACAGTCGCGCTATTACATTCGCTTTCGGACTAATACCATTAAGTGTCGCTCTTTAACCAGAAAAAAACTTGATATATACTGTATTTACCTCCTTCCTCCCCCTCCTTTCCTTTCTCTTCCCTCATTCTTTCCTTACTTTTGCTTCACTTCCTCACTCACTGACGTCTGTTAACTGAATGACCTGGCAGCGTAAGCAGGTGTCTTTTATGCCCACTCACTAACCCACAATGCATCTGTACTATCCCAGAAGAAAATACGTCCTCTTTCTGGTTTCCTCGTTTGTCAGCATACCAGCGATCACTCCTTGACTACACGCTCAGTTTCCGGGACATTGTTAAGTACTTTTTGACCATAAGGTAGCTGAAAAGATTACTGAGTCACTAAATTTTGCAAAAGAACTTTGCCTGAGGTTGAAATAAATAAAAAAAATAAAAAGATAAAACTTACAGGACATTCCAGTTTTAATTGAAAATCTTTTTGAAAGAAAACAACACAAATAAAGAATCTTTAAGATTTATAACATTCATGTAAGAAATTATATATATATATATTCTTCTTAAACAAAAATCATGTTTCATATTTTTGCTTTTGAAGTTGAAAGAAGCAGACGAGAAAAAAAAAGTCCTGTGTGCTGAAAGCGAAAAAAAACTTTTTCCTTAAAGAGATTTTTAATTTTTTTTCTACAGCATTTTATTTTCCAGCATATCATTATATAAATGATGTTGTCATTGTTTCTTGTCGTTTTTTTTATCCCGTTGAAGTAAGCCGATATATTATTAAAGTAATCGTAAAAAATTTACGATCATTTACAAATGAGTAAATTATATATTTTACAGTGTACTACACTTGTGAACTGAAAAAATATAGAAGAGAAAATAATATATTATTGATTTTAATATTATATTATTAAATTCATAAAGAATATTATCGTATTGAATATAATATTCTTAATCTATAAATTCATATTCTTGTTCCTGAATCTTCCGACCGTTATCATGGAAATTCCTCTATTTAAAAATGACAGCATCCAAATTGTCCAAGATGAAATGCAAAAATAAATGATTATCTTGTGTTGCTTATCTGCCGAATTCTTATTTCTTATGAGTGCTGCCATCTCAGTTGAATAAGGGATCATTCCGTTGTTATTATAAAGAAAGAAAAGGGAGGAAAAAGATATGCAGAAAAATATAATAAGAAAGAAAGAGAGTTGGGGAAAGGTAGAGAGAGGGGGAGCGTGCGGAAGTAACGACGCCAATCTGTTTCAATCGAAAAAATGAAAAGATAAAAAGAAGGAAAGACAGAAAAAGAAGTGAGAGATTTTATTTAACCCATAGATGGGTCCCTAACAGGTACTACCACTCCAGGTCATTGTGGACCTGGGAGTAATGATGATCAAGGGGTACTCCACATTCCCCAGAGCTCTACAATCAACTTCACTATCAGATAAAGTTTAACTCGGGACATTAAGACCCTCTGCCACCGTCTTCTAGCACATATATGATAAAAGGGATTGAAGCTTACTATGACAGTATGGTTGGGACAATCATATAGGTACTAGGGCTTGACGTTATGAAACGATTGATCGGAGTGGGCCTCTCCGACCGACCGACCGTCTACCCTAAGTAAAGACAAAAGAAGAGTGTTGCATGTCATAGATTGCTTAGCCACCAGGATTCCGTCCTTAAGCATCACGGGTCCTCACCCACAACCAATAGTTGGCTCCATTGGGGGGGTCTTACCCTTCTTCGGTAGAGCGTTCGGCTAGAAACCACAAGGTTCTTAGTTCGATACCGGTCCTCGCCAACTCAGCGTATGAGTAGCACGGGGATCTGTGCGGTAAGGTAAGGAGCTGAAGGTAGGTGTGGCGTTCCACCTCAGACGCTAAAATAATCTCCTTAATCTAGCGCAAGTGAAAAGGGGATAGACTCCCTCGCTGATTGGCTGATACCGACTTGAGGCCGCCCCGACGACTTTACTTACTTAACCTTCTTCAGAGGTGTATCCGGTGTATTATAAAGCCTCTGCTGACTAAACTGTCTATTTCAGCCATTTCATCTGATTCTGTGTCCAGCCACAAGAGATTATCTTAGAAACTGTATCCGCAAATCAATCAGATGCAGGGCTAATATACAACAATCCAAATGCGTGACAGCTGCTTTATTCATTTATTCAGTGTAAATAAATGATTGTTCAAAAATGCTGTAGGAAAAAGGGCTTTTTTTTAGAGCGAAATAACGTTAAACAAATTGAGAACCGCCTCCTTTCTATAGGAAACTCGGCGCAAAAATGATCTTCCTCACACATCTACTCCTCTTTGTCAAATTAACACATTGGTAATTCCTAAACTATTCGTTAAATTACACAGAGCGAATCTAGAAAGGGTACAGCCTAAAAACAGGTCAGGCTACCTTATTGCAGATACGATGTTACAAAACTCGAAATCTGTAAGGATATTGCTGAAACATCCCTAATGACCTCCTATAGTGCAGTTCAACGATATTTAACAAGACTTAAAGAAATTGTGAGCCGCTTCCTTTCTATAGAAAACTAGGTGCAAAAATTATTGATCTGAAACAAATATCTACTCTTTGTAAAATTCGCACATTGTGAATTCGTGATCTATTCGTTAAATTATACAAAGTGAATACTAAGGAGGCGGCATAATAACAGGTCACCGTTACTGGTTGAACAGATATGATGTTGCAAAACTCGAAATCAGTAAGGATACTGGTGTAACATCACTGATGACCTTCTATAGTGCATTTTACGATATTTAACAAGACTTAAAGAAATTGTGAGCCGCTTCCTTTCTGTAGGAAACTAGGTGCAAAAATTGTCTATCTGAGACAAACATCTACTCTTTGTCAAATTCACACGTTGTGATAAATCTAGCTTTTAATCATAGCGCTTTTATCTCGGGTTGGAACAAGGTGTCGTTTCATTGAAGAATATAAACAATAAGTCACGGTCGGAACATCCGCAAAAAGGTTACGGAGGAAGATGGCCGATAACAATAAATTCACGTCTTAATATGTCATCTTGTGTTTCAAGCGAACGAAGGAAATGTATAAATATCTTTTCTTTCGAACTGAATGGCAGCCGACTGACAAAAGGAAACGGTGGGTTGGGTAGAGCTGGGCTGGGCTGGCGGAGAGGCGAAGAGACAATAGCCAATAGGACAATGCGAACATAAGAAACAACGAGATTTGACGAGACTCTATAGAATCACGATCTAAAATGCAGAGAACATGGCGGAGATGGAGATGAGGACGGAGATGGTAGAATCATGGCACGTTGGGCGGTGGGGGATGGTATGTGTAGAGCCATAAGAAAAAATGCAAAATAATCAAATTGTAGATTTATGGGACTGAAAAAAAAAAGAATGAGTATATGAAATGATTGTTAAGACTCATTCATTCAGTCTATCTATTTACCGATCTATCGAGGTGTTTGTTATATAATATATATATATATATATATATATATATATCGCTCTGGTCAAGTCTATTCATATCTATCTATTCAAGTCTTTTTGTATCTATCTATCTCTGTTCATTTCTCTCTCTCTCAGTTTCTTTCTCTGCATATATATATATATATATATATAGATATAGATATAGATATAGATATATATCATCATCATCATCATCATGTCGCACAATTAGCTGGGATATCCATGACAATCTCTCGCCAACTTTCCTATCATTCATTTTCCAGGGAGGTCCTCTGAGCAGCAACCTGCATCTTTGCTTAATATATATATATATATATATATATATATATATATATATATATATACCTTGTTTGTGATATAAATTTATTTCGACATATTGTCTCGTCAGTCTGGTCTTTGTTGCTTTTTTCTTTTGAAGACCTCACACCCGGTCTCACCGGTGTGATTTTCTTATTTTCTTTATTTTTGTCTTTTTGTCTTTTTTTCTTCAAATTCCGCATTTGTTAAATATGTCGAAATGAATTTCTATCCAAAACAAAATATATATCCATTCATTTATAAATTTTGTATATGTAAAAATATATACGTAAATCTTCATATGTACGTTCTCAATTTTGGTTGAGTCCTGTCAAGGAAACACTTGATATCATTCACCTATATACCAAACCCTCCACACTAGCAGAATGCGGCACAAGGTCAATTTCTTAAGCGGAATTTAACAGGTTTGAATTCAGAGTTTTCCTAGACTGGCTACATATCCAGGGTTAAAGAGAACAGTCTTCCCTATTATTTACCCATAGTTGGAGGGAGAGTAATTAGGCATCTGTTCTTATCTATTTATCTCTGTATCTTAATCTGTTGATTTACACACACACACACACACACACACACACAAACACACACACACACACACACACCATATATATATATTATATATATATATATATATAAGTAAGTAAAGTAAGTCGTTGGGGCGGCCTAAAGTCGGTATCAGCCAGTCAGCGAGGGAGTCTATCCCCTTTTCAATAGCGCTAAACCAAGGAGATTGTTTTTGGCGTCTGAGGTGGAGCGCCATACCTATCATCAGCTCCTCACTTTACCGCACAGATCCCTGTGCTACTCATACGCTGAGTTGGCGAGGACCGGTATCAAACTAGGAACCTTGTGGTTTCTAGCCGAACGCTCTACCGACGGAGTTAACCCGGCCCTATATATATATATATATATATATAGATAGATAGATAGATAGATAAACATAATGAGTCAGATATACCTACAGAATACCACGCTTAGTGCTCTTCAGGGCTAAGATCGATATTTGCTATACTTAAGTATTGAGCACTCTTTACTTATTAGCTTTAGTATATCCTAGCGGTTTTTGTATGAATATATATTTTTCATATATATATACATATAAATTGTTTTTTCTTTTGGCCAAGTATTATAGTATCAACTGATTATTTTCGGTTGGTACGACTATCTTGGTCTTTTTTTTTTCTCTGTGTCTATCAATCTATTCACCCTCTCTGTCCCATTTTCTCCATATCTATCTATTTATCTATCTATCTATTTATCTATCTATCTATCTACTTGAGTCGCAGTCTTTTCATATATATTTATCGTGGTATGATCATGTCTATTTGTCTATCTCTCTTTCTGTACATTCATCACAGTCTGTTCGTTTATATCTATCTCGGTTGTTCTCTTTTTCACTCAATCTCTCTCTCTCTCCCTCCCCTCTCCCCCCTCTCTCTCTTCATATATATATATATATATATATATATATATATATACGCATGCATCGCAGACATTTAATATATATTTATAGATGTAAGTTCGTATCTGTCTATCTAGGTTGTTCTCTTTTCTCTCGCACTCAATCTCCCCTCCCTCTCCCTCTACCCTCTCTCCCTCTCCTCTCGCTCTCTCTCTCTCTCTCTCTCTCTATATATATATATATATATATATATATATATATATATACGCATGCAACGCAGACATTTAATATATATTTATAGATGTAAGTTCGTATCTGTCTATCTAGGCATACCAAATATATTTATAAGCTGATACATAGGTACCTGACATGCTCAAATATGCATGTATCCATATTTACATATATAATCGTGGGTGTGCATGCATAATACATATATGTATATGTGCGTATATATGTATAATGCATGTATATGCCTGTTGGTTTACCCGCCAGGGTAGCATTTATGTGGTGAGCGATGGGGCGTAGATTTCTAATTATCTTTCATGGATTTGCATTAAGACCAGTTCAATACAACTCCCTCTCTGTACCCCCAGCTCTCGCCCGCCTCGCCTCGTTCGGCTCTACCCATCCCCTGCAAATACGTCCGCACGTGAACGCAGACCTTACGGGCTAACAGATGTCAATTTGCATTGGTAAGTATCTTACCTAAATATACACTTACCTTTCAAAGGTAGAGTGACAAAAACCAGGTGAAGGACAGTAAACATGTGTTTCCGTATCGAGCAGTGTTTATTGAGACACTGCTTACTTATAGTTAGTTGGATTTTACGGCATCTCAACCCTTGTTGGGTTATTTTATGCCGAAATTTTTTTGTTTTGTTTTATTCATTTATTATTCAATGGGTACTCGATTTTACACAACAAAATGTTTAAACAACAAAATGTCTAGATTTGTTCAATTACAACTAAAGAAGTTAGCAACAAGTTGTGGTTTCTAAATTGACAACCGTACGAAGTCAGCCTTCTCACGTCAAAACCATAGCTCGCCCCAACACTCTTAGTACTTCAATGTGAAGATATATTATTTTTAGAAAGTATTATGGGTTATTCAAGTCCAAATAATTTTGTTACATAATCTATGCATAGATTATTGTCAACCCCCTGTATTTCTGAAGGGATGACCCCTTTTCATATCACGGGCGGGACTTTCCATGGAATATTACAGAAAGCCTGCAAAATACGTGAAGTCACGTGGGACCTGGCTGGCTGTCAGTTTCAGCTTGGACGTCAGGCAGATAAGGTCTTTCTGCCTTAGCTGAAGCTCACTGCACACGCGCGTTATGTTAGTTACATGAAATGTTTAGTTAAGTAAATAAAAGCTTACATAAATAATATGGTTTTGTGGTTGATGAATGTCTTGGCAACAAGACTGATCTAGAAGAAGAAATGAATTAAGTGCGACCGACCATCAAGACGAAGTCCAGACGCTAGAAGATGAACGTAAGATCCCAAAGATGAGCAGAAGCATAATAGAAGTAAAAAGAAGAGTATACAACCATTTGGCAAAAGTAAAAAATCTTTAAATCGATAAATCATTAAGGTCACTTACTGAGATTAAAATAACTCTGAATTTTTAAAGAACAATATTTAAAATATGAATTAATTTTTTTCTCATGGATGTTTCTCTTTTCTTGTATCTGTAACTATTTCTATGGAAATTTTTAATTAGAAAAAATTGATTTTAACCGTATTTAGTCAGTGTTGACACGCTATAGACTCTATCTACCCCTATATTATATATATATATATATATATATATATATATATATATATATATATATACCAATACGTTATATATATATATATATATATATATATATATATATATATATATATATATGATATGAACAAAAAGTGATAATACAACAGAAATATGCTTATGTTATTTATTTTCTAATAGTTTTCTACTAGTTTCGACCTTAGGTCATCTTAAAAAGAAAATATCAAAAATATTTTTTGTGAAAAATTTAAAAGTCACAAAAAATTATCTTAAGAATAATATAGATTCATACGTGACTAGTCCATTTATTTTCTGCTTAACTACATCTGGATATTCTTTTCATATGGAAAATTTTTTCATATTCATTCTCCATTATATTACAAATATATATATACATATATATATAATATATATAATGTATATATATATATATATATATATATATTAATATATATATATATATATATATATATATACACACATATATATATACATATATATACAGACACACACAAACACACACGTCAAAATATATGCCCAATCTGATTTTTAGTTTACAAATTACAGTTTATTTAAGTGTTGCAAATTTTCAAAACAATGGAAAAATCTGAATTTCGTGTATTGATAAAGTATTGCTTTCTGATGGGACAAAATACTGTTCAAGCAAAGTAATGGTTTGATACGTGTTATTGGGATTCTGCTCCGTCGGAAACAACGGTTAAGAGGTGGTATGCTGACTTTAAACGCAGTCATACAGACAAAATTGATGCTGAACGCTCAGGTCGCCCAAATTCGGCAGTTGGCCCCAGAAAAAATTACAAAGAACTTCACAAACTCCTTTTGGTCGATCGTAAATTGAAGTTGCGGGAGACAGCTGAGAAGTTGAAGATATCAAAAGGCAGTGTATTCCCCATTTTGCATTAACATTTGTCAATGAGAAATCTGTGTTCAAAGAGGTTGCCGCGTTTGTTCACAGTCTATCAAAATTCAGAGCGTTGTATGCAACTGTTTCAACGCAACAAATATGTATTTTTGCGTGAATATGTGACAATAGATAAAACATGGATCCACCACTTCACTCCGGAGACAAATCGGTGGTCAACTGAGTGGACAGCAGTAGATGAAAAGCCGTTCAAAGCGACCAAAGGTGCAAACATCAGCAGGCAAGGTTTTGGTTTCCGTATTTTGGAATGCGCTGTGTATTTTTATTTGCAAAAGGAAGAACCATCAATAGCGAATATTATATAGCTTTAGTGGTGCGTTTCAAAGAGGATATCCCCAAAATTGGCCACAGATGAAGAGGAAAAAGTGCTCGTTCACCATTACAATACACTGTATCACAAGTCGATCGCAACGATGGCAAAACTATATGACATACATTTCGAATTGCTTCCTCACCCACCCTATTCTCCATAGCTGTCCAAAACATGGTTAATACTGATTTTTCGGAATATTTGAACATATATAAAATGTTTCTGGGTGTATCTTGGGAGTTTGTGACTTGGGAAGTGGGATGGATTAGAGACCATATTTCGAATCGACCTATCTTGAATTTGGTAAAAAAAAAAAAAATGTACATTTAGTTCATTAAAAATTTTGCCAGCACTTCGAATATATTATTTCATATACATTATAAAAATAATAATACTCTTCCAGTTGCCTTAAACATTAGTCAAATGACTAAAAAGACGGAAATAGAAAAACTTTCTTTTAAAGCGAACCCGATATTTAACAAATGTACACAATTATGGCAAGCCCAAACCATTTTTATCATATATGTGCTATAATGTGGTGGCTGAGGTCCTTAATATCCTGGGTATGACGTTAAACTCTATCTGATGGTGAAGTTTCAGATCTGGAACTCTGGTGAATGTGGAGTACCCCTTGATCGTCATTACGCCCAGGTCCACTCTAAACCCGGAGTGGTAGTACCTGTTAGGGGCCGATCTATAGGTTAGATAGAAAAATGAGTGTGAAAATATTGAGTTTTAAAAACATTAAGTACCCTCATAAATGAATACAACCAAACGTCTTCAGCATAAAATAAACCAACAAGGGTTGAGATACCGTAAAATACAACCCACAAACCAACCAACCAACCAACCAACCAACCAGCCAAAGAATTGACAATTTTATTAGTGTCCTGGTTTTGACGTTAAACTCTATCTAATGGCGGAGTTCCTATTCTGGAGCTCTGGTGAATGTGGAATACCTATTCATCCCCATTATCCCAGGCCCACCTTTTTTAGGGTCCCATCTGTGAGTTAAATACAAAAAAAAAAAAAAACACTTTATGAGTTGAAAACAAAAAAGACTTTAAAGAATGTGTTTAACAATTTTAAAAAATACGGATGAATAAATAAAATAGAACGTCTTTGGCATTAGATAACCCAACAATGATTAACATGCCGTAAAATCCAACCAAACAAGAAATGTACAATTTGATTTAATACATACTTATCAAATAAATAACAAATATGTTTTATGACATTATATAAATGACCGCGAGCCATCGACTTCCCAAACAAGCCGATATACACAAATTTAGAATCGTAGTTTTCCGGCAAGTTCTTTTTTTTTTTTTCAATATTCAAACGAAAAAAAAAAAGTTTCTTCTATCTCTTGGGTCCGAAAGGAATGCCCCAAACCTCACCATTAACTTCATTAACGTCCCGAAATTACTTTAAGTCAAGCCGTTTATTCGTCTCTATCTAAACATGGCTCTATGAAAGTTTTATGTGTTTCTCGGTGCAAACCAATTTGAAAAAGAAAATGAAATAAAAATCGCGGTAAAAACGTAGGCAAATGCAGCCATTTTCTTTTTTGCGCTGTTCATTATATTAGAGTTTTTTTTGTTTGTTTCATTGTCTTTCGGAAAATTAGCGTTATCACAGCCTCAGGTGGGACTCAAGTCTTTCTTTCCAGTTTAAGCAGCGGCCCTCAAAATCGAATTTCCTAGCGCGGGAAAATGTTATTAACGGTCCCAATTAAGAATTTGTAATGACGTCAGAGACGTGTCATCGAACTTACTGTCCTCTTATTGGTAGACGTCGTAGGTTTTCTTTTTGTTCTTATTGCCTTATTGGTCGAGGTGTTTTGTTTCGTCTTTGTTTTTTATACCTTTCACAATAATGCAGTTTATACCGAAAGAGTTTTCTCCCTTGGTTTCATATATTTTCTTCTTTCTTTTTTCTTGTTTGTTACCTTCGTGTTTTCTTCTGCCTCAATATATTCCCAGATGTTTCGCCTGCGTCTATAATATACTAACTAATTTTTGCTTTTTTCTCATACATTTAAAGAATTAATTCTGGTATAAATTATGACTCTATCCTTTATATAATATATATATATATATATATATATATATATATATATATATATATAATACTAATATTATTATTAGAGGAAAAATAAGGGGTCTACCATGGTTTCAATCAAATTGAAATGATATCTTCAGGACCCTACTCTACGTTAACTAAATTGCTTAGTTAAATTAAAGATATTTTTCGGATAATAACGGTTGAACGCTACCTTATTTTTCTCTCATATAATAGAAATAATAATAATATTAGTATTATTATTACGGCTCTGTATTTTTAACATATTGAGCACTTTTTGATTATTCACTGATGCCACTGTGACGGAAAAGTTAAAGCGGCAATTGGATACTATATATATGTAGGGCCGGGTTAGCTCAGTCGGTAGAGCGTTCGTCTAGAAACCACAAGATTCCTAGTTCGATACCGGTCCTCGCCAACTCAGCGTATGAGTAGCACAGGGATATGTGCGGTAAAGTAAGGAGCTGATGGTAGGTGTGGCGCTCCACCTCAGATGCTAAAATAATCTCCTTGGTCTAGCGCTATTAAAAAGGGGATAGACTCCCTCACTGACTGGCTGAAACCGACTTTAGGCCGCCCCGACGACTTTACTTTATATATATATATATTATATATATATAATATAGAGAGAGAGAGAGAGAGAGAGAGAGGGAGAGAGAGAGAGAGAGAAAAAAAAAAATTAGAATAATCTTCATTTATCCCTCTTTCTCACTCTTTGTTTTATTCTTTATTCCCTTCAGTTTATCTTTTCATTATATTCGATTGAAACAGATTAGAGTTATCGCTTCCGCACATTTACATTCTCTATCTTCCCCTATTCTCTTTCTTTCTCTCTTTCTTATATTATTTTTTCTGTATAAAAACGGAACGGTCCATTATTTACCTGAGGGGACGATACTTCAAATCTTAAAATGGATTAAATAAGAATTCGGCGGTTAAGCAACACCAGATAACCAGGGTTTACATTCATGCATTTCATCTTGGACGATTTGGATGGTGTTATTTTTAGCCAGGGGGTGTTGCAAGATGATAATGTTTTTTTAGGAACAGCATTATTTTTTATATAGATTTTAGGAACAGCATTATTATTATATAAATTTTAGGAACAGCATTATTATTATAGAGATTTTAGGCACAGCATTATTATTATATACATTTCATGAACAGCATTATTTTTATATAAATTTTATGAACAGCATTATTTTTATATAGATTTTAGAAACAGAATTATTATCTATACATATAAAGGGCAGTTGTGTGTATATGCATGTCCGGAGTAAACTTCGAAAATAAAACAATTAACGACAAAGTAAATATATATATACACATTAAATATCACCAGAGCTTGGTTTTTGAGCAAAAGTAATAGTGCTTTGATTATATATTTATATATAGACAATTAAAAAATAAAATTTAAATAATAACAGCATGGATTTTTTCATTTGATATTTTAGATAGTAGACATTAACATTTCTTTTCAGAGTAGTTGCAAGGTCTAATTTTTTTTTACATGGGTATTTAAATGGGACATCCCACGAGGATTCAACTCACGATTCAGTAATAATGGATCTGCGGGACTAACTTTAAAAAGTCCCCCTCTACCCAGGCGACGCTGGGTAGTCGCTGCTAGTTATATAGATTTCTAATTTCTTGTGCCAGTCATATTTCCATTTTATATATATATGAATAAATAAGTAGGTTGATAAATTAGTAAAGAATTCAAAACGGGGAGATAAGTGGTGGACATAAAATGGAATAAGTAGAAATACAAAAAAAAATGGAAGAGAATAAATGAGGGGAAGAAAAGGAAGATAAAATGATACATTGAAAATATAAAATTAGATTCGTATGTCATTTTAACCGAAGATTCGAACTACGCGTCAAAATCCTCTCATGCAATCCTAATTGTTCTTCTCTTCAATACTTAAAAAAAAAAAGAATTAAAAAAAAAAGAATTAAAAAAGAAAAAAAAATGAAAAAAAAATAGAAAAAAGAAAAAAGAAATAAAGAAGGAAAAAATAAATAAAAAAAGAATGAAAAAAAAAATTTAAAAAAAATTAAAAAAAGACAAAATCTTTTTTCGAAATGTTCGCGTTAGAACGAAAAGCAGAATGTATGTGTTTTTTTTAAACTGTTCACATTGAAGTAGACATCATTCTCTGAAAAGATGGCCGAGCCAAGAAAAACAGGAATAAAAAAGGGGTTGCCGAAACGGAAATATTGAAAGCAAATGGCGTGTATTTAGAAAGAAAACAGGCCACTTGCAAAGAAAAGGGAAGAAGTGTACAAATGAAAGATGCTTGTGAAATGAAGGAGAAAAAATGTTAGACATTACGAGGATTAATGGAAAGTCCGCAGCTAAACCAAGATCCAATTTTATTTGCAGTCATTCAGAAGGCATTAATCTTCCTATTATATATATAATATATATATATATATATATATATCTTATTATAATGGAGATTGTGGGTTTGTCTGTCTGTAACCGAAACTATATTACTATACAAGTCACAATTCCTTTCGTTATTTACATCATACTCTCCATGATTTTATTTTATTAAACCTCAATTATTAATAAAAATTGTTTTACGTTACTTACACTGTTGACCATATCTACATACTAATAACATGCAATTGTATTTATATATACAACAAAAATAGAGGTTTACAGTGTGAATGGGAAGGCTAATTTGCATATTTGATCTTAAAAAATTGATTTTAATAAAATATATGCTTAGTATTATTGATTTCTAATTGTTTGGTTTATCTTATTGAATATGAGCAACAATCTCTTCAATAAATCTTAAAAGAAATCCATTAACAAGAAGAAATAACTGTAATATTATTCTTTACTTCCTATTTTAACTAAACAGTTTAATTAGGAAAATTTACCAATGAAAGACAGGAGTAACAGAAAATGATGGAAGAGTTAGTTTCAAAGTTGTTCTATTTTTCAATCATACCTCCTCTGTTCAAAATCTTTTTATATACATTCTTATCCAGTTTCATTAGCCTTTCTAATTTAATATGATATTTTATTATAAAATCTAACTAAAATACTTGCACCCGGAGGGTGCATATATTTGCTATTATATATAATATACCAAACTTATTGGTAAATCCACGCGTTGAGAAAAAACCCAGCAAATAGTTTGACTGTAAAAATATACTACCAAACATCAACCGGGGAGAAAAAATATTTTGGAGAAAAGAAAAGACCAAGATTATTAAATTTAACTTTATATATATATATATATACATATACATATGTGTGTGTGTGTGTGTGTGTTTGTGCGTGTATGTGTGTGTGCATGTGTGTGTTGCGCGTGTGTGTGTGTGCGTATGTGTGTGCGTGCGTGTGTGTGTGTAAATTAGAACCTTCATGAGGATTTAAGTTGAATTCTCCCACTTTTCGCAAGTCATCCAGATTTACCATACAATTTTACCCATTCTTGTTCTGATGAAAGTTGCTAAAACCGAAACCTTATAACGCCGACTTCTTCATCAAGAATAAATTCATCTTTTTGGAATTCTGTATTTCTGTGTTTTTTTTTGTACATACTGTCAGATTTATTTTCCCTATTTACTTCCATTATATATATATATATATATTATATAATATATATATATGTGTGTGTCCTCGCCTGTCAGCTGGACAGTCAAGGTTCGAATCACGCACAAGGCGGTCTTCCTATCTATAGCTCTGCTGATGAGGCCTAATAGGCCGAAATGTACATACAGAGATTGATCTTTCTCAATTTTTTTAGCCTTACATTTAAATAGGTATGCCCGCCTAATTAATTAATTATTAATTAATTAACTTTCAAAATTTGGTACGACTTCAATTAAGCACATATTCTCCCAAAAATTGTCAAAAATCTTAGAAAGTCTGGTTGGTGTAGCGGTTACGGTCCTAGTTTGTCAGTCAACGTTCGAATCACGCACAAGGCGGTCTTCATATATATATATGTGTGTGCGCGTATGTGCATGTTACCTTCTATACGGCCTTTAATTGTAAGTACATTTAATTTTTTTCAGCACTTTTATTTATTTACATTAGTTAAGTACATAGGCCTACGATTCCCATCTCTCTCTCTCTCTCTCTCTTTCTTCTTTCCTTCTCTTTAGCTGTACGTCCATCTGTCACCCTCTCTCTATATGTGTATGTCTCTCTACTTTAAGTAATTTCGAATGTATCCCGAACTGTATGATAATAAAGTTAAACAAAAAAACAAAAAACAATTTAATGTCATTTTTCTCTTTGTTTCTTTTTCCCTTTTTGTTCTTTCTACTTAATCTCTTCATAGGTTTCTAAGTAAAGTTAATTATGAATTATGAAAAAAAAAACTTGTGTCTTATTTTAAAACCATTAACGAAAAATTGCTACCAAAATACACATAAATTGCATTCTCTCTATCAGTCTCCTCCTTTCTCTTTCTCTCTCTTTTCTCTCTAACTCTCTCTGTATGTCTCTCACCCTTTATATATCTGCTCTCAGTCTGTTCATATCCATTTACCTATCTGACAGATTGCCCACATCTAACACTCTCATATAATATATATATATATATATATATATATGTATATATATATATATATATAGATAGATAGATAGATAATAGAGAGAGAGAGAGAGAGAGAGAGAGAGAAGAGAGAGAGAAGAGAGTGATAGATGGGCAAACTGTTAGATAGATAGATAGATATGAACAGACTGAGAAGCAGATAAATAAAGTATAAATATATATATATATATATATATATATAATATATATATATATATATATATATATATAAAATAAAAAATGAATACCTACCAAGCATGAAACACACACACACACACACATACATATATATATATACATATATATGTGTGTGTGTGTGTGCGTGTGTGTGTGTGTGTGTGTGTTTCACGCTTGGTAGGTATTCATTTTATTTACAAACTCACTTTTTAAAACATTTAAAAAATTTTTTTTTTCTTATTTAACCCATAGATAGAAACCTAACAGGTACTACCACTCCGGGTCAGAGTGGACCTGGTAATAATGGCAATGAAGATATATTCCACAATCCCCAGAGTGTCAGAATTGGAACTTTAACGTCATACCCAGGACATTAAGACCCTCAACCACCGACTTCCAGCACATATATGTTAAAAAGGGTTGGGATTTGTCATAAGAGCAATGTGATTGGTGCTAGAGCTTGACGTGACACATATATTTATTGAAGGGGTCCTCTCCAATCGCCCGTCTAGCTTACGGAATGGTCAAAGTGGACACTTGCGTGTCATAGACTGCTCATCCACCAGGATTCCGTTCTTAAGCATCACGACTCACCAGCCATGACCGACAGGTGGTGCCATTAGTGTGTGTGTGTGTGGGGGGCTTACCACTTTGTAGAGGAGCAGTCGGTGTACCGACAGCGTAGTTTGGGAATTGAAATGCCAAGTGTGTTTAGATCAATTTATTGTTCATCGAGTTATGTATATTGAGAAATTAACCTGAGTTCAAATACCGGACGAGGCCGTTTGCATTTCACATAGCGCTAATACCCTTGGGAAAGGCATGAATCCAACTATTCTTCTTTCAGCTATTGGTAACTAGTAGAGCAGACTGGGGTTTTCAATTTTGATTAGGCAACCAGTCAAGGTGAAGGAAAACTCCAAATTCAAACTGTACTTAATAAATTGACCTCGTGTCACATCCTGCTCCTACGGTATTAATATATATATATATATATATATATATATATATATAATAATATATATATTGAGAAATTAATATTGCCCAGATTAATTAAGTTCATGTGGTCATATATTAATCACTGTGAACCAGAATTAATGAATGAATATTTGAATAAACGATTTAATTAAGTCTGAAAATTGTTTCAGCTATGAAATATTTAAGTAATTTCGAATATATCCCGAGCTTTATGATAATAAAGACAGAAAAACAAAAATATAACCTCTGTCATTTTCTGTTTCAGTGGGATTTTTTCTCTCTTTCGTTCATTCTACTCAATCTCTTCATAGGTTTCTAAGTATAGTTAATTATGAATTAAGAAAAAAACCCATCGTATCTTATTTTAAAGCCATTAACGAAAAATTGCTTCCAAAATACACGTAAATAATATTCTCTCTCTCTCAATTTATTTTTCTCTGTCGCTCCGTCCGTCCGTCCGTCTGTCTGTCTGTCTGTCTGTCTCTCTCTATATATATATATGTTTATATCTATCTATAATTCTGCCTACCAGTCTGTCTATATCCTATCTGACTGTCTGCCCCTCTCTCTATATATCTATCTCTGTTTCTATTTTCCTCTGCCTGTCTGTCACTCTCTCTATATCTATATGCATGTCTCTCTATATATAATTTCGTAAACAGTATTCTCTCCCACTCACTCTATTCTCTCTCTCTCTCTCTCCATCTCTGTCTCTCTCTGTCTATATATATATATATAATATATATATATATATATATATATATATATATATATATATATATATATATATATCACCCTTACTACCAGTTTTGGATAAATCTCTTATATATATATAATATATATATATATATATATATAATATTATATTCATATTTATCTTTTTTTTTATCAGTTCATATATATCTATGTCATGCAACATTCTACTTTAGCCCTTGATTGAGCTAGAGGGGCGCTTGACCATCTCCAATCAAACGGCTGGTCACGTCAGGCCCTAACACCTTTATGATTGTCCTGACCGTATTGCTCTTATGGTAACTCACAGGCCGTTTTATCATAAAATGTGCTAACTGAGTGTATTAATATCATGCTTACGACGTTAAACTACATCTAATGATGAGGTTACAAATCTGAAGCTTTGGAGAGATTGGAGTTTCCCCTTCATTCACATTACTCCCAGGTCGACTCTGAACCGGAGAGGTATAACCTGTTATGGTCACATATATGGGTTAAATATTTAAACAAGTGTTTTTTTTTAATTTCATACCCAACAAGAATAAGTAAAACAAAATGTATTGGGTGTAAAATAACCGAACAAAGGTTGACATGCCGTAAAATACAACCAAACCAAACCAAACCAAACCAAACCTAAACTTTCGCACGGGCAGGATGTGACATCTGGTCAATTTCTTATGTGAAGTTTGGAATTAAGAGTTTTTCTTCTCCTGGACCAGTTGTTGTTGTTAAGTATCTGGCCGCCATCCTTGGCCAGTTGAAAAGAACTTAAAGTAAATAAGTAAGTCCTGAGTTATAGAATCCTTTGGCAAGTGAATAAGTCCCGTGATACAATCCTATGTTCCGTCGTCCAAGAAGATCCAAGTATTAATGCTTAGGTATGACCAGAAAAGCCAGTTTAAATAATAATATCAGCAGTAGAGCACTGCCAGTGATTGGACAAGAATATGGTCACATTAATATCGCCCAGTCTATAAATAAGATTGAGCGTCTAGCACACACCTTATATACCGAAAATTTTCAACAGTTGTATAATAAATATTGAAGAGCCCAGTCCGCCCATTTACCTATAGCTGGAGGGAGAATAGATATATGCTTGCCTTTCCGAAGATTAAGGTGACCTATCGTGGTGTTATGATTAACAAGCTAGTCTAAGCAGATCCATTACTATTGGAAAGCGAGTTCGATCTTCACTGGATGCCTCATACTTGCGACTTTTTGTCCCATCCAATCCGTGGCGAATGGTTTGGGTAGAGAAGGGTATGCCATCGTAATCTAGTAAGCTAACCTTGCAGATCCGTTGCTACCGAAAAACGAGTTCGATCCCCGTTGGATGACTCATACTTGTAACCTTCTGTCACATCCTACCTGTAGGGAACGGGTTGATTAAATACCTATATTTCACAGTGTATTAGCGTTATACAACATACAGACAGCCTCGTCCAGGATTTGAACTCTGGTCGTGCAGTCCATTTTCTAAGACGATAACCGTTGTAGTAGTAGCGGATTCATGGTTTCACGTGATCTATTGTGAGCAATTCGAAAATGTCAAGAAAATCCTAGAAGGACGTTCATGATTGTCATTTCCGTCAGATTTAAAAGCGAGGTACGCACGTTACCCTGAGGGACGAAACAGCTGTAAAAAAAATCAACTATTTATTGATCTGTCTGTCTGTGTGTCTCAAACCAAATAACCATTCCTCTTAAACAGTAAACATTACTAGCAGACCAGTGGATATACCTCAGTATGATAATTTAATTACAACGTTTGATATGCACACTTAGGAGCTATTTGAAATATTTTAATAAGTAAAAAGTTTAATACTCTTGATTTAATTCTCGCGCTCTTTTTTTTCTTCTTTCTTTCCTCTTTTCATTATATTTCAATTAAAACAGATTAGGGTTAACGCTTTCGCACGCTCACCCCCTCTCTTAATCTTTCCCCTACACTCTCTGTCTTTCTTATTATAATTTTTCTGTGGAGCATTTCCTTTTCTTCCCTTTATTTCTTTATAATTAAAATGGAATTATCCATTATTAGCTGAGCATATTAGTATATAGATCATTATTATTATTATTATTATTATTATTATTATTATTATTATTATTATGAGTTTTTCACACCTGTCGTAGCTGGTGGTTCACTGGAGGCTGAGTGACAGCAAGTCCCCTCAGGTCTCAGAGTATTCTAGCCGATCCTAATAATGCTGTAGTTTCGATGGTCTCGATTCTTCCTCTGATTTCCAATTCACCCAAATTATTTTCCAGAGCTTTGGGGACCGTTCCAAGGGCACCAATTACAATTGATACGACCTATTATTATTATTATTATTATTATTATTATTATTATTATTATTATTATTATTATTTATTCCTTTTGAGTTTTCACATCAGCATTAGCTGAAGGTCTTTCACTGGAGTCTGAGGGACAGCAAGTCTCCTCAGGTCTCCACGACTCTTCTGAGTATTCTGGCAGATTGCAGCAGTGCAGTGTTCTGAATGGTTTCAATCCTTCCTCTGATTCCCAAACTTTCCAGACCCTTTTCCAATCCTTTTGGGATCGTTCCAAGTGAACCAACTACAATTGGTATCACTTTCACTTTCATATTCCATAACTTTTTCAGTTCTCTGGCAAGGTCCAGATATTTGTCCATTTTTTCATTTTCCTTTAGCTTCACCCTGTGATCTGCTGGCACTGCAAAATCCATCAGTTGACAAGTTCTTTCTCTTTTATTAATCAACACTAGGTCTGGTCTTCTTGCTGGGATTATTATTATTATTATTATTATTATTATTATTATAAGTGCAACAAAGAATGGAATTTCATTTCATTTTCATTTTTTTCACCTAAACTTGGCGAAATACGTAATGGACACGGGGAAAGATTCCATCAAGATATTTCAATTATTTAGCTGAGGGGACGACATTTCAAATTTTGAAATGGGTGAAATAAGAAAAAATCAACAAGAGATTATCAGGACTTACAGTTCTGCTTTTCCTCTTCGACGATTTGGACGGTCTCATTTTTAACCAGAGTGTGTAACAAAATGATAACAGTCGGATTTTGTGGGAACGTGAGTATTATTATATACATACTTAAACTACATGATTTTTTTTTGAAAAGGCATTAAATTCAAATATCACCTATGAAGGGTGTGTGTTATATCTAAACATACACTGCCTGTAACTGAGATATTGCCTGCATCTTGCCTTTTTCTTAAGATCTAACGTTCGTAGTCTAAGCAACTTAGAAATATAAATGGTGCTAAGAAGTTACATGTAGATAATAATGGAAATATTTTTTAAAAACATATATATATATATATAGCGTTCGGCTAGAAACCACAAGGTTCCTAGTTCGATACCGGTCCCCGCCAACTCAGCGTATGAGTAGCACAGGGATCTGTGCGGCAAAGTAAGGAGCTGATGGTAGGTGTGGCGCTCCACCTCAGATGCTAAAAACAATCTCCTTGGTCTAGTGCTATTGAAAAGGGGATAGACTCCCTCGCTGACTGGCTGATACCGAATTTAGGCCGCCCCGTCGATTTTACTTTTTTACTTTTATATATATATTATTTCTGTATATACGGAGTATCCCTAAAATTGTATACACATGATGATTAATAATGAATATTATGATTATTTTGATATACTTAAGTTTTATATATAAATTAAAGAAGACAACTATAGAATACTAGCAGTACCTTTGGATATATCACACGATGATAATTTAATCATTACAACATTTGATATGTTCACTTAAGAGCTATTAAAAACAGTTCAATATGTAAAAAGTATAATAAGCTTGATTTAACATAACGCTAGGTGTCGATTGCTTATTGCTTACCTGACGAAGTGTGGAAGAGAATTAGTGAGAGGAGAGAATGAAAGATAAGTTTGAACTAAGTAGTTAGAGGGAGCAAGAGCAATATGACCTTCTAGGATTTTCTTGACAGTTTCCCAAGGCATTTTGACTTGGGGATAAAAGGAATCAGCTCATGAGATAAAACAAGAACGCCTTGTGTTGTTATTTAAAAACTATAAACGACACAAGGCAATAATCTTAAGTGAATGCCAAGTTGTTCCAGACTCACATAGCGTGAATGCATCCAGCCATCAATTAGATACCAAGAACTCCAATACAGCTTCTGAAGATAAGTATATCCGATTACTATTAACAAGTCATCATTTCTTTCAAATAAACCCGCTACGTTACAATGTTATTTTATTTCATGTTTATTTCACCTGATTTTGTTTTCTTCTGATTTTCGCCTTTCCAGCATCCACCAACTGAAGACATACCCTCGCTAACGTTTTTACATCAAACCAAACGAACAATTTTACAACATGACTCTTACGTGACCGCCAGTTGTAATTCCTTTTATAGGTTAGTTTCGCCTACCACATAAAATATTTCCTAGGGGTGATATTTGGTAGATTGAGATGAGGCACCTGATACATACAAATAAGCTATGTGCCTAATCTGTGAATACTATTTGAATAAACGTATTTTACACTCACAAAAAGAAAATTATTTACTAAAGCAAAACTAATAATGGTTTTATGATTTAACTACGGTGGTATCTAAAGAAATTGTAATAACAATTGATAATTTAGTTTGTAGAGTCGTCGTAATGGAATTTATATATTTTTGCAGTTTGAGAGGTTGGAGTGGGTAGGTATTGGTGTCATATTACTTCTATACCTTTTGTGTATTTTGTGCGTGTATTATTTTTTTTGGGGGGTAGGGTGATTGGGGGGTAATCTATTTTCAATTGTGTCTAATATATATTTTAATTGTCCAAATTAATATATATATATTCATATAGTATATATATATATAAATATATATTAATATATATATATATAATATATACTCATATTTCAAAAAACACCCCCACACACAACCCCATGACACCTATCAGACGACTAAACCACAAAGTACAAAGTCATTAATCACCAACGAACCAAACCAGCATCAACCACCTCCTCACATACAAACAGTTACAAGCAGCCAGAAGATTACTACTACTACCATTCACGGTCTTGAAGAAGGGACGTCACGATCCTGAAAATTTACACCACGTCTCAATAAAGAAACTAAAAAAAAAAAAACTACGAGTTTTCTGATATTTATTCTAGATTAACATATTGTAGCAACATTATCAAAATATAGCACTTTAATGCTACACACCTATGCCTAAACCTGGATATGTCCACCAAAAACGGATACAGATAAAAATATATCTCAAATATATATATATATATATATATATATAATATATATATATATATATATATATATATAACTAACTTCTAGCTATCTAGTTTGCTTGCTAGCGACCTGGAATGAGTCTCCGCGGATCCCCCACTACTGCAGTCCTACCATAAACCGCTGGGAGCAGCTCTGATGGTTATAATACATTATAATTGAGCAGAAGGACTCAGATTACAATACTAATAGGACTTCATCTGAACCTAATGAGTTCTGAGGGGAACAGTGAACTTTGAAATATCCCATCATGCAGGTAAAAATACCAAGGAAATTTGGTACAGCCGTGGGGGAAATTTTCTAGGCAAAAAGTTAAGTATTCACATAGATACCTCAGCTGTTGTTTTACCTATTTTATTTCTGGGTGTAAAGTGGGGGATCACTTTGGTATTATAACCAATTTGTAAACTGATCCCTAATTTCTTAATTACATTAGATTCCATTCATTCTAAAATCGAAATATTTTAACTCTTTGCCTACTTGGACGTTTTAAACAATTGCATTTGCAGTGTGGTTGACTTCCATCTAGTGGCTGCTTCGGATTTCAAAAATTGGAGAAGATATGTGTAGAATAATGAGGATAGATTTAGATTTAATGTGCAATAAATTCCAACACACACACACACACACACACACACACACACACATATATATATAATATATATATATATA
>CM042141.1:42038916-42051955 GCA_023376005.1 Doryteuthis pealeii
ATAAGACAAGTGTATTTACAATTAATGGTAACTGTACGACTAGGTTGTCGTTAACGGGAACCAGTCCTCCCTTCGTCTCGGTGTTCTCACTATTTATAGTGAGAACCGGTGCATGTTCCTCACTTAGGAACGGCCGGTACAACCATATATTATATATATATATATATATAATATGTCGTTGTGTGTGTTGTGTGTGTTGTGTGTGATGGAATTTATTGCACATTAAATCTAAATCTATCCTACAATAAATTCTACACATATCTTCTTCCAATTTTTAAATCCGAAGCAGCCACTAGATGGAAGTCAACCACACTGCAAATAGCATTGTTTAAACGTCCAAGTAGGCAAAAAGGAGTTAAAAATATATCTCGATTTTAGAAATGAATGGAATTAATGTAATAGAAATAGGATCAGTTTTACAAATTGTTATAATACCAAAGTGATCCCCACTTTACACCAGAAATTAAAATAGTTAAAACAAACAGCTGATCTATCTATGTGAATACTAACTTTTTGCCTAGAAATTCCCCCACGGCTTTACCAAATTTTCCTTTGCGTATTTTTAACCTGCATGATGGATATTCAAAGTCACTGTTTCCCTCAGAAACTGATTAGCAGATGAGTCCTATTAGTATTTGTAACTGATCCTTCTGCTCATTATAATTTTTAACATCAGAAGCTGCTCCAGCGGTTTTATGGTGACTGCAGTATGGGGTCCGCGGAACTCATCCAGTCGCACAAGCAAACTAGATAGCTAGATAGTTACTATATATATATATTATATTATATTACTTATATATAATATAATATTATATATAATTGAGATATATTTATCGTATCCGTTTTTGGAATCATATACCAGTTTCAGGCATAGGGTTGTTGCATAAATGCTATTATTTGATAATGTTGCTATAAATATGTTAATCTAGAATAAATATCAGAAAACTCGTTAGTTTTTTTTTTCTTTTTAGTCTTTTATTGAGACGTGGTGGTAAATTTTCAGACTCTGACGTCCCTCTTCAAGACCTGAATGTAGTGTAGTAATCTCTTGCTGCTTGTAAACGTTGATGTGAGGAGCGTGTTGATGCTGTTGGTCTCGTTGTGATAATGACTTTTGTACTTGGTTTAGTGTCTGATATCGGTGTCATGGGTTGGTTGGGGGTTTTTTGAAATATGAATTATATATATATATATATATATATTTATTATATATATATATATATATATATATTAATATAATATATATTTGGGACACAATTTACAATATATATTAGACACAATGAAAATGAGATACCCCCCATCACCTACCCCCCCAAAAAAAATAATAACAGCACAAAATACCACAAAAAGATATGAAGTATATGACACCTAATACCTACCCACTCCAAACCTTACTCACCTGCAAGAATATATAAATTCCATTACCGACGACTCTACAAACTAGAATTAGTCCAATCTTTATTACAATTTCTTTATACCACCTAGTTTAATCATAAACCACTCCTTATTGTTTTGCTTTTAGTAAATAATTTTTCTTTTTGTAGCCCCTGTAAAATACGTTATTTCAAATAGTATTCACAGATTAGCACAAGCTTATTTTTTATCAGGTGCAACTCTCTCCAATCTACCCAACATATTCACCCCTGACGGAAATTTTATTGTAGCGAAACTAACGTATAAAGGAATTACAACCTGGCGGCACGAAGCTCCACTGTGTAAAATGTTCGTTTGGTTGATGTAAAAACGTTGCGAGTGTATTTCTTTCAGTTGGTGGATGTGAAGCGAAAATCAGAAGAAAAACAAAATCAGTGAAATAACATAAAAAAATAACATTAACGTAGCGGTTTATTTGAAAGAAATGATGACTTGTAATATAATCGATATACTTACTTCAAAAGCTGTATTGGAGTTCTTCGTATCTATTGATGGCTCCGCGAGCATTCACGCTATGTGAGTGCTTGGAAACAACTTGATTTCACTTAAGATATCTTGCCTTGTTCGTTATAGTTTAATAACAAACACAAGCTTCTTGTTTATCTCATGAGCTGATTCCTTTTATCCCCAAGTCAAAATGCCTTGGGAAACTGTGCCCAAGAAAATCCTTAGAAGTCATATTCCTTGCTCCTCTAACCTACTTAGTTCAAACTATCTTTCATTCTCTCCTCTCACTAAATTCTCTTCCACACTTCGTCATCAGGTAAATGCAATAAGCAATCGAACCTAGCGTTATGTTAACTCAAGCTTATTAATTACTTTTTATCATATGAACTGTTTTATAGCTGCTTAAGTTAACATATTCAAATGTGGACTATGATTAAATTCCATCATCGTTTGATATATCAAAGGTTACTGCTAGATTCTATATTGGCTTCTTAATTTATATATAAAACTTAAGTATATCAAAATAATCATAATATTCATTATTATCATCATGTGTATTACAATTTTAGGATACTCCGTATATAAACAGAAATAAATATATAAAGTTAAAAAAAGAAATCACGGGCGCCTAAATTCGATCAGCCCAGTACGAGGATCTATCCCTTTAATAGCCACTGACCAAGGATGATTGTTTTAGCATCTGAGGTGGAGCGCACAACCTACCATCAGCTCCTACTGTGCCGCACAGATCCTGTTGCTACTTCATACGCTGAGTTGCGGGGGACCGGTACGAACTAGAACCTTGTTCTAGCCGAAACGCTATATATATATATATATGTTTTTAAAAAAATTTCCGATTATTATCTACATGAACTTCTTAGCACCATTTATATTCTAAGTTGCTTTAGACTACGAACGTTAGACTTAAGGAAAAGCCAAGATGCAGGCAATATCTCGTTACAAGCGTGTATGTTTAGATATAACCACAACACCTGTCATAGGTGATATTTAGAATAATGCCTTCCAAAAAAAAATACATGTAGTTTAAGTATGTATAATAATAATACTCACTTCCCCCACAAAATCCACTTTATCCATTTTTGTTACACACTCTGGTTAAAAATGAGACCGTCCAAATCGTCATCGAAAGAGAAAAGCAGAACTGTAAGTCCTGAATAATCTCATTGTTTGATTTTTTCTTATTTCACCCATTCAAAAGTTGAGATTCGTCCTCCTCAGCTAATAATGAATATCTTATGAATCTTTTCCCCGTGTCCATTACGTATTTCGCCAAGTTTAGTGAAAAAATGAAAATGAAATGAAATTCCATATCTGTGCACTTTATAATAATAATAATAAAATAATAATAATAATCCAGCAAGAAGACCAGACCTATGTTGAAATTAAAAGAGAAAGAACTTGTCAATATGATTGCAGTGCCAGCATACAGGTAACTAAAGAAAATGAAAAAAATGACAAATATCTGGACCTTCCCAGAGAACTGAAAAAGTTATGAAGATGAAAGTGAAGTCATCAACAATCTGTATATCCTTGGCTCATCTTGGAACGATCCCAAAAGATTGGAAAAGGTCTGGAAGTTTTGATCATCCAGGTATATAGGGATTGTTAACCATTCTAGAACACTGCACTGCTGCAATCTGCCAGAATACTCAGAGAGTCGTGGACCTGAGGAGACTTGCTGTCCCTCAGACTCCAGTGGAAAGACCCAGCTAATGCTGATGTTAAAACTCAAAAGGTGAATAATAATAATAATAATAATAATAATAATTATAAAATAATAATAATAATAATAAAGTCGTATCAATTGTAATTGTGCCCTTGAACGGTCCCCAAAAGCTCTGGAAAATAATTTGCTGTGAATTGGATCAGAAAGATCGAGACCATCGAACTTACACATTATTAGGATTCGCTAGAATACTCTAGAACCTGATGGACTTGCTTCACTCAGCCTCCAGTGAAACCACCAGCTACACAGGTGAGTGGAAAACTCATAATAATAATAATAAATTATATAATAATATAATAAGAAAATAGATAATGATCCTATATTACTAATATGCTCAGCTAAATATGGGATAATCCATTTTATTATAAAGAAATAAAGGGAAGAAAGGAAATGCTCCACAGAAAAATTATAATAAGAAAGACAACAAGTAGTGTAGGCGAAAGATTAAAGAGGTGTGAGCGTGCGAAAGCGTTAACCCCTAATCTGTTTTAATGAATAAATAAAGAGGAAAGAAAGAAGAAAAAAAAGAGCGCGAGAATTAAACAAGATTATTAACTTTTACTTATAAAATATTCAAATACTCCATGTGCATAAATCAACGTTTATAATAAATTATTCATACTAAGGTATATCCACTGTACTGCTGTAATGTTACTGTTTAAGAGGAATGGTTATTTGTTTGAGACACACAGACAGACAGATCATAAATAGTTGATTTTTTTTACAGCTGTTTCGTCCTCAGCGTAACGTGCGTACCTCGCTTTTAAATCTGACGGAAAACAATCATGAACGTACCTTTCTAGATTTCTTGACATTTTCGAATGCTCACAATAGATCGTGAAACCATGATCCGCTACTTACACAACGTTATCGTCTTAGAAATACTGCACGACCAGAGTTCAACTTCCTCGGACGAGGCAGCTTATGTTTGTATAACTCTAATACACTGTGAAATATAGTTTTAATCAACCCGTTCCCTACGGTAGAGTGACAGAAGGTTACAAGGATGAGTCATCCAACGGATCGAAATCGCTTTTTCGTTATCAACTGGATCTGCCAAGGTACCTTTTTTAACTAAGGAGTTACGATGGCATTACCCTTCTCTACCCAAACGCATTCGCCAACGATTGACTGGAACAAAAAGTCCGCAAGTATAGCATCCAGTTGAAGATCGAACTCGCTTTTCCAATATAATGATACTGCTAGAACTAGCTTGTTAATCATAACACCACGATAGTCACCCTTAATCTTCGGAAAGGAAGCATTATATCTATTCTCCCTCCACTATAGGTAAATGGCGACTGGGCTCTTCAATATTTATTATTACAACTGTTGAAAATTTCGTATATAAGAGTGTGAGACGCTCAATCTTGATTTATAGACTGGCGATATTAATTGACCATATCTGTCCAATTCACTGGCAGTGCTCTACTGCTGATATTATTATTTAAACTGCTTTTCTGTCCATACCTAAGCATTAATAACTTGGATCTTACTTGGACGACGAACATAGATTGTATTCACGGACTATTCACTTGCCAAAGATTCTAAATCAGGACTACTATTTACTTTAAGTTCTTTCAACTGGCAAGGATCGGCCAGCATACTTAACAACAACAACTGGTCCAGGAGGAAGAAAAACTCTTAATTCCAAACTTCACATAAGAATGACCAGATGTCACATCCTTGCCCGTGCGAAAGTTTAGGTTTGGTTTGGTTTGTATTGGTTTGGTGATTTACGGCATGTCAACTTTTCGGTTATTTTACACCCAATACATTTTGTTTTACTTATCTTTGCGGTATAAATTAAAAAAAACACGTCTGTTTAAATATTTAACCCATAATGTGACATAACAGTTAACCTCTCCGGTTCAGAGTCGACCTGGGCGAGTAATGGAATTGAAGGGAAACTCCAATCTCTCCAAAAGCTTCAATTGTAACCTCATCATTAATTAGTTTAACGTCTCGTAAGCTGATATAATACACTTCAGTTAGCACATTTTATGAATAAAACGGCCTTTAGTTACCATAAGAGAGCAATACGTCAGGACAATCATAAGTGTTTAGGCCTGACGTGACCAGCCGTTTGATGAGATGGTCAAGCGCCCCTCTTAGCTCAATCAAGGGTAAGTAGAATGTTGCATGACATTAGATATATATGAAACTGATAAAAAAAAGATAAAATGATATATATATATATATATAATATTATATATATATATATATATTTATAGTATAAGAGATTTATCCAAAATCTGGTAGTAAGGATGATTATATATATATATAAATACAAATTATATATATAAATATATAATTATATATATATATATATATAGACAAGAAGAACAGAGATGGAGAGAGAGAGACGAGAGAATAGAGTAGTGAGAGAATACTGTTACGAAATTATATATAGATGAACATGCATATAATATAGAGAGAGTGACAGAAGCAGAGAAATAGGAAACAGAATAGATATAAGAGAGAGGGCATGACAGCAGATAGGATATAGACAACTGTAGCAGAATATAGTAATATTAACTATATATATATGAGAGAGACAGACAGACAGACAACAGACGGGACGACCGACGGAGCACAGAGAAAAAATAAATGAAGAGAGAGAATATTATTACGTGTATTTGAACAATTTTTCGTATGCCATTTAAAAAAGATAAACGATGTTTTTTTTCTAATTCATAATTAACTATACTTAGAACCTATGAAGAATTGAGTAGATATAACGAAAGAGAGAAAAAATCCCACTGAAAAAAAACAGAGTATATTTTGTTTTACTGTCTTTATCATAAAGCTCGGGATATATTCGAATTACTTAATATTCATACTAAAAATTTTCAACTTAATTTAAATCGTATTATTTCAAATTACATCATTAAATTCTGGTTCACATGATTAATTTGACCACATGAAACATTAATTAATCTGGCAGAATTAAATTCTCAATATATAATATATATTATATATTATATTATATATATAATATATAATAATTATACCGTAGGAGCAGGGATGTGACACGAGGTCAATATTAATACAGTTTGAATTTGGAGTTTCCTTCACCTTGACTGTTGCCTAATCAAAATTGATAAACCCCAGTCTGCTCTTACTAGACCAATACGAAAGAAGACATAGTTGGATTCATCCTTTCCCAGGTATTAGCGCTATGTTGAAATGCAAACCGCCTGTCCGGTATTTGAACTCAGGTTAATCTCCAATATACAAACTCGATGAACAATAAATTGATCTTAAACACACTTGGCATTTCAATTCCACAACTACGCTGTTCGGTACACCGACTGCTCCTCTACCAAGTGGTAAGCTCCCCCACAACACAACCACCACTAAGGCACCACCTGCGGTCTGCTGTGAGTTCGTATGCTTAAAACGAATCGTGTGGAGACAGTCTATGACCACGCAAGTGTCCACTTTGACCATTCCTAAGCTAGACGGCGATTGGAAGGACCCCTCAATAATATATGAGTCCGTCAAGCTTCTAGCACCAATCACATCTCTTATGACAAATCCCTACCTTTTTAACATAATATGTGCTGGGAAGTCGGTGGTTAGGGTCTTAATGTCCTGGAATGACGTTAAAGTTCCAATTCTACCACCTGGGATTGTGGAATATAGCTCTTGCCATTATACCACGTCACTCGACCCGAGTGTGTACCTGTGAGTTTCTATCCTATGGTAAATAAGAAAAAAAAAAATTTTAAATGTTTTAAAAAGTGAGTTGTAAATAAAATAATTACCTACCAAGCGTGAAAACACACACACACACACACACACGCACCACACACACACACATATATATGTTAATATATTAGTATGTGTGTGTGTGTGATGTGTTTCAGCTTGGTAGATTCATTTTTTATTTATATATTAATATATATATATATATAAATATATATATATTATAAAGATATATATATATATACCTTTATTTATTCTGCTTCTCAGTCTGTTCATATCTATTCTATCTATCTTAACAGTTGCCCATCTATCACTCTCTCCTCTCTCTCTCTCTCTCTTCTCTCTCTCTCTCTCTCTCTATCTAATCTAGCTATCTATCTAAATATATATATATATACATATATATATATAATATATTATTATACCTATATGAGAGTGTTAATGTGGCAATTCTGTCAGATAGGTAAATGGATATAACAGACTGAGAAGCAGATATATAAAGGGTGAGAGAATACAAAAGATTTAGAGAGAAAAGAGAGAGAAAGAGAAAGAGGAGATAAGAGAAATGCATATGTATTTTGGGTACAAGTTTCGTTAATGGTTTTAAACCACTAAGACACAATTTTTTTTTCATAATTCATAAAACTTACTTACCGAACCCCTATGAAGAGCATTAATATATATATAATCTATATATTAATAATATATATATCAAATATATAATACATTAAAATTGTTTTTTTTTTTTGTTTAACTTTATTATCATACAGTTCGGGAATACATTCGAACATTACTTAAAGATAGACGAACATACACATACTCAAGAGGCGTGACAGGGACGTTTACAGCTAAAGAGAAGAAAGAAAAAAAGAGAAGAGACTGAGAGATATGAGGAATCGTCGGCTAATTACTTAACTCCAATGTAAATAAATAAAGTGCTGAAAAAAATTAAATGATACTTACAATTAAAGCCGTTTTATAGAAAGTAACAGCACCATGAGCGCCACACAATAATATATATGGAGACCGCCTTGTGAACGTATTCGAACGTTGACTGACAAACTAGGACCGAACCGCTAACCAACCAGACTTCTAAATTTGACAATTTTTGGGAAATATGTGCTTAATTAATCGTACAAATTTTGAAAGTTAATTAATTAATAATTAATTAATAGGCGGGCATACCTATTTAAATGTTAAGGCTAAAAAATGAGAAAATCAATCTTGTATGTACAATTTCGGCCATTAGGTCCTCATCACATGAGCTATAGATAGGAAGACCGCCTTTGTGCTGATCGAACCTTGACTGTCCAGCTGACAGGCGATTACACACACATATTAGTATATATATATATATATTAATATATATATATAATGGAAGTAAATAGCGAAAATAAAATCTACCAGTATGACAAAAAAAAACACAGAAATAACAAATTCCAAAAAGATGAATTTATTCTGATGAAGAAGTCGGCGTTATAGGTTTCGTTTTAGCAACTTCACCAGAACAGATATGATAAATTGTAGGGTAATCTGGTACTTGCGAAAAGTGCGGAGAATTCAACTTTAAATCCTCATGAGGTTGCTAATTACACCACAACACTACGCCACGCACACACATACGCACACACACACACGCACACACACACATGCACACACACATACACCGCAAAACAACACAACACACACACATCATGTACTATGTATATTATATAATAAAAGTTAAATTTATAATCTTGTCTTTCTTTTCTCCAAATATTTTTCTCCCCGTTGATGTTTGTAGTAATTTTACAGATCAAAACATTTGCTGGGTTTTTTCTCAACCGTGGAATTACCAATAAGTTGGTATATATATCATATATAGCAATATATGCCACCCTCCGGGTGCAAGTTATTTAGTTAGATTTATAATAAAATATCATATTAAATTAGAAAGGCTATGAAACTGGGATAAGAATGTATATAAAAAGATTTAGAACAAGGAGGTAGTGATTGAAAAATAGAACAAAACTTTGAAACCACTAACCCTCTTCCATCAATTTCTCTGTTACTTCCTGTCTTCATTGTACAACTCTTCCTAATCACCCACCGTGTTTAGTTAAAATCAGGAAGTAAAGAATAATACTTACAGTTATTCTTCTTTAATGCGATTCTTTAAGATTTATGAAGAGAGGTGCTCATATCAATCAAGATAAAACCAAACAATTAGAAACAATAATATAAGCATATATTTATTAAAACAATTTTTTAGACCAATATGCCAAATTAGCTTCCCATCACACTGTAACCCTATTTGTCTGTAATATAAACAATTGCAGTTATTAGATGTAGATAGGTCAACAGTGTAAGAACGATAACAACAATTATTAATAATTGAGGTTTAAATAAAAAATAAATCATGAGAGTAATAATGGTAAATAACGAAAAGGAATTTTACTTATAAGTAATATAGTTTCGTTACAGACAGAACAAACCCACAATCTCCCATTATAAATAAATATAATATATAATAATATATATTATAGTTATATATAGGAATGAATTGCTCTGAATGACTGCAAATAAAATTGGATTCTTGTTAAGCTGCGACTTTCCATTAATCCTCGTAATGTCTAACATTTTTTCTCCTTCATTTTCACAAAGCATCTTTCATTGTACAACTTTTCACCTTTCTTGCCAAGTGCCTGTTTCTTTCTAATTACACGCCATTTGCCTTCAATATTTCCGTTTCGGCAACCCCTTTTTTTTATTCCTGTTTTTCTTGGCTCGCCTCTTTTCAGAGAATGATGGCTACTTTCAATGTGAACAGTTTAAAAAAACACAATACATTCATGCTTTCGTTCTAACGCGATCATTCCGAAAAAAAGATTGTCTTTTTTAATTTTTTGTAAATTTTTTTCATTCTTTTTTTTATTTTATTTTTCCTTCTTTATATCTTTTTTCTTTTTCTATTTTTTTTTCATTTTTTTTCTTTTTTTAATTCTTTTTAATCTTTTTTTTTAAGTATTGAAGAGAAGAACAATTAGGATTGCATGAGAGGATTTTACCAGTAGTGCTCAATCTTCGGTTTAAAATGACATACGAATCTAATTTTATATTTTCAATGATCATTTATCTTCCTTTCTTCCCCTCATTATCTCTTCCATTTTTTTGTATTTCTACTTATTCCATTTTATTGTCACCACTTATCTCCCCTTTGAATTCTTTACAATTTATCAACCTACTTATTTATTATATATATATAAAATGGAAAATATGACTGGCACAAGAAATAAGAAATCTATATAACTGCAGCACTACCCAGCGTCGCCCTGGTAGAGGGCTTTTTAAAGTTCAGTCCCGCAATCCATTATTACTGAATCGTGATGTTGAATCCTCGTGGATTCCATTTAAATACCCATGTAAAAAAAAATTAGACCTTGCAAACACTCTGAAAGAAATGTTTAATCGTCTACTATCTAGAAATATCAAATGAAAAAGATCCATTGCTGTATTATTAAATTTATTTTTTATTGTCTATATATAAGATATATAATCAAAGCACTATTACTTTTGCTCAAAAAACCAAGCTCTGGTAATTTAATGTGATATATATATTTACTTTGCGCTAAATTTTTTTATTTTCGAAGATACCGGACATGCATAACACACACATCCCTTTATATGTATAGATAATAATTCTGTTTCTAAATCTATATAAAAAATGCTGTTCATAAAATTTAATAAAAAAATGCGCTTCATGAAATGTATATAATAAATGCTGTCGTGCTAAAATCTCTATAATATAATGCTGTTCCTAAAATTTATATAATAATAATTGCTGTTCCTAAAATCATATAAAAAATTAATGCGTCCTAAAAAAACATTATCATCTTGCAACACCCCACTGGCTAAAAATAACACCATCCAAATCGTCCAAGATAAATGCATTAATGTAAACCCTGGTTATCTGGTTGCTTAACCGCGAATTCTTATTTAATCCATTTTAAATTGAAAGTATTCGTCCCCTCATAAATAATGGACCGTTCCGTTTTTATACAGAAAAAATAATATAAGAAAGAGAAAAGAAAGAGAATAGGGAAGATGAGAATGTAAATGCTGCGAACGGAAACTCTAATCTGTTTCAATCGAATATAATGAAAAGATAAATGAAGATAAAGAATAAAACAAAGAGTGAGAAAGAGGATAAATGAAGATTATTCTAATTTTTTTCTCTCTCTTCGTCTCTCTCCCCTCTCTCTCTCTCTTCTTCTCTCTCTATATAATAATATTATATATATATATATATAAAGTCTCGGCGGCCAAAGTCGGATTTCAGCCAGTCAGTGAATCATCCCCTTTTTAATAGCGCTAGACCCAAGAGAGTATTTTAGCATCTGAGTGGAAGCGCCACACCTACATCAGCTCCTAACTTACCGCACATATCCCTGTGCTACTCATACGCTGAGTTTGCAGGACCGGTACGAACTAGGAAAATCTTTTGGTTATCAGACCAGAACCTCTACCGAACTGACTAACCCCCTACATATATAATAGTATCAATTGCCGCTTAACTTTTCCGTCACAGTGCAACAGTGAATAAATCAAAAAGGTGCTCAATATTGTTAAAAATACAGAGCCTAATAATAATACTATATTATTATTATTTCTATATATGAAGAAAAATAGTAGCGTTCAACCGTTCATTATCCCGAAAATATCTTTTAATTAACTAAGCAATATGTAACGTAGAAGTAGGGTCCTGAAGAATATCATATCAATTTGATTGAAACCATGGTAGACCCCTTATTTTCCTCTATAATGAATATTAGTATTTATATATAATATATTAATATAATTAATATATATATATATATAATATAAAGGATAATCATAATTTATACCAGAATTAATTCTTTAAATTATGAAAAAAGCAAAATTAGTTAGTAATATAGACCAGGCGAAACATCTGGAATATATTAGCAGAAGAAAACACGAAGGTAACAAACAAAAAAAGAAAGAAATAAATATGAAACCAGGGAGAAAACTCTTTCGTATAAAACTGCGATTATTTGAAAGTATTAAAAAAACAAAGACGAAACAAAACAACCTCGACCAATAAGGCAATAAGAACAAAAAAAACCTACGACGTCTACCAATAAGAGGACAGTAAGTTCGATGACACGTCTCGACGTCATTACAAAATTCTAATTGACCGTTAATAACATTTCCCGCCGCTAGAAATTCGATTTTTGAGGCCGCTGCTTAAACTGGAAAGAAAACGTTGAGTCCCACCTGAAGCTGTTATATAAACGACTAATTTCCGAAAGACAATGAAACAAACAAAAAAAAACTCTATATAATGAACAGCGCAAAAAGAAAAGCTGCATTGCTACGTTTTACACGCGAATTTTATTTCAATTTATTCTCAAATGGTTTGCACCGAGAAACACATAAAATTCATAGAAGCCATTTTAATAGAGACGAATTAAACGGCTTGAACTAAATAATTCGGCGTTAATGAAGATGGTGAGGTTTCGGCATCTCCTTTCGAACCAATAGAAGAAGAAAACTTTTTTTTTTTTTCGTATTGAATATTGAAAAAAAAAAAGAACTGCGAAAACTACATTCTAAATTTGTTATATCGGCTTGTTGAATCATGCGCTCGCGGTCATTTTAAATAATGTTCATAAACAATTGATAATTTATTACTCTCTCTTT
>CM042141.1:42052055-42057055 GCA_023376005.1 Doryteuthis pealeii
AAAGAAGAGAGAAGATAAGAGCAATTGCTTTGTGATGGGAAAAATGGTGGGTTAAGGGCAAAAAATGGATTGATAAGATGTGTATCTGTGGGATTGTTCTCGGTCGGAACAAGGTTAATAGGTGGTAATGCTGACTTTAAACGGCAGTCATACAGACAAAATTGATGCGCTGAAACGCTCAGGTCGCAGACAAATCCGGGCAGTTGCCCAGAAAAAATTAAAAAGAACTTCAACAAACTCCTTTTGGTCGATCGTAAATGAAGGTTGGCGGGAGACAGCTGAGAAGTTGAAGATATCAAAGGCAGTGTATTCCCCATTTTGCATTAACATTTGTCAATGAGAAATCTGTGTTCAAAGAGGTTGCCGCGTTTGTTCACAGTCTATCAAAATTCAGAGCGTTGTATGCCTGTTTCAACGCAACAAATAGTGTATTTTGCGTGAATATGGGACAATGGATAAAACATGGATCCACCACTTCACTCCGGAGTCAAATCGGTAGTCAGCTGAGTGGACAGCAGCAGGTGAAAAACCGTCCAAAGCGAGCAAAAGGTGCAAACATCAGCAGGCAAGGTTTTGGTCTCCGTATTTTGGAATGCGCTGCGTATTTTTCCTTGCGAAAGGGAGAACCATCAATAGCGAATATTATATAGCTTTAGTGGTGCGTTTCAAGGAGGAAATCTCCAAAATTGGCCACAAATGAAGAAGAAAAAGTGCTCGTTCACCGTTACAATGCACCGTATCACAAGTCGATCGCAACGATGGCAAAACTACATGATATACATTTCGAATTGCTTCCGCACCCACCCTATTCTCCATAGCTGTCCATAACATGGTTAATACTGATTTTTCGGAATTTTTGAACATATATAAAATGTTTCTGGGTGTATCGTGGGAGTTCGTGACTTGGGAAGGGGGAGGGAAATGTAAGATGGATTAGAGACCCTATTTCGAATCAACCTATCTTGAATTTGGTAAAAAAAATGTACATTTAGTTCATTAAAAACTTTGCCAGCACTTCGAATATATTATTTCATATGCATTATAAAAATAATAATACTCTTCCAGTTGCCTTAAACATTAGTCAAATGTCTAAAAAGAAGTAGATAGAAAAACTTTCTTTTAAAGCGAACCCGATATTTGACAAATGTACACAATTATGACAAGCCCAAACCATTTTTATCATATATGTGCTATAATGCGGTGGCTGAGGTTCTTAATGTCCTGGGTATGACGTTAAACTCTATCTGATGGTGAAGTTTCAGATCTGGAACTCTGGTGAATGTGGAGTACCCCTCGATCGTCATTACGCCCAGGTCCACTCTAAACCCCGAGTGGTAGTACCTGTTAGGGTCCGATCTATAGGTTAGATAGAAAAATGAGTTTTAAAATATTGAGTTTTAAAAATATTAATTACCATCATGAATGAATACAACCAAACGTCTTCAGCATAAAATAAACCAACAAGGGTTGAGATACCATAAAATACAACCAACCAACCAACCAACCAACCAACCAAAGAATTGACAATTTTATTAGTGTCTTGGTTTTGACATTAAACTCTATCTAATGGCAGAGTTCCTATTCTGGAGCTCTGGCGAATGTGGAATACCTATTCATCCCCATTACTCCCAGGCCCACTCTTTTTAGGGTCCCATCTATGAGTTAAATACAAAAAAAAAACACTTTATGAGTTAAAAACAAAAATGACTTTAAAGAATGTGTTTAACAATTTTAAAAAATACCGATGAATGAATAAAATAGAACGTCTTTGGCATAAGATAACCCAACAATGATTAACATGCCGTAAAATCCAACCAAACACCCAACCAAACAAGAAATGTACAATTTGATTAAATACATACTTATCAAATAAATAACAAATATGTTTTATGACATTATATAAATGACCGCGAGCCAACGACCTTCCTAAACAAGCCGATATACACCAAATTTAGAATCGTAGTTTTCCGGCAAGTGTCTTTTTTTTTTCAATATTCCAACGAAAAAAAAAAAAGTTTCTTCTATCTCTTGGGTCCGAAAGGAATGCCCCAAACCTCACCATTAACTTCATTAACGTCCCGAAATTTACTTTAAAGTCAAGCCGTTTATTCGTCTCTATCTAAACATGGCTCTATGAAAGTTTTATGTGTTTCTCGTGCAAACCAATTTGAAAAAGAAAATTGAAATAAAAAATCGCGGTAAAAACGTAGCCAAATGCAGCCATTTTCTTTTTTTGCGCCGTTCATTATATTAGAGACTTTTGTTTGTTTGTTTTATTGTTTTCGGAAAATTAGCGTTATCACAGCTCAGGTGGGACTCAAAGTCTTTTCTTTCCAGTTTAAGCAGCGGCCCTCAAATCGAATTTCCTAGCGCGGGAAAATGTTATTAACGGTCCAAATTAAGAATTTGTAATGACGTCAGAGACGTGTCATCGAACTTACTGTCCTCTTATTGGTAGACGTCGTAGGTGTTTCTTTTCGTTCTTATTGCCTTATTTGGTCGAGGTGTTTTGTTTCGGCTTTTTTTTTTATATACCTTTCACAATAATGCAGTTTATACCGAAAGAGTTTTTCTCCCTTGGTTTCATATATTTCTTCTTTCTTTTTTTGTTGTTACCTTCGTGTTTTCTTCTGCCTCAATATATTCCCAGATGTTTCGCCCGCGTCTATAATATACTAACTAATTTTTGCTTTTTTCTAATACATTTAAAGAATTAATTCTGGTATAAATTATGACTCTATCCTTTTATATATATATATATATATATATATAATACTAATATTATTATTAGAGGAAAAATAAGGGGTCTACCATGGTTTCAATCAAATTGAGATGATATCTTCAGGACCCTACTCTACGTTAACTAAATCGATGTAATTGCTTAGTTAAATTAAATATATTTTTCGGATAATAACGGTTGAGCGCTACCTTATTTTTCTCTCATATAATAGAAATAATAATAATATTAGTATTATTATTACGGCTATGTATTTTTAATATATTGAGCACTTTTTGATTATTCACTGATGCCACTGTGACGGAAAAGTTAAAGCGGCAATTGGATACTCTATATATATATATATAGATATATATATATATATATATTAGAGAAGAGAGAGCAGAGAGAGAGAGAGAGAGAGAGAGGAGGGGGGAGAGAGGAGAAGAGGGGGAGAGCAAAATTAATAATAATCTTCATTTATCCTCTTCTCACTCTTTGTTTTATTCTTTATTTCCTTCAGTTTATCTTTTCATTATATTCGATTGAAACAGATTAGGGTTATCGCTTCCGCGCATTTACATTCTCTATCTTCCCCTATTCTCTTTCTTACTCTCTTTCTTATATTATTTTTTCTGTATAAAAACGGAACGGTCCATTATTTAACTGAGGGGACGATACTTAAAATCTTAAAATGGGTTAAATAAGAATTCGGCGGTTAAGCAACACCAGATAACCAGGATTTACATTTATGCATTGGACGATTTGAATGGTGTTATTTTTAGCCAGAGGGTGTGGCAAGATGATAATGGTCATATCTTTTTAGGAAGAGCATTATTTTTATATAGATTTTTATGAACAGCATTATTATTATATACATTTTAGGAACAGCATTATTATTATATAAATTTTAGGAACAGCATTATTATTATAGAGATTTTAGAAACAGCATTGTTATTATATAGGTTTTAGGAACAACATTATTATTATATACATTTTCGGAACAGTATTATTATTATAGAGATTTTAGGAACAGTATTATTATTACAGAGATTTTAGGAACAGCATTATTATTATAGAGATTTTAGAAACAGCATTGTTATTATATAGGTTTTAGGAACAACATTATTATTATATACATTTTAGGAACAGTATTATTATTATAGAGATTTTAGGAACAACATTATTATTATATACATTTTATGAACAGCATTATTATTATAGAGATTTTAGGAACAGCATTATTTTTATATAGATTTTAGAAACATAATTATTATCTATACATATAAAGGGCAGTTGTGTGTATATGCATGTCCGGAGTAAACTTCGAAAATAAAACAATTAACGACAAAGTAAATATATATATACACATTAAATATCACCAGAGCTTGGTTTTTGAGCAAAAGTAATAGTGCTTTGATTATATATTTATATATAGACAATTAAAAAATAAAATTTAAATAATAACAGCATGGATTTTTTCATTTGATATTTTAGATAGTAGACATTAACATTTCTTTTCAGAGTAGTTGCAAGGTCTAATTTTTTTTTACATGGGTATTTAAATGGGACATCCCACGAGGATTCAACTCACGATTCAGTAATAATGGATCTGCGGGACTAACTTTAAAAAATCCCCCTCTACCAAGGCGACGCAGGGTAGCCACTGCTAGTTATATATATTTCTAATTTCTTGTGCCAGTCATATTTCCATTTTATATATATGAATAAATAAGTAGGTTGATAAATTAGTAAAGAATTCAAAACGGGAAGAGATAAGTGGTGGACATAAAATGGAATAAGTAGAAATACAAAAAAATGGAAGAGAATAAATGAGGGGAAGAAAAGGAAGATAAAATGATACATTGAAAATATAAAATTAGATTCGTATGTCATTTTAACCGAAGATTCGAACTACGCGTCAAAATCCTCTCATGCAATCCTAATTGTTCTTCTCTTCAATACTTAGAAGAAAAAAAAGAATTAAAAAAAGAAAAAAAATGAAAAAAAAGAAAAAAGAAAAAAAGAAGGAAAAAAAAATTTAAAAAAAGAAATGAAAAAAAAATAGACAAAATCTTTTTTCGAAATGTTCGCGTTAGAACGAAAAGCAGAATGTATGTGTTTTTTTAAACTGTTCACATTGAAGTAGACATCATTCTCTGAAAAGATGGCCGAGCCAAGAAAAACAGGAATAAAAAAAAGAAGGGTTGCCGAAACGGAAATATTGAAAGCAAATGGCGTGTATTTAGAAAGAAAACAGGCACTTGGCAAAGAAAAGGGAAGA
>CM042141.1:42059555-42092055 GCA_023376005.1 Doryteuthis pealeii
CTCGCCAGCCATGACCGACAGGTAGTGCTATTGGTGGGGAGGGGGGCTTACCACTTTGTAGAGGTGCAGTCGGTGCACCGACAGCGTAGTTTGGGAATTGAAATGCCAAGTATGTTTGTAATCAATTTATTGTTCATCGAGATATGTATATTGAAAAATTAACCTTAGTTCAAATACCGGACGAGGCCGTTTGCATTTCACATAGTGCTAATACTCTTGGGGAATCCATGAATCTACCTATTCTCCCTTCAGTTATGGGGAAATAGTAGAGTAGACTGGACTCTTCAACTCCGGTTCGGCAAGAAGGAAAACTCCAAATTCAAACTGTACTTAATAAATTGACCTCGTGTCACATCCTGCTCATACGGCATTAATTATATTATATATATATTATATATTAATATATTATATATATATATATATATATATATTGAGAAATTAATATCTGCCCAGATTAATTAAGTTCATGTGATCATATATTAATCACTGTGAACCAGAATTAATGAATGAATATTTGAATAAACGATTTAATTAAGTCTGAAAATTGTTTCAGCTATGAAATATTTAAGTAATTTCGAATATATCCCGAGCTTTATGATAATAAAGACAGAAAAACAAAGATATAACCTCTGTCATTTTCTGTTTCAGTGGGATTTTTTCTTTTCTTCTTTCATTCTACTCAATCTCTTCATAGGTTTCTAAGTATAGTTAATTATGAATTAAGAAAAAAAACATCGTATCTTATTTTAAAGCCATTAACGAAAAATTGCTTCCAAAATACACGTAAATAATATTCTCTCTCTCACGTTATTTCTCCCTGTCGCTCCGTCTGTCTGTCTGTCTGTCTGTCTCTCTCTCTATATATATATATGTTTATATCTATCTATAATTCTGCCTACCAGTCTGTCTATATCCTATCTGACTGTCTGCCCCTCTCTATATATATCTATCTCTGTTTCTATTTTCCTCTGCCTGTCTGTCACTCTCTCTATATCTATATGTATGTCTCTCTATATATAATTTCGTAAACAGTATTCTCTCCCACTCACTCTCTCTCTCTCTCTCTCTCTCTCTCTCTCTCTCTCTATATAATATATATATATATATATATATATATATATTTATCTGTTTTATCAGTTCATATCTATCTATTTCATACAACATTCTACTTTAGCCCTTGGTTGAGCTAGAGGAGCGCTTGACCCTCTCCGATCAAACGGCTGGTCACGTCAGGCCCTAACACCTTTATAATTGTCCTGACCGTATGCTCTTATGGTAACTCACAGGTCGTTTTATCATAAAATGTGGTAACTGAGTGTATTAATATCCTGCTTACGACGTTAAACTACATCTAGTGATGAGGTTACAAATCTGAAACTTTGGGGAGATTGGAGTTTCCCCTTCATTCACATTACTCCCAGGTCAACTCTGAACCGGAGAGGTATAACCTGTTATTGTCACATATATGGGTTAAATATTTAAACAAGTAGTTTTTTTTTTAATTTCATACTCAACAGGAATAAGTAAAACAAAATGTATTGGGTGTAAAATAACCGAACAAAGGTTGACATGCCGTAAAATACAACCAAACCAAACCAAACCTAAACTTTCGCACGGGCAGGATGTGACATCTGGTCAATTTCTTATGTGAAGTTTGGAATTAAGAGTTTTTCTTCTCCTGGACCAGTTGTTGTTGTTAAGTATCTGGCCGCCATCCTTGGCCAGTTGAAAAGAACTTAAAGTAAATAAGTAAGTCCTGAGTTATAGAATCCTTTGGCAAGTGAATAAGTCCCGTGATACAATCCTATGTTCCGTCGTCCAAGAAGATCCAAGTAGTAATGCTTAGGTATGACCAGAAAAGCCAGTTTAAATAATAATATCATCAGCAGCAGAGCACTGCCAGTGATTGGTCAAGAATATGGTCACATTAATATCGCCCAGTCTATAAATAAGAGTGAGCGTCTAGCACACACCTTATATACCGAAAAATTTCAACAGTTGTATAAAAAATATTGAAGACCCCAGTCCGCCCATTTACCTATAGCTGGAGGGAGAATAGATATATGCTTGCCTTTCCGAAGATTAAGGTGAGCTATCGTGGTGTTATGATTAACAAGCTAGTCTAAGCAGATCCATTACTATTGGAAAGCGAGTTCGATCTTCACTGGATGCCTCATACTTGCGACTTTTTGTCCCATCCAATCCGTGGCAAATGGTTTGGGTAGAGAAGGGTATGCCATCGTAATCTAGTAAGCAAACCTTGCAGATCCGTTGCTACCGAAAAACGAGTTCGATCCTCGTTGGATGACTCATACTTGTAACCTTCTGTCACATCCTACCTGTAGGGAACGGGTTGATTAAATACCTATATTTCACAGTGTATTAGCGTTATACAACATACAGAAAGCCTCGTCCAGGATTTGAACTCTGGTCGTGCAGTCCATTTTCTAAGACGATAACCGTTGTAGTAGAAGCGGATTCATGGTTTCACGTGATCTACTGTGAGCAATTCGAAAATGTCAAGAAAATCCTAGAAGGTCACGTTCATGATTGTCATTTCCGTCAGATTTAAAAGCGAGGTACGCACGTTACCCTGAGGGACGAAACAGCTGTAAAAAAAATCAACTATTTATTGATCTGTCTGTCTGTGTGTCTCAAACCAAATAACCATTCCTCTTAAACAGTAAACATTACTAGCAGTACCAGTGGATATACCTCAGTATGATAATTTAATTATTACAACGTTTGATATGCACACTTAGGAGCTATTTTCGAAATATTTTAATAAGTAAAAAGTTTAATACTCTTGATTTAATTCTCGCGCTCTTTTTTTTCTTCTTTCTTTCCTCTTTTCATTATATTCAATTAAAACAGATTAGGGTTATCGCTTTCGCGCGCTCACCCCCTCTCTTAATCTTTCCCCTACACTCTTTCTGTTTTTCTTATTATAATTTTCTGTGGAGCATGTCCTTTTCTTCCCTTTCTTTCTTTATAATTAAAATGGAATTATCCATTATTTAGCTGAGCATATTAGTATATAGATTATTATTATTATTATTATTATTATTATTATTAGTAGTAGTAGTAGTTTTTCACACCTGTCGTAGCTGTTGGTTCACTGGAGGCTGAGTGACAGCAAGTCTCCTCAGGTCTCAGAGTATTCTAGCCGATCCTAATAATGCTGTAGTTTGGATGGTCTCGATTCTTCCTCTGATATCCAATGCACCCAAATTATTTTCCAGAGCTTTGGGGACCGTTCCAAGGACACCAATTACAATTGATACGACCTATTATTATCATTATTATTTACTCCTTTTGAGTTTTCACATCAGCATTAGCTGATGGTCTTTCACTGGAGTCTGAGTGACAGCAAGTCTCCTCAGGTCTCCAGGACTCTTCTGAGTATTCTGGCAGATTGCAGCAGTGCAGTGTTATGAATGGTTTCAATTCTTTCTCTGATATCCAACTTGCCAAACCCCTTTCTAATCCTTTTGGGACTGTTCCAAGTGCACCAACTACAATTTCACTTTCATGTTCCATAACTTTTTCAGTTCTTTGGCAAGATCCAAATATTTGTCCATTTTTTCATTTTCCTTTAGCTTTACCCTGTGGCACTGCAGAATCCACCAGTTGACAAGTTCTTTCTTTTTTGTTTATCAACACTAGGTCTGGTCTTCTTGCTGGGATAAGGTGATCCGTTTTTATTTCAAAGTCCCAGAGAATTTTATGCGTTTCGTTCTCAAGAACAGATTCTGGTTTATGCATATACCATTTTGTTGCATGGTCAAAATGTAATTTTTTGCATAATTCCCAGTGGATCACCCTCCCAACCCAGTCGTGTCTAGTTTTGTATTCTCGTTGTGCTAGTTTTGCAACAAAGAATGGAATTTCATTTCATTGTCATTTTGTTCTTTCACCTAAACTTGGCGAAATACGTAATGGACACGGGGAAAGATTCCATCAAGATATTTCAATTATTTAGCTAAGGGGAAGACATTTCAAATTTTAAAGTGGGTGAAATAAGAAAAAAGCAACAAGAGATTATCAGGGCTTACAGTTTTGCTTCTCATCTGCGACGATTTGGACGGTCTCATTTTTAACCAGAGTGTGTAGCAAGATGATAACAGTCGGATTTTGTGAGAACATGAGTATTATTATATACATACTTAAACTACATGATTTTTTTTGAAAAGGCATTAAATTCAAATATCACCTATGAATGATGTGTGAGATATCTAAACATACACTGCCAGTAACTGAGATATTGCCTGCATCTTGCCTTTTTCTAAAGATCTAACGTTCGTAGTCTAAGCAACTTAGAAATATAAATGGTGCTAAGAAGTTACATGTAGATAATAATGGAAATATTTTTTTAAACACATATATATATATATATATATATTATATATATATATATATATATATATATATGTATATATATTATTTTTGTATATACGGAGTGTCCCTAAAATTGTATACACACGATGATTAATAATGAATATTAGGATTATTTTGATATACTTAAGTTTTATATATAAATTAAAGAAGACAACTATAGAATACTAGCAGTACCTGTAGATATATTACACGATGATAATTTAATTATTACAACATTTGATATGTTCACTTAAGAGCTATTAAAAACAGTTCAATATGTAAAAAGTATAATAAGCTTGATTTAACATAACGCTAGGTGTCGATTGCTTATTGCTTACCTGACGAAGTGTGGAAGAGAATTAGTGAGAGGAGAGAATGAAATATCAGTTTGAACGAAGCAGTTAGAGGGAGCAAGAGCAATATGGCCTTCTAGGATTTTCTTGACAGTTTCCCAAGGCATTTTGACTTGGGGATAAAAGGAATCAGCTCATGAGAAAAAAAAACAAGAACGCCTTGTGTTGTTATTCAAAAACTATAAACGACACAAGGCAAGATATCCTTAAGTGAATGCCAAATTGTTCCAGACTCACATAGCGAGAATGCCATCCAGCCCATCAATTAGATACCAAGAACTCCAATCCAGCTTCTGAAGATGAGTATATCACGATTACTATTAACAAGTCATCATTTCTTTCAAATAAACCCGCTACGTTACAATGTTATTTTATTTCATGTTTATTTCACCTGATTTTGTTTTCTTCTGATTTTCGCCTTTCCAGCATCCACCAACTGAAGACATCCTCTCGCTAACGTTTTTGCATCAAACCAAATGGACAATTTTACAACATGACTCTTACGTGACCGTCAGTTGTAATTCCTTTTATAGGTTAGTTTCGCCTACCACATAAAATATTTCCTAGGGGTGATATTTGGTAGATTGAGATGAGGTACCTGATACATACAAATAAGCTATGTGCCTAATCTGAGAATACTATTTGAATAAACGTATTTTACACTCACAAAAAGAAAATTATTTACTAAAAGCAAAACTAATAAGTGGTTTTATGATTTAACTACCGTGGTATCTAAAGAAATTGTAATAACAGATTGGATAATTCTTAGATTGTAGAGTCGTCGGTAATGGAATTTATATATGTTTTGTAGGTTGTGAGGTCGGAGTGGGTAGGTATTGGTGTCATATTACTTCTAGACATTTTTGTGGTATTTTGTGGTGTTATTATTTTTTTGGGGGGAGTAGGGTGATTGGGAGGTATCTCATTTTCAATTGTGTCCAATATATATTTTAATTGTGTCCAAATATATATATATAATATATATATATATATATATATATAATATATATATATATATATATCATATTTCAAAACCACCCCCACACCACCAACCCCATGACACCTATCAGACGACTACACACACAGTACAAACTCATTAATCACCAACGAACCAACCAGCATCAACCACCTCCTCACCATACAAACAGTTACAAGCAACCAGAAGATTACTACTACTACCATTCACGGTCTTGAAGAAGGGACGTCACGATCCTGAAAATTTACCACCACGTCTCAATAAAAGAAACTAAAAAAAACAAAAACTACCGAGTTTTCTGATATTTATTCCTAGATTAACATATTATGATAACAACATTATCAAAATATAGCACTTTAATGCTTCACACCATAACCTGGTATATGTACTTCCAAAAAACGGATACAGATAAAAATATATCTCAAATATATATATATATATATATTATATATATATATATATATATACAGCTAGCTATCTAGCTTGCTTGCTAGCTACCTGGAATGAGTCCCCGCGGATCTTCCACTACTACAGTCCTACCATAAACCGCTGGGAGTAGCTCTGATGGTTATAATACATTATAATTGAGCAGAAGGACTCAGATTACAATACTAATATGATTTCATTTGAACCTAATGGGTTCTGAGGGGAATAATGAACTTTGAAATATCCCATCATGCAGGTAAAAATACCAAGAAAATTTGGTACAGCCGTGCGGGAAATTTTCTAGGCAAAGAGTGAAGTATTCACATAGATACCTCAGCTGTTGTTTTGCCATTTTTGTTTCTGGATGTAAAGTGGGGGATAATTTTGGTATTATAACCAATTTGTAAACTGATCCCTTATTTCTTAATTACATTAGATTCGATTCGTTTCTAAAATCGAATATATTTTAACTCTTTGCCTACTTGGACGTTTTAAACAATTGCAGTTGCAGTGTGGTTGACTTCCATCTAGTGGCTGCTTCGGATTTCAAAAACTGGAGAAGATATGTGTAGAATTAATGTAGGATAGATTTAGATTTAATGTGCAATAAATTCCAACACACACACACACACACACACACACACATATATATATATATATATATATATATGTATCATGTATATCTTTAATGCATTTGATTGCTGTTGTTTTTATTATTGTCATCATATATAAGGTGTTATGTTGGTGTGTTTTCTCTGGTCTTATAAAGGTGAAAGAAAAGAAAAAGTAATTTCTGTATTCAAGTTTTTCTCAGTCTTTATGTAATAAGGTATCTGATGAGACTATATTCAGTTCTGGTCGAAATAAATTTATAATAGCCAAATGACGGTTTCATAAGTTTTTCTTTCTTTGAAAAAAAAATATATACGTTTATATATGTACAGAACACACACACACACACACACACACACACATATATATATATATATATATATATATATATATATATATATATATATTATTAGTAGAGACACGTGCGAAAATAAATTGTTGATTGAGAATAAAAAAGAAACACCTCTACAATGATTTCCGTAATGCTAAGAAAAAAAGCAAGAGGAATCTATTTCAGTCGCATAGAAATCTTGAGTAGCTGCATGCAAAAGAAATGGTATGGCCCCCGAGGAAGGACTTTTTTGTGCTATATAACAGGATTGTATAATCGGATAATTAGAGGCACTCATAACTTCAATGAGAAAATCCGAATTCCACAATTAGTGTAAAGAGTTAATAAATAAGCCGTTTTAAAATGTGGTGGTTAGGCTTAATGGAAAAGCTCGAATGCTGAACCAGGGACTTGGGAGTAAAAAGGATCGTTTGAAATGAATAGCGGGGGGAGGTGGGATAAAAGAATATAGAATTGATACTGGTTCTCCTTTAAGGGAAAATTGGACACAAAAGTGTATGAAAAAAGTGAAAATAGAAAAATATAGTACAGAGTTAGAAAGAATATATACAGGATGTTCACAAAGTCCATGTGCACTTTCAAAATTTCATAACTTTATTTGTATTTGTGATAGAAAGAATATTTAAAAAGTATTAGAAAAGAAAGGAAATCTTTATATTTATGTTTTATTGTCCTTCTAGTTAAGTTTTCATATGTCCGTCAGGTTTAGTAATACAAAAGGGTAATACGATTTTACAGTTCTCTAAAACATTTATCAATTGATTTACAGTAAAGCCTTAAAACACATTAGTTATTTTAGCTTTCAAGTCTTCTAACGAAGAATCGGTTTGGTTGCTTACACAATTTTTTTCACATGTTCCCATAAAAAATCTAATGGAATAAACCACAGGGCACAGTTTCTTTTTTTCCCCATTGCCTTTAAAGCCATATCATAAGTAATAATGGAGATTCGATGTATGTCTGTCTGTAACCGAAACTACCTTATTACTCACATCACAGTATCCACAGGAATTGCGTAAGTTTAACAATGAGCATATAATTTTTAGGTAAAATCATTAATACATAGAATAAATCTTATTTATTAACGATGTCTCTATGAAAATCTAAGTTAATTTTTGCCTAAAATAGCCCATGTTATTAGTGCCTTTAAAACCCTCGAACGTGTCTAATATACCACTAAGAAACAAATGTTTACGTAATATATAGTGTGGTTAATTTGTATAATGGTTTTAACAAAACCATTTTTAATAAATAATTACATGGCGTGATTAATCTCTAATATTATTGTTTTATTCTCCAACGTATCAAAATCAATCTTACGAATGATTTTTTAAAGATATAAAACCAAAATATAATTAAAATAAGTATAATCTGTTTATATGCGTTCTTATTTAATTTCAGTGTGCGCATATTCCCGCTAGTACATATAGTCGAGAGACGGCGAAAATGAATTGTTCCTTGAGAATAAAAAAAAGAAACAAAATACACGGCTATAATAATTTCCGTAATCCTCAGAAAAAAATGCAAGAGGAATCTATTTCAGTCGTATAGAAATTTTGGGTAGATGTATGCTAAAGATATGGCTGACCCCCGAGGAGGGACTTTTTTGTGCAATATAACAGGATTGTATAATCGGATAATTAGAGGCACTCATAACTTCAATGAGAAAATCCGAATTCCACAATTAGTGTAAAGAGTTAATAAATAAGCCGTTTTAAAATGTGATGGTTAGGCTTAATGGAAAAGCTCGAATGCTGAATCAGAGACTTTAAAGGTTTAGCGCTTGGGAGAAAATATAAAAGAATATAGAATTGATACTGGTTCTCTCTTAAGGGGAAATTGAACACAAAAGGGTATTAATAAAGTGAAAATGAAAGTGAAAGTAGGAAATATAGTATAAAGAATATATATATATATATATATATATATATATATATATATATATATATATATAATCCAAAAGTCCAGAGAGGAAATCTTCCTTACGACACAAGAGTTTTATTTAAACAAGACCAAGTTGCAGTTTGAGAGCTCGATGTGTGTTCTTAATGTTAAAGTCACAGAACAAATATATGAGCAAAGAAATAACAAAAGACTTAGAGATTTAGCGTTATAGTCTATTTCAGGGAGCTTAGACAAATAGTCTAAATATCCCGACTCATCAGATGCGAATGATTCGTATATATATATATATATATATATATATATATATATACAACACACACACACACACACACACACACACATATATATATATATATATATATATATATATATATATATATATATAGTATCGGGAAATGGGATTGAGAAAATAAAAATATAAGTTAGGATGAAATGAAGATGGTTGTAAAAGAAGAAGAAAAAAAAACAACAAAAATAAAAATAATAAAAATCAATTATTTTAAATATCAAAGGGAAATCGTCAAACTACATCAACACTAACGTCAAAATTGCCTTAGGTATTTATGTTACATTCTCAATGGTTATAAAATAATCCTTATCCAATCTTAATTTGCATTTTATCTATTTACAATATCTCTATTAAGGTATACCTAAGATAGATTTTCTTCAAAACAGCCCATATTATTAAGGTATTTACCTCGCATCCCACTTATGCAGGTATGACACAAGGTTGTATTAATGTGGAATCACCCACGAACCAAAACTGATGGGATGGCAGGCACAAAAATACGTATATCCCGTCGGCATTCCCCCTCAATAGGGGCGCCTTAGGCATTGGGCAATAAGCCCAGCCCTGCTTCTTTAAATGAAGGGGGCAGATGTTGCCTGTGGGGAAGGTCCCTTGGGATAACACCGTTAATTTCATTAAAAAAACATAGGCCCCGAAAGGCCCGTGTTATTAATGTGTATTTGCCTCGCATCCTAAGTATACGGGTCAGACACAAGGTCCTATTAATGTGGGACCACCCACGACCCGAGGGTCATGGGATGGTGGGTGCAAGAATTGCGTGGATCCCGTCGGCATTCCTCCTCAAGGGGGCGCCTCAAGCACTGGGATCACGCCGTTAATTTCATTAACAAACACAGACCCCGAAAGTTAATTAATACTTAAAATCCTGTAATGTGTGTTATATATCATGAAGAAATAAATGTCTACGTAGTATATAGTATAAATAATTTGCATACCGGTTTTAACCAAGCTGTGTTTAATAAATAATTACTTGGTGTTATTTATTTGTAATATCATTATTTTATTCTCGAACGTATCTAAATCAATACTATGTATAATTTTATATTGAAATCTATTAGAATAACGTGAAAATAAGTTATAAGTTTAGTGTTCTTATTTCATTAGTCTTTGTAATTCGATATACCCTTTAATTATATTAAAACTTAAATACTTGTGCCCAAAGGGTGCATATTTTTGCTAGTATATATATATATAAAATGAAACCGGGGAATGTAATCAAGAAATGATAATAATAATATTTAAATACATTTTAATGTATTTAGATATTATTATTATTAGTGATAATAAAATAGAAAATGTGATTTATTTTCGAAGTATACATACATCCCTGTGCAAACAAACGCTTTAATTTTATTTCTTTCCCCCATACAGTTAGTTTTAGACCCACTGGAGTGAAATGGTGAAATCGATTTCTCTCTTTTCCTCGATTTAGCTCAGTTGGTAGGCGGACCCTCCGCCTTGGAACAACAAGGTTCCTGCTTCGATACCGGCCCTTATCAACTTAGCGTATGAGTAGCACAGGGATATATGCAGTAAAGTAAGAACGTAATGGTAGGTGTGGCGCTCCAATACAAATGCAAAAACAATCTCTTTGGTCTAGCGTTAATAAAAAGGGTATAGACTCCCTTGCTGACTGGCTGATACCGTCTTTAAGCCACCCCGAGGACTTTACTTTTTTTTTAGATCATTTGCAGTGGTGTGCAGTAATATGAATTTATTTTCGGGAAGTATGATCCGAAAAGGGTTGATATACCGTAAAACATGATAACAAGCACTCATAGAATGGTGTTTTACACTAAAATACATAAAGACGACATTTAAGTGAGTACAAACGAAAATCATTTCGGAAAGACGAAAACAAAGAAAGAAGAAAAGAGAAAGACAATTAGGATTTAAAAAATGGAAGAGTCACTCGAATGTTTCTTTATAAAGGAGATATTTCAGTAATCTTTTTTTTTTAAGTAGTCAAATGTGTTGATTTCTTTGTTTTATGTTTTCTTATGTAAGAAGCGCAATTCCTACGCTAATGATAATGGAGACAAAGAAAACATAGAGTCGTGTTTACTTGAGAAAACCGAACTGTTCATATGCATAAAAATTGCAGACGGCTTTTAATAGATGCATATAAATCTATTTGTACGTTTTTTCATCTGTTTTTTTAAAAATTTTTTTTTACTCCGATTTCGTTTTCATTCACTCTGTAGACATAGTTTTTAAGCAGAGAAAAACTACCAAGAAATAACCCAAGAAGTTTGATATGCCATTAAGACAAAAAAATAAAATAAAATAAAACCAAACCAAAACATTAATAAGAAATTTGAAGACATTAACAAAAGTATATATTTTTTAAAATTCATCCGTTCTGTATTCACGGATAGAATTCTAGGTTTTCCTGTAAAAAAAACCCTCTTGGTTTAATGAAAGCTTAATAGATATTTAGAACTAGGAGTGCCTGTGGATATACTATAGTATCATAATTTAATTATCACAAGGCCTGATGTTTACTTAATAGCTATTGTTAAATAGTTCAATATGAAGAATATATAATAATCTTGATTAAATTCTTTCACTCTTTTCTCCTTCTCTTCTTCTTTTCATCCTTTCATTATGCTCACTGGAAACAAATTAGCGTTATCGCTTCCGCGTGCTCACCCCCTCTTTCTATATTTCTCCTACTCTTTCTTTCCTTTTTCTTTTTCTATTTTTTTCTGTGTAGCATGTTCTTTTTCGCCTCTTTCTTTTTTTATAATAAAGACGGAATGGTCTATTATTTAGCTTAGGTGACGATACTCATAAGAAATAAGAATTCGACGGATGAAGAACACCAGATAATCAGGATATACATTTTTGCATTTCATCTTGGACGATTTGGACGATTTGGACGGTCTAATTTTTAACCAGAGGGTGTCGCAAGAAGAAAACGGTTGTACATTTAAGGAACATGAGTATCAATATATAGACCACTTAGAAAATATTTAGATCTGGCTGGGCCACACGGCGTTGCCCGGAAATTAAAACGTTGAAAATAAATCTCTTGTCTATATCAATTTATAGATAGATAAATATTCTTGCTCTGTGTAGTTGTTTTATAATATTTTATTTTTTTTATTAAGGGACGGGTTAGCTCAGTCGGTAGAGCGTTCGGCTAGAAACTACAAGGTTCCTATTTCGATACTGGCCCTCGCCAACTCAGCATATGAGTTGCACACGGATCTGTGCGGTAAAGTAAGGAGCTGGCAGTAGGTGTGGCGCTCCACTTCAGACGTTAAAACAAACTCCTTGGTCTAACGCTAGCGAAAAGGAGATAGACTCCCTCGGTGATTGGCTGATACCGACTTTAGGCCATCCCAACGACTTATTTTTATCATTGTTCTTGTTTTTTAATTCTTTATTTTGTTTGACTTTTATTTGATTTTTATCATGTTTTATCCTTAATCAATTTGGAACATTTGGGGAAGACCGGAGGATACAGCAGTCGAAACGTTGTGTTTTTACATACCACCAATAAGATGAGAACAACAGTCCCAAAAATCAAAATTATAGACATATAGTATAGCGATTTGCCCCAACCCCTTTTATCATATGGGTGCTAGAAGGCGATGGCTGCGGGTCTACATGTCCTGGGAATGACGTTAAACTCTATCTGATGGTGAGGTTCAAGTTTTGGAGGTTTGGGGAATGTGGAGCACACCTTCATCACCATTGCTCCCTGGTCCATTCTGACCCGGAGTGGTAGTACCTGTTAGGGTATGTATGGGTTAAATAGAAAAATGTATTTATAAAAAAATTGATTTATTTTCAAAAACTTTATTGGCATCAAATGACCCACTGAGGTTGATATGCCGTAAAACAAAACAAACCAAACCAAAAAAAAAAAAATGTATAGCGATTTCTCACAATATATCTCGTCAGCAACACCTAACCTAACTTAACCATTATTTTTCATTTCCTTCATCACTGTATAGTGTCTTCAAGAGAACACATCAGTCGTTAACAATCTATTTAACGTTTTTTCTAAAACCAACGCTTTCTAATATTGATAAACAAAGTGATTTTCCTCTGTTAACAGCATCCAATAAAATTAGCAGTCAGTGCTGGCCATTAGTGGCAATATTCCTTCATTTCTTTTGTTCTCCAGAATCTCCAAGTCTTTAGTCAACTTTGCCTCACAGCCAAATCGTTGCCCTTCTTCTTTTTTTTTATTATTCTGTCCTTTCACGAGCATTCAACTATCTCTCTGTCCACGGCTCTTCCTGGCTTCCCTTTAGGCCATCATCGGTGGTCGTTTAGTCGACTCCATTAAATTCGAATGCGGACGCACTGAGATACGGTAATGGATTTATTGTGACGTCATTATGGCTGTTAAGTGCAGGAAAATTCCCGCGTTATTATGGTATCCCGGCATGCACCTCTTTTGAATTATCTTCTTTTGCAATTGTGTTGCGAAGACAAAAGAAACGATGCGTATGCATTTGAGATATATAATAAGAAAAACAAGGAATTAGATAAAATAAATATCAAGTTAAATAAAAGCAAAAAAAATACCTGTGTTTTTTTTTGCGCATACTGATTTGTATAAAAAATAAAAATCTCCGTTTGGGGTTTTTAGAAGAAGAGAAAAAATGCCGAAGATATCGGGTAATCTTTCCAGGAATTTGAGTGGCAGGTTTTTAAGTTTTGTGGATAAAAAATGGACTCTTTCCTTTTGGGGGATGAATTCAATTATATGAATCTTGTCGTTAGGATTTAAAAAAAAAATGATTTATTCCAAGAAAATTAAAAAAAAAAACACTGAAAAAATGTCATTCAATCCGAAGAATTCATACATTAAGGCGAGTGTGATATTTCACGCAGATATTTTTGTGTATTCAATATTCGATTATTTAACTCTTTTAAGACGTATCAGCTTGACTGGCCGACAAAACATGTGCTTTTTATTTACAACTGATACTATCAATTAGAGTATATTTGCCAAACAGCCTGTGGGTCACAATGTAGCCCTTTATGGAATGTTGTTAGAAACCCTTAATTTCCTGATTACAATAAGCATATTTTTAAAAACTAAATCTGCCTTGACAGTAAATTTCCAGTTCGAGGAAAAATATTTAAAAAAACGTCTAACATAATTACCAATTCCATTTATTATCCGCCCTGTCAGCTGCGGCGTTAGAATGTTACCGACTGCACCTCTGCAGAGGGGTAAGACTCCCCCAATGGGGCCGCCTGTTGGCCGTGGGTGGCGACCCGTGATGCTTAAGGATAGAGCCCAGGTGGATGAGCAGTTCATGACATGCAATACTCCACTTTGGCCCTATCTTGGGCTAGACGGGCGGTCAAAGAGGCCCCCTCCGATCAATCGGCTGGTCACGTCAAGCCCTAGCACCTATATGATTTTCTCAACCCTATTGCCCTTATGGCAAGCTCGAATCCCCTTTTATCATATGGGTGCTAGAAGGCGGTGGCTGCGGGTCTACATGTCCTGGGAATGACGTTAAACTCTATCTGATGGTGAGGTTCCAGTTTTGGAGGTTTGGGGAATGTGGAGCACCCCTTCATCACCATTGCTCCCTGGTCCACTCTGACCCGGAGTGGTAGTACCTGTTAGGGTCCCATCTATGGGTTAAATAGAAAAATGTATTTATAACAAAATTGTATTATCCATTAAGAATTGATTTATTTCAAAACTTTATCGGCATTAAATGACCCACTGAGGTTGATATGCCGTAAAACAAAACAAACAAACAAACAAATCCATTTATTATTTTGAAAGCCTCACCTTTCATTCTTAACTTCGGTGATATACCTGTTCCCACTAGATCTAATTTAAGTAGCGATGAACCTCTTCAATACTTAAAAGTATTAACATTTAAGCAACAGCAGGTACTGTAAGCAACCTGGTATCAAAATGACTTGATTCGGCATTAAATGGCTTGAAATGGATGAATATGCCGTATAACTAAACAACTAATCAACCTTTTATTCTTCTTTCTAGTAAGATGGGTAATTCTAATTCCTCAAAACTATCCCTGTAAGTATAATCTTTTACTCTTTTTATTAGTTTTGACACTCTACTTTGAATGCCCTCCAATATCACTATTACATTACATGTCTAGACATTCAACCCCAGACTTGGATACAATATACTCTATTTGAGATAAAAGTTCTTACCATCCGGGTAATTATCCCATTTGCTTTTGATATAATAGACAAAATATTTTCATCAGTTTAAAATGTATCATCAAAGCCAACCTCTAAATAGCATTCCTAGTTTACTTTTTTGATTTTCCTGTTCCTTAATTCATATTCAATTCTAATATTTTTGGATCTAATATGTCAGTCGGTAGAGCGTTTGGCTAGAAGCCATAAGGTTCCTAGTTCGATACCGGTCCTCGCCAACTCGGCGTATGAGTAGCACAGAGATCTGTGCAGTAAAGTAAGGAGCTGATGGTAGGTGTGGCGCCCACCTCAGACGCTAAAAATAATCTCCTTGGTCTAGCGCTAGTGAAAAGGGGATAGACTCCCTCGCTGTCAGGCTGATACCGACATTAGGCCGCCCCGACGACTTTACTTACTTACTAACATCTTTATATGCCGAGTGTTAATTTCTGAATATTTTACAAACACTCCACTTTGACTAGACGGATGTTCAGAGAGGCCCCATCCGATCAATCGGTTGGCCACGTTAAACCCAAGTACCTATAAGATTGTCACAGCCCCGTAGGGGATTATCTTCCCTTTGCCGGAAGAGTTATCTTCTCGTTGCGTTGCTGTTTGTTTCCACTAGGGGACCTCTGGTAGTTAAGCGTGTTCATTGGAACTTGTCTTCCTCTTTTTAGCTGGATCTTCTCAACAACTGCTATGGGCTACTCAATCTAGCTTTTGCCCCCCCCCCCCTTACATTACTGTAAGTCCTTTATACAGCATGGACTATCCTTTAGTTCCATGTCTGTAACATTTATAAGTTAGGTACATTTGAGTATCTTGTTTATACCTAAATATTGTATATGTATTAACATGTTCTATTCTTCTGTACATTATGTATCTTATCGTTTCCATGTGCTGTTATATATATTAAATGTTTTATCTCACAACGTGTCGGAGCTGTTATTCAATTAATGACTTTGAATCTTACAACCCTATTGCCCTTATGGCAAGCCTCAACCATATCTTATATATGATAGAACGCGGTGGCTGAGGGTTTTAATGTCCTGGGTATGTCGTTAAACTCTGATGGTGAGGTTTCAATCCTGGATCTCTGGGGAATGTAGAGTATCCATTCATCATCATTACTCCCAGAGGTACTCAGATCTGGAGAGGTAAAACCTGTAAGGGTCCCATCTATAGGGTAAATTGAAAAACAAATGAGTTGAAAAATGTTTAAAAGACTCAGACCCGGAGTGGTAGTACTTGGTAGGGTTCTATCTCTGGGTAATATAGAAAAATGAGTTTAGAAAATGTTTTAAAAATTGACTTTAAAAATAGGTATATCATGCAAGAATAAATACAACAAAACGTTTTCGTCATCAAATAACCCATTAATGTTTGACATGCTGTAAAATCCAACAAACCATTCTTTTAACGCCCGCTAGATCATCGAATTTGTAGTGAGAGAGGAGACCTACCTCGTGCAACACGGTGTGACAGAGAGAGTGGCGGGCGTGAAGACTTGCCGTATTCTCGAAGGAAGCGGGCTAGGCTTGGCCTGGCGTGTAGGACTGACCTAGAGTCGAACCCGCGTCCTTCAGAATGTGAGAGCGCTGTGGCCCGGATGTAGGTGGTCGCGCCGTGCTGACGAGTGTCGCACGTGCTGCACGGACAATTATGAGTAAGGAGCCCGGATGTGGTGAGATTGAGGTATATTTTAAGGACTTAACCTCACAGATGAGTGAGAACAACTGCAGAAGCAATTTGTTGTCGAGACAAGCAGGATAGAGAAATAATTTTGGATATTGTTGGTGAAACGAGCGTGATACAGTTGGAAGAACATTGCGTCAGACTTGACTGTGACCCCTCACTCACTGATTAGAGAATTTAATCAGTGATGAGCCTGTTTAATAATTACATGGGTGAGCATTTAAGCAAAGCAGGTACTGTAAGCAACCAGATATATATTATGTTATTACTCCCCCTAAAAAAGTAATAGAGTTAAAATAATATCAATGGGTGACAAGACTTTCAGACCACGCTATAAAATTCATATTATTATTGTGATTATTTTCTAGGTATAAGCCATTAACGACATCCTATCTAAAATAAACATAACAAGCGTCACCAGGTATAATTTCGAATTGCTCAAATACTTAGCGTACCTAGTGCAGCTGGTTATAGGTTGTTCGATTTAGTATATTAACGACCATTTCTTGTGAAATCATCTTTGTACCAATGCCTTTACTTTCTTTCTTTCTTTCTTTCTTTTCTCTCTCTCTCTCTCTCTCTCCTCTCACACACACACACACACACTCTCTCTCTCTCTTACACACATTCTATTTCTCACACACTCTCTCACAACCAGTATCTTTCTCCCCCTCTCTCTCTCACACACACACACTCTCTTTTTCACACACACATATTCTCTTTCACACACATTCTCTTTAGCACACACACTCTTTCTCTCTCTCTTTCTCTCTGTCTCTCTCTTTCTCTCTCTCTCTCTCTCTCTTTCACACACACACACTTCTGTCTCTCTCTCTCTCACACACATACTCTTTCTCTCCCACACACACACTCTTTCTCTCTCTCTCCCTCTCTCTCTCTCTCACACACACACACACACACAAAACACTCTCTCGTACACACATTCTATTTCTCACACACTCTCTTTCGCTCTCTCTCTCAAACAGTATCTTTCTCCCCCCTCTCTCTCTCTCACACACACACTCTCTTTCACACACACACACACATTCTCTTTGGCACACAGTCTCTTTCTCTCTCTCTCTTTCACACACACACATACTTCAGTCTCTCTCTCTCTCACACACATACCCTTTCTCTCTCTCAAACACTCTCTTTTTCTCTCTCTTCTCTCTCTCTTTCTCTCTGTCTCTCTCACACACACAAACACTCTCTCTTGCACACATTCTATTTCTCACACATTCTCTCTCACTCTCTCTCTCTCACAAACAGTATCTTTCTCCCCCTCTCTCTCACACACACACACTCTCTCTTTCACACACACACACACATTCTCTTTGGCACACAGTCTCTTTCTCTCTCTTTCACACACACACACACTTCAGTCTCTCTCTCACACACATACTCTTTCTCTCTCTCACACACACTCTTTCTCTCTCTCTCTCTCTCACACACACACACACATACACACACACACACACACACACACACACAGTCTGTAATATAGTAAAAAAACACAAGTTCATAAAATGGGTGATGTCTATTTCGCCAACGCTGCAGTGTTTCTATCTGTTTCAATAGATCTTCATCAGGGCTTTTGTTAATTTGAGGAAAAAACTAAATTCATCACAGAGAATAAGAAGACTGAGAGAGTCCTTTGCTCTGTCGGTCAATCTGTTTAAAAACTTTATTGAATGAGAAACTGGCGTTCTTGGATTTTTTTAAAATACAGCGAACGCTAAGGCAACGGTTGTAAGATGTAACCAAGGCATCGAACGCTCACTTCCGCACTCTCTCTCCATCTTTCTCTCTGATTTTGTAAATGTGAGGGCCGCCCAATGATGGATTGACCGAAACGTATTTGTTAATATTATGAATACGAAGAAATGTTCCCATTGTCCGAACAATTTCTGTTATGTTAATGAGTGTTTGTTTTTGTTTTTTTTTTTTTTTTTGTTTTTAATTTATAGACAATATCCTTAAATCTATGTTGTGTCTTTCTTTATCGTTGCATCTGTTGGCATCGGTGTGTAAATTAGTAATATTCATCGCATTAATGCCCATTGGCCTTTTATCACTCGGCAATCTTGGCAACATCCATGGTTTTGTCTTCAAATCTATCAATCATCAGAAATAAATAAACACGAGAGAGAGAGAGAGAGAGAGAGAGAGACAGAGAGAGAGAGAGAGAGAGAGAGACAGAGAGAGAGAGAGAGAGAGAGAATGTGTGTATGAGAGAGAGAGAGAGAGAAGAGAGAGAGAGAGAGGGGGGAAGTATGTGTGAGAGCATGTATGTATGAGAGAGAGAGAGAGAGAGAGAGAGAGAGAGTGGGAGAGAGAGAAAGTATGTGTGAGAGAATGTATGTAAGATAGATAGATAGATAGATAGAGAGATAGAGAGAGAGAGAGATTGTGTGTGAGAGTGAGAGAGAGTATGTGAGAGAGAGAGTGTGTATGTGTGAGTTTTGTGTGAGGGACAGAGAGAGAGAGATAGAGAGAGAAGGAATGTATGTGTGAGAGAATGTATGTAAGAGAGAGAGAGAGAGAGAGAGAGAGAGAGAGAGAGAGAGAAATAAAAGAAAAGAAGAAAAGAATGTGTGAGAGAATTTATGTAAGTGAGAGAGAGAGAGAGAGAGAGAGAGAGAGAGAAAGAATGTGTGAGAGAATTTATGTATGAGAGAGAGAGAGAGAGCGAGAGAAGCAAAGTATGTGTGAGAGAATTTGTGTATGAGAGAGAGAGAGAGAGAGAGAGAGAGAAAGAGAGAGAATACCATTGCGGATATTTGGTTGATTTTACATTTAACGAATAAATCAATCATCAAAAAAACACCAGAGAGAAGAGAGACAGTGAGAGAGAGAGAGAGAGAGAGAGAGAGAGAGAGAGACAGAGAGACAGAGAGACAGAGAGAGAGAAATTATGTGCGAGAGAATATATGTAAGATAGATAGAGAGATAGAGAGAGAGAGAGAGAGAGAGAATGTGTGAATGTGTGTATGAGAGAGAGAGAAAGAGAGAGAGAGAGAGAGAGGAAAGTATGTGAGAGAATGTATGTATGAGAGAGAGAGAGAGAGAGAGAGTGGGAGAGAGAGAAAGTATGTGTGAGAGAATGTATGTAAGAGAGATAGATAGATAGATAGAGAGAGAGAGAGAGAGTGGGTGTGTGAGTTTTTGTGAGGGAGAGAGAGAGACAGAGAGAGAGAGAAGAAAGTATGTGTGAGAGAAGGAAAGTATGTAAGAGAGAGAGAGAGAGAGAGAGAGAGAGAGAGAGAGGAGAGAGAAATAAAAGAAAGAATGTGTGAGAGAATTTATGTAAGAGAGGGAGAGAGAGAGTAGGAAAGAATGTGTGAGAGAATATATGTAAGAGAGAGAGAGAGAGGGGGGAGGGAGAAAGAAAGGAAGAATGTGTGAGAGAATTTATGTAAGAGAGAGAGAGAGAAGGAAAGTATGTGTGATAGAATGTATGTATGAGAGAGAGAGAGAGAGAGAGAGAGAGAGAGAGAGAGAGAGAGAGAAAAAACCATTGCGGATATTTGGTTGATTTTACGTTAAACGAATAAATCCATCATCAAAAATAAACACGAGAGAGAGAGAGAGAGAGAGAGAGAGAGAGAGAGAGAGAGAGAGAGAGAGAGAGAAAAAGAAAGAAATTATGTGAGAGACTGTATGTAAGAGAGATAGATAGAGAGAGAGAGTGAGAAAGAGAGTGAGAAAAATACAGAGATTTTGTGTGAGAGTGAGAGAGAGTATGTGTGGAGAGAGGTGTGTGTGTATGTGAGTTTTGTGTGTGTGTGAGAGAGAGAGAGAGAGAGAGAGAGAGAGACCGTAGAGTACATAAAAAGAGGGTGTGAGAGAGTGTGTGCGCGTGTGAGTGAGTGCGTGCATGTGAGAGAGAGAGAGAGAGAGAGAGAGAGAGAGTGAAAGAGAGTGAAAGAGAGAGAGAGAGAGACAGACAGACAGACAGACAGACAGAGACAAAGAAAGGACCTTTGTAGCGGATATTTGGTTGGCTTTTTACAACATTAAACGACTAAATCTGTTGATTCCTTTTTTTGTTGTTTCTTCTTTTTTGTCCATTTCAACATTAATCATTTTTGAAAGTCATAAGGTTTTCAAATTTTCGATTGTAGAATAAACAATTTGCAAAAAAAGAATAATAAATAAATAAATAAAAAATACAATGAGCCAAAATAAAATTTACAAAGAAAAAAAAAACCCAAAAATTAGAAATGTTGCCAACATTTTCCCGACTAAACTGACTATTTTTTTTTTTCGTTTTTAAATTATTCCGTTTGTTTTAGTCGATGTTTTCTTCCGTTTTACTTTCTTTTCTTTTTCTTCTCCATTTCTTCTTCCTCTTTTCTTCTTCCTCTTTTTTTTTCTTTCCTTTTATTCTTCTTTTCTTCTTCCCTCTCCTTTTTCCTTTCCTTTTCTTTCTTTCATTTTATTCTTCTTTTCTTCTACTTTCTTCATCACCTCTCCTTTTTCTTCCTTTCCATTTCTTTCTTTCCTTTTCTTCTTCTTTTCTTCTTCTATTTTTCTTCTTCCCGTCTCCTTTTTCTTTCCTTTTCTTTTCCATTTTCTTCTTCTTTTCTTCTACTTTTCTTCTTCCCCTCTCCTTTTTCTTCCTTTCCTTTTCTTTCTTTCCTTTTATTATTCTTTTCTTCTTCTACTTTTCTTCTTCCCCTCTCCTTTTTCTTCCTTTCCTTTCTTTCTTTCCTTTTATTCTTCTTTTCTTCTTCTACTTTTCTTCTTCCGTCTCCTTTTTCTTCCTTCCCTTTCTTTCTTTCTTTCATTTTCTTCTTCTTCTTCTTCTACTTCTTCTTCCCTCTCCTTCTTCTTCCTTTCCTTTCTTTCTTTCCTTTTATTATTCTTTTCTTCTACTTTTCTTCTTCCCCTCTTTCTTTTCTTTCTTTCTTTCTTTTATTCTTCTCCTTTTCTTCCTTTCTTTCTAAAAATGGATTTTCTCCTCCATTTTTCTTTTCATACCTTCTGCATGTAGTGTAATAGATGGCAAGCTAGATTATGATACCATTGTTAGTGAGTTTGATTCCCACTGGGTGCTCCATACCTTTTGCCTTGTACCACATTTACTTTAATCTGTCTCTAGTGGTGAAGTTCCAATTCTAAAGTTTAATGGAATACTCCTTTGTCACCATTAATCACACGTCCACCCTGATCCGGAGTCCCACCCCTGTTAGGGTCCCATCTATGAGTTGAATAGAAAAACTATGTTAAAAAATAAATATCCCTTTCGAATTAAATAAACAAATTCTTTCGGCATAAAATAACCCAACAAAGGATGGCATGCCGTAAAATCCAACCAATCAACCACATTTAATCTAAGTATCGTAACTGACTAACTTCAGTGTACAAATTAAAATGCGCACATGCAACAGAAATATTTTTCGTTTTTCTTTAGAGCACTTTTTGATGAAATTTCTTTAAAAAATTCCTTTTTTATTCATTCGTGTTTTTTTTGTCATTTTATATATTTGTCTTTCATTTGTTTTTGTTTTATCTTAATTATCTTTCTTTTTTGTTTTCCTAACTCTTTTCACTCTTTTTGTCATATTTCATCTTCGTATACAGTATTTTCCATTTATCTCCATCCTTTTACCTACTCTCTCCATAATTTCTTAAAAAATCTTAGTTATTCAATTTGATATGTTTTTTCATTTTACATCCCTTCAAATTTTCTTTTCCCTACTCTCTGTCCCTTCCTTCTTTACTTCATTCATTATATATATATATATATATATATATATATATATATATATATATATATATATATATATATATATATATATATATATATATAAGGGTTTTGTAATTTGCTATATACTAGCAGAAATACACCACCGGGCGATAGAATTTAAATTTTGATGAAATATACTAAATGAGAAAGGTTAACGAAATTAAATAAGAATGCATATAAAAAGATTACACTTATTTCAATTATATATATATATTTTTTTTGCATATAAAATCAATTGTAGTATTGATTTTAATACGTTAAAGAATAAAACAATAATATTAGAGATCAATAACACCGAGTAATTATTTATTAAATCGGTTTTTGTTAAAACCAATATACAATATTAACCACACCATAAATTATGTAAACCTTTATTTCTAAGAGATATACGAGATACATTGCGGGCACTTGTGGTGTAATGCTTAGCAAGCGAGATTGCAAGTACATTGTTAGTGAGTTCGATTCTCACTGGACGCCCCATACTTCTGGCCCTGTGCCACATCGAAGTTAAACTTAGAAAATAACTATATGACATACATTGCAGGATTTTAAATGCACTAATAATATGTTCGGTTTTGAGGTATTTCATATAGACATAGTTAATAAATAAAATTTAGTCTATATATTATTGATATTGACTTTAAATTAAATACTCATGACTTACACAATTCTTGAGGGTATCGTGACGTAAACATTGGTGTAGTTTTGGTTACAGACAGAAAAACACTGAATCTCTATTATAATAAGATTTAATCTTTAATTTTTTCTTTCTTTCACTCTTTGATTTCTTTATTTCATTCTTATTTGTTTTTTTCTAAATTCTTCCTTTTTAATCGGTCACTTTTTCTTTACTCATAAATTTTATAAACCATTTTTCTATTAAAAAAAACAACAACATATTTCCATTCCCTCCGCCTCCGCCCATTGTCCACCACCTCTCCCTCCTCCTCTTATTTTCCTTGTTCGAACCTTTTACTTTACTTTTAAGTTTCAGTTTTATTTATTTTCTCTAATTTTTGTTGTTATTTTGCTCTCTTTTCATTCAAATTCATTTTTAATACAATTTCCCTCTAAATATGTTCAGTTCATTACGTTCTTTCTGTCAGAGTCGACAAATCATTCCTTTCGTCTTGAAAATAAATCACAGACAACGAAATAGTTTTCCTCTAAAAAACGAGAACAATATAACGTCCAGATTTTTAAATTTAAACTCAATGAAACATCATAAAAAGTTCATTTTTTCTCATTATGTTGCAAATTTAAAGCCGGCACCGTTAACCACACAATACAAAAAATAAAAATAAGATAAACACTACCACAAAATTGTATAAAATTATACATTAAATTTTTACATTTATTTTTTAAAAAGAAACCATTCTCTATAAAGACGTAAATCTGATGGATTTTTATTGTTTATATCGGCAGTTACGAAAATGTTCCTGATCAGAGATTTAGAAGTAACGAAAGGAGTAGCTATCATATCTTGACTTCATGACAGCCATGTTGGCTGGGGATTTATGTCTGCAGAGGGGTAACACCCCTGCCAATGGAGGCCACCTGTTGGCCGTGGGTGACGACCCATAATGCTTAAAGATGGGACGTTGGTGGTGATGAATTATCCACTGATTTTTAGTGACGCAATTCTGACATTCCAACATTCTTTTAGTATATTTATCTCAACCAAATATTTTTCTAATATATTTCACCATTGTTTCAGATTTTTTTCTTCCTTTATTTGAAAACAATTCCGTTAAACCTGAGGTTATTTATATTTCAGAAATATTACATTCCCAAAAGATTTTCTCTCAAATATTTTTCAAAAATTTAAAACTAAATCTAAAACCTAAATAATAAATTACAAACTTACTAAAATAATTGTTTGAAATCCTTAATGAGAGAGAGAGAGAGAGAGAGAGAGAGAGAGAGAGAGAGAGATATTCTGTCTGCACCCACACTTTCTTTACCGCACAGATCAAATTACCCAATATTTGCTACTCATGCGCTGAGTTGGCAGGAACGGTATCGAACCAGGAACCTTACGATTCCTAGGTGGGTGCTCTTGTAATATGAGACAGATAGAGAGAATGAGTTAAATCAAGATTATTATACTTTTTGCCTATTGAACGTTTTTGCAATAGCTCTTAAACAAATCAAACATTGTAATAATTAAATTATCATACTGTGGTATATCTACAGGTCATGTTAATATATATATATATATATATATATATATATATGTATATATATATATGTATATATATGTATATATATAATGTATGTATGTATATATATATATATATGTATATATATATATATGTATATATATATGTATGTATATATATATATATATATATATATATGTATGTATATATATATATAATATATATATATATGTATGTATATATATTATATGTATATATATATATATATGTATGTATATATATATATATATATGTATGTATATATATATATATATATATATATATATATACTAGCAAAAGTACCCGGTCCATGACCGGTCTAAAAAATTCTTAAGTACACCAGAGAGAGTATAAGAGGAAAATAATTTATAGAATTAAAAACATTACCGAGAATTTGTACATTACAATATTTATTTTGGGAATTATTATTTTTTTTTGCATCTAAAATATTATTTTAAAAATGTAATCCTTAACTTTTGCATTTTTTGGAACTTAAATCTATTTTTCTAAAAATTGTTTTGTACATGTGACAAAAACTCAAATTCATTTCTTAATTGCTTATTGCGTTCAAATGATAAAGATTTTTCTAAAATCATATATTAAAATTATATGCTTAGAATAAGAGCCACATCCAACGCTTACTGTATAAAAAAGAAAGACGATTTTTTTTATTTCTAAAATAATTTAGAAATAAAAAAAAATGCATTTCTTTTTTATACAATGGGGTTAGGTGGGACTGTTTTAACGGCATTTTAATATATGTAGTCGAATAGGAAGAAAAGAGGCTGAGACTTAACAAATGCGTGTGAATATACAATGGAAAGCTTTTTTTTAATAAGAATTTATTTCATTTTTATTGTTATTAGAATCATTATTATTACTATTATTAGTATTAGAATCATTATTATAACTATTATTATTATTAGAATTATTTCATTATTATTAGAATCGTTATTATTATTATTGTAATTAGAATTATTTCATTATTATTAGATACTGTGATAAAGTTTTTCTAAAATCATATATTAAAATCATAGGCTTAGAATAAGAGCTCCATCCAACGCTTACTGTATAAAAAAGAAAGACGATATTTTTATTTCTAAAATAATTTAGAAATAAAAAAAAATGCATTTCTTTTTTATACAATGAGGTAAGGTGGGACTGTTTTAACGGCAAGTTCACAACCTGTGGTGTGGGTTGGGCGGAAGTGTCTTAACGGAAGTGTTGTTTATATCAGAACTCTTTTCCCTTCTTTTTTTAGCGAGGCCTACAGATGGCATCCGTCTCTGTCGGCTGACGCCACTTCAAAGGTGCCGACAGTGGCTGGGGTGGGTGTAGCTGAAGATTATGTTAACGGTAGTTTTTGATTTTTCTGTCTTGAAAGTTGAAAGTGTTGAGGGTAGTGGAGGGGGTGTCTGTATATGATCTTTTTTAATTTGTTCTTAATTATTGAATTATATCGATTAATTATTAAAAATAAAAAAAAAAAAACAAATTTTGTGTGTTTCTTAGTTATAAGCATATTAAGTGGTATGCAAGATTTCAAATATGAATGACCTCTCGTTTGTGAGTTATAAGTCGACACGTACATACCAAACTTCCTTTTTATATATATATAGATATTGGGTAATTTATGAGGAAGTGCGTCCCGAACTCCTGCCTCAAAGATTGCGACCCGGTGACTGTCAAAATAACAACCCCAGCTCGTCGTAATTCTTGTTTATTTATCGTAATTTGTCGTAATTCTTGTTTAGATATGAAGATGGATATATAGTTTGGAATAGACTGAGATAGATAGATAAACAAACAAAATAATATAGATTGATATGAACAAATGGAGATAGATATTTTCGACAAGTAAATGTATTTGGGGGGGGGGTCGCTTCTTTTTTTGTCGTAATTCTTGTTTATTTAAACTAAAAACAAGACATTAAACAAACATGAATAAAACAAAATCTTAGTATTTAAAGTAATATAGATAAATATGAACAAATTGAGATAGATAGATAGATATGAAGATGGATAGGTTTGAATAGACTGAGCTGGGTCGTTATTTTAATAGTCACCGGGTAGCAATTTTTTAGACAGGAGACCGGGACGCACTTCCTCATAAATTACCAGATATTGTGGTCAATTTCTATTTTAATGTCACTAAAATGTCGTGCAGTCACTTAAAAAAATCCATTACGACGTCACTAAAAATGCAGACGTCACTAAAAATATTGTGATGTGGCTAGAAGATATAAATATCCCCTTTTTAGTGATACCACTGTATTTTCTTGTTAAGTCAGTATATTTTTGGTGACGTCACTATGCATGTTAGTGACATCAATATATGTGATGTTTGTATTATTCCTGTGAAGTCATCATATTTTTTGGTAACGGTACTATATCTTTACTGATTATACTATATGTGAGGTGGAGCAATGGTTAGCAACCAAAAAATAAGGCTCGTTGAATGCTTCATACTTGCAAACTTGTGCCACATCTTACGCTTGGCAAATGTGTTGGGTAAATACCTACCTTCGTAAAATGCTTGTTAATATACATTTCCATCGTATATAATAGACCATCATTGACAAAATGACTTCTATATAGAATTAACTATCAAGGTCAACATTACGTAAACTCTCAATCAAAAAATGATCCAGATTGCGTAAAATCTCTATTAACACTGATACGTTCGATTAGTCTTTTGGAAAACACGTATATATATATATATATAATATATATATATATATATATATATATATATATATATATATATATATATACCAACCCATCCGCACGAGCAGGATACGAAACAATGTCAATTTATTAAACGGAGTTTAACATGTTTGAATTAAGAGTTTTCCTTCTCCTAGACTGGTTGTCTATCCAAGGTTAAAGAACACAGTCTGCTCTACTATTTACCCATAGCTGGAGGGAGAGTAGTTGGATGCATACTTTTAATAAAGACGTATTTGAAAAATAAACAGTCTTGCTTCATTATTAAACACAAAGAGGAATAACACAGGCAACCAAACCTAGTACAACAGAAGCCGTATCAACCAGAGGAAGAAATCAACCCATATATATATATATATATATATATATATATATATTATATATATATATATATTTATAAAAAAAAGAAGGTCCGCAAAATGTATTTTGTTCCCAGAAAAAAATTTTTTTTAAATTCTTTTTGTTTTACATATGCAACACGTGTTTCAGATGTTCTGGTATCTTCTTCAGACTTTGATTGATAATATTATCAATCAAAGCCTGAAGAAGATACCAGAATATCTGAAACACGTGTTGCATATGTAAAACAAAAAGAATTAAAAAAAATTTTTCTGAGAACAAAATACATTTTGCGGACCTTCTTTTTTTTAATAAAATATTGAATTTTCTCCCGTTGGAACCAGAACAACATTATATATATATATATATATATATATATATATATACTCTTGGTTAAGAATGAATCTGTTATATAGCCATCCAGTTGGGATATATATATATATATCCATCCGATTGGACGGCTATATAACAGATTCATTCTTTACCAAGAACATTAACGCTAAGTGAAAACGCAAACAGTCTGGTCCAGGATTTGAACTCGTGTCGGCGATTCCATTTCCTTCGGCGATACCTAATACGCTAAAGGCACCCATATTATAGGTAGAAGTAACCGCTTGGTTAAACCTTAAGATAAAGTTAACTATTGACATATGAGTAAATAGTGTTACGGCGCCATGTTTATACCACATTATGTTTTTATGCGCATGTCTGTGCGCATGCGTATATCTGTTGTATGCGAATATATGTCTACTATAAAAGCACATTTGAACGCACACAATATTTACTTTACCAGCAACCCAATATGGCTGCTCGCAACCTGAAACTCACACATCATCCCTTACACTGTGTTCAATGGCGCTTGCCTTAACAGTCGAATAAATGCGCCAACCAAAGATTGAGAGAATTGGATAAGGTTCGACAGCTCGCTTCACAAATTCGGTCGACTCTTTGAAAATTCGTTGGTGTTTATTAACTTTGGTCTGCTCTCAAAACCTACAATTGGTTTGGGGTCGGGTGGGGGTGTTGAATTAAACACGCTAATCGCTTTATCAGTGGGAAAATCTATTTTTCAATCGAAGATAATTTGGTTTTTATTCGTTTGTTTACAAATTTGTAACTTCTATTTTTTCTCGATATCCGTAACTGCGATTCGTTCGATTTCCCTTTCAATTGAATAAAATATTTTAATGTTTCTTTTTCATTCATTCTTCCTTTGTGATTTCGGAATTTTATTTCAGTAATTTATCTGAAAAAAAAACAACATTTTTATGGCTGATTCTATACTTACATTGTTATTTTCATCTATCTATCTATTTCAGTTTGTTCGCCTCTCTCACTCAGTATATATATATATATATATATATATATATATATATATATATATATATATATGGGAGTAAATATGGAAAATAAATCCGAAAATATAAAGAAAATTTGAAAAAACAAGTGTTCCGAAAATAGGATGAATTTAATTATCGATGTTTAAACATTTCGGTTTCATTAAACCTTCATCAGGATGTATCTTGGGGTGAAGAAAATGATGGATGTTTATATAGATGACAGGAGATGAAAATCGTTTTAGTTGTGTAACTCTATTTGATCAGCGTTATATTTTTGAAAGGCAAGTCGCGATCCACACACGCGAAGATGTCATGACGCGTGACGCAACTCGAATAAATGCAAAAGACGAGAAAAAGTATTAATGGACTGATTTTTTTATGAGAACAAAGGGAACAAAGTGGGAATGATAACTAAATAAATAATAAAATGAAGCCTGGTATTTTTTAATTATATAACACTATTTTAGCTAGAAACGGAGATATATTTTCTTTATATATATATATATATATATATATATATATATATATATATATATGAACGTAAGGATAAACAATGGGCGACTTCCTAAACAACTGTTCTATGGGGAACTTGTAAACGGAAAGTGTTTGGCTCAAGGGCCCAAGATGAGATACAAGGATTGCCTAAGGTCGATCTTGAAAAGGTGTAATATCGATGAGAAGACCTGGGAGAGTAAGGCTTTGGACCTGGGAGTAAGGCTTTGGACCTGGAGAGTGAGAGCTTTGCAGGAGGGCAAATCGGTCTACTCTGTGACCAGTGTGGAAATCTATGTCTGAGCATGGCTGGCCTGACCAGTCACCAAACTGTGCATCGGCGGAATGGACCAATAAAATACTCTGTGCTCCCTGGAATAACTTGTAAATGTGGGAAGATATGCAAGACTTTGGCAGAGCTAAAGAGCCACTTTCGCGCAGCTCACCGTTGATCTTGTTGAACATTTTGAAGCTCACCGTTGTATTCTTTGAACTGTTGAACTTTTTTTCTTTTTTTTTATCAAGCAATGGCAATACTTGAACACGAGTTCACCGCCATCATCATCATCATCATCATCATCATATATATATATATATATATATATATATTAGTAATCCACAGACACATGTTTCGACGTTTACGTCTCATCAGTGGGGCTCGACTTTTTAACAGCTACTTCAAGTCGGGAGCGAAAGTCGACAGAATTTTCGTCTGTCAAGCTCCTTACCCTCAAGACCCTCACTGACTGTTAGTCAGAGGCGAACAATTAATATATATATATATATATATATATATATATATATATATATATATATATATGGAGACATGCGTTTGAATGGTTAGAGTCACAGGAAATGGACTCAGCGACCCGAGTTCAAAACCTGGATGGGTTGTTTGTATTTCTCATAGAGCTAATATCAGTGGAAATGTATGCTTCCCTCATGATTGATAACTAGTAAGACAGATGGGCTCTTTAACCCTGTCTAAGCAACCAGTCTAGGAGAGTGAATTCAAACCTTTTCAACTCCGTTTAAAAAGTTGACCTTGTGTCATATCCTGCTCGTGCGGAGAGATTGATAAATATTTATTTTTTCTTAACTATATATAAATCATCTAAAACTAATTTAGAAAATAAAAATTTTCACCTGTTGGCATCCAATGACCAATCAGACATTACGCGATCCCAAAAATTCTAGCAACTTTCCACTTACCTAAATTTTGTTTTTCCATTTCATTATTTTATAGAATTACCTTGGTAGTAATATCTCATCTACAGAAAGCGATGCCAATATATGCACATGATAGGCATGGACTGTTATAGACAGGTTATCGATCACATAAGAATTTATCTCTCTGATGAAATAAAGTGAGAATTCTTGAAAACTCTAGTCGTGCCGGTGCTAAATTATGACTGCACCACGTGCACTCTAAAAAACCCAAGAGAAAAGTATGATGGGAAATAGACAAGGATGCTGCGTGCTGTCTTTAGCAAATATGGAAAACAAATTACACAAAAAGCATTTGTACGGCCACTTACCCCTATCACAATCTATCCAAATGAGACGACCAAGACATGCTGGACATTGCAGGAAAAACAAGTGACCTCATGTGGACACCAACACATATAAACACCAGTGTTGGTCAACCACCAAAAATGTATATCAGCTAGCTCTGTGCGGATCCCAGATGCTGTACGGAAGACATGCCCGATGAATTATAGTAACGGGCAGTGTGGAATGAAATATTACTAAACTGTACGAGATATTTTGAGTTATGTGTGTATTCCAGAGACGTCAATGGCGTAGTGGTTATGGTCGCAAGACATGGACACCGTAACACGAGTTCAAATCCTGGACGAGGGTTTTTGCATATCACATAGCAGTAATACTCTTGGGAAAGGTATGAATGCAAGCCCCTCCAGTTATGGGTAATTAGTAGGGCGGCTTGGGCTCTTTTACCTTGGTATAGCAACCAGTCGAGGAGAAGGAATACTCTGGATGCAATTTTGTTAAATGCTTAATAAATTAACCAGGTGTAACATCTAATTCTTGCGAAGGGGTTTGGTACACACACACACACACACACACACACACACACACACACACACGTGTATATATATATATATATATATATATATATATATGTTCAGGAAGTCTTGCAGTATTTCAAAGATTAAACACTTAATAACTCACATTGTACAAATGACTGAATCATTTAGTAAAAACATATGAAAGTTAAACTATTGTACATTTATTTTTTAGGTATGATTTAATCATTACATTTCAACAACATTGATATTTTGTTGTTAAGTTTTAGATTTGTCTCAGGACTTTATAGACCCCCATGATATATATATATATATAATATATATTATTATATATATATTATATATATATATATAAAGAGAGAGAGAGAGAGAGAGAGATTTCAGTATACCCAATTCTGAAATCTGAGATGGAAAATTTTGAATACAAACCTGTTAA
>CM042141.1:42097055-42102055 GCA_023376005.1 Doryteuthis pealeii
GGTTTGTGGGTGGGCCCACAAAAACGTCCTCATAAGTGGGATGATAGGAAAATATCCCAGCCCGTCCTTCGGGACGGGGGTCCGGTGTTCTTCGGCCACTGGACCGGTATGTTGAATTAACAGCGTTGGTCCCAGAGGGCTATTCCCCCAGACAACACCGTCCCCCTCGATTTAAAGGGCAGGGCTGGGTTTATTACCCAGCGTATGAGGCCGACGGGATCGACGCATTTTTTGTGCTTACCACCCATGAGCTTCGGCTTGTGTGTGAGCTCACATAAAAATGTCCTTGTGTCACGCCCTCATAAGTGCGATGAGAGGCAAATACCCACTACCAGCCCGGGAGGAGGTAAAAGTAGGTAAGTCGCATTGTGACTGGAATTTCCCTTCGTTATAACTGGTTTATTTATGCATTTGTTCTATCTTTTGTTTTCATTATATTTTTTTTAGTTTACGGTAAATTAACCCACTGTATCGAATATAAGGCTCAAGGGTACAGAAGACATAAATAAAGACCTGTGATTATCAGAAACACTCTTTGTTCTTCCTAATGCTGGTACAGTAATTCTATGATATAGTAATATCTAATAATTACATGGCTAAATATTTAATAATTATTATAATAAATATTTAATAATTATTATAATAAATAATAATTAAATAGCAAAGCATCTATAAACTCACAAAGAATCACAGGATTGTATACTATATTTCTGGGACCAACATTGAGACTTTAAAACTAGAAATTTATTTATAAGACAGCGCCGCAAAGCTATGTTGTTCCCTTGGCTCACAAGAAAACACTAAAGCCCAAAGCGAGGCCAATAAATGCGAACGCGTCTCCATTTGTAAATATCCTAAATAAACTCAAACACTTAGACTATGCACGCGAGCTAATCTAACCAGCAACAGAATTTCACAAACGGGAGTTTAATTGAAAGAGTCGAAATCGATCGAAGACGAAACGGTTGTTTATTCAACTAATCAATCATTGAGACACTGATGGAGCTGTTCTGTCTCCAGACGGTCCATTCTGGTCCCCCCGATGTCAATGAGTGTAGAGGGAACTCATTCAATACGGATGGCTGAAAGTCCGACTACGGCCAGAGGGAAGCGAAAGGGGAATGTCTCAGAGAGGGAGAGACGTGAAAATTGGAAAAGAGCTGGGTGTAAAGGCATACCAAACAATAAGGACGCTCAATCGAACCTAATTTAATCCAAGAATATTTACTCCACACACACACGTATCTCTCTCTCTCTCTCTCTCTCTCTCTCTCTATCTATCTCTATCTATCAATATATATATATATTATATATATATATATATATTATATACATATACGTGTGTCTATCATATACGTGGTTTGTCCTGAAAGTGCCCAGCCATTTAATATTAATAGAATCTACCCTCCCTAGAGAGAATGCCATTTTAGTTCCCTTTAAATTTCTTCTCTGGTCCTCACACACTTATCACTTATTTCCTTCCATTTATCAAAACATTCTTCACTGTTCTCTTTAAACATTACCATCAGCAGTATCACCACATTCTCCATAATTTCAACCACGTTCTCCCAATACTAATATTAGCTTTCGTGACAATAATAAAAAATCTGTACCATAAGAATTCACCCCAACTCCTCCACAATGAGCAGGATGGGACACAAGGTCATTTCCTAAGCGGAGTTAAGTTGGTTTGATTTTCAATTTTCCTTCAGATTTGGTCAGCTCAGTCAGTAGAGCATTCGGCTAGAGACCACAAGGTTCCTAGTTCGATACCGGTCCACGCCAACTCAGCGTATGAGTAGCACAGGGATCTGTGCGGTAAAGTAAGGAGCTGATGGTAGGTGTGGCGCTCCAACTCAGACGCAAAAACAATCTCCGTTGTCTAGCGCTAGGGAAAAGGGGATAGACTCCCTCACTGATTGGCTGATACCGACTTTAGGCCACCCCGACGACTTTACTTACTATTTAAAAATATGTGTGTGTGTGTGTGTGTTCTTAAGACCCACAATAGATCACAACCAACGCACACATGTACACGCATACGTACGCTACGTACGCTCACACGCGGACTGGAGAATTCATAATGCAACAAACCTACAACGCGAAGACAAATGCAAAACATCTAACATCCATAGACCAGCACACACACACCACACACACACACACACACACACAAGCCAATGCACACTAGTCCACCTACCTACCTATCTATATCTCTGATTTTGTTCATATCTATCTATCCATCTACATATATTAGGTAAACCTTTACTTTTTAGTTGTATATTAGACACATTGCAGGATTTTAAAAGTCACTAATAACATGGGCTGTTCTTAGACAAATCTACCTCAGATCTTAATAGAAAACTCGTTAATAAATAAGATTTACTCTAGATATTAATATATTTGACTATAAATGAAATACTGTGTTAAATCTTATTATAATGGAGATTGTGTGTTTTTCTGCCTGTAACCGAAACTAAATCACTACTCAAGTCATAATTCCCTTAGTAATTGACGTCACATTCACCATGAATTTATCCTTATTTTAACCTCAATTAATAATAAAATTGTTTTACATTATTTATACTGTTAACCATATCTACATGATATTTTCCACGTACCCCACTTGTACGGGTCAGGCACAAGGCCCTATTAACGTGGGACCACCCACAAACCGAAGCTCATGGGGTGGCGGGTGAAAAATTGCGTCGATCCCGTCGGCATTCCCCCTCAAGGGGGAGCCTCAGGCACTGGGCAATAAACCCAGCCCTGCCCCTTTAAATCGAGGGGGCAGGTATTGCCTGGGGGGATGGCCCCCTGGGATCGACGCCGTTAATTATAGCAATGGTCCAGAGGCCGAAGCCACTGTTGATCATATCTACATACTAATAACATGCAATTGTATTTATATATACAACAAAATAGCGGTTTACAGTGTGAACGGGAAGGCCAATTTGCATATTGATATTAAAAATGTAATTTTAATAAATATTTTCTTTAGTATTGTTGATTTCTAACTGTTTGGTTTTATTTTAATGAATATAAGCAAGAATCTCTTCAATTAATCTTAAATTAAATCCATTAACAAGAAAAGATAAGTGTCATTTTATTCTTTACTTCCTATTTTAACTAAATACTTAAATTAGAAAAAATAACAATGAAAGACGAGAGTGATGGAAGAGTAAGTTTCAGTTGTTCAGTTGTATCATTTTATCTGTATTCTTATTTAGTTTCATTAGCCTTTCTAATTTAATACAATATTTTATTATATTAAAACTTAAATACTTGCATCCGAAGGGTGCATATATTTGCTAGTATAATAAAATATCATATTAAATCAGAAAGGCTAATGAAACTGAATAAGAATGCAGATAAACAGATTTGGAACAGAGGCGGTCTGATTGAAAAATAGAACAACTTTGAAACTAACTCTTTCATTATTTTCCATTACTCCCGTCTTTTATTGGTAAATTTTCCTAATTTAACTATTTAGTTAAAATAGGAAGTAAAGAATAATATTACAGTTATTTCTTCTTGTTAATGGATTTCTTTTAAGATTTATCCCCAAGATTTTTGCTCATATTCAATAAGATAAAACCAAACAATTAGAAATCAATAATACCTAGCATATATTTATTAAAATCAAATTTTTAAAGATCAATATGCAAATTAGCCTTCCCATTCACACAGTAATCCACTATTTTGTTGTATATATAAATAAAATTGCATGTTATTAATATGTAGATATGGTCAACAGTGGCTTCGGCCTCTGGACCATTGATATAATTAACGGCGTCGATCCCAGGGGCCCATCCCCCCAAGCAACACCTGCCCCCTTGATTTAAAGGGGCAGGGCTGGGTTTATTGCCCAGTGCCTGAGGACAAGACAGGTCTTCTTTCTTACCTGCTACTAGTACCATGTAAACTAGTATTACCTGTTCCTGGGTCGGGTTGTAGGCGACTAAACTAGCACCCCTATCTCGCTCGCCTCGGCTTCTCTGTACACACAGCATCACTAAAAACAACAGCTGTCAAAAGGCGGATGATCTCCAGGAGAGCCAACGGTCATTCATACCGATAATAGTAGTATTGGGGTACTTCTCACATACATTCCTAAATGGGGTAAATGGGACTCCTTAGCCTTGGTTGGCAATCCATCTTACACAGAGAACATTCTCTTATAAAAGCATTCTCAAACCGTCCTTCGGGGCGGGGGTCCGGTGAGCTTCGGCCACTGGACCGGTGAGTTGTGTTAAATTAATAGCGTCGATTCCAGGCAATACCTGCCCCCCTTGGAGGCAGGGTTGGGTTTATTGCCCAGCGCCAGAGGCGCCTCCTTGAGGAGGAATGCCGAAGGGATCGACGCAATTTTTGTTCTCTCCTACCCATTAGTTTCGGCTTGTGGGTGGGCCCACGTTAAAACGAGGCCTTGTGCCCAGTCCATACAGGTGGGGTATGAGACAAATAAATTCTCTTATAAAACCTCCGCTGCCCAAGGAAATGATAGGGAAGTAAACTCCGAAATCAAACACGGAGCAGCAGTCCCTAAGATGGTGTGATGCTGAACTTCAGCCCTATCCAGCGATACTATTGAATGCATGTTTTTTTTTCCTTTCCTTTTAATCACAACTGCAGTTTGGAAAGGTGAGACCGGATACTTGGGCGACAGCTCATCCTCCATATCAAACCGCTCTGGTAACGTAGTTCTCTGTTTTTTTGGACACTACGCCATCGTCTCTAATAAACGGATGGATGCCAACAATTGGTTTCAATTTTTCTATTGGAAATGAGGAACTACCATGTTGAGCAGAAAACATTCTCTACGGATATTTTAACAGAAATAAACAACGAAGTGTTATCTGTTGACACCTGAATTTCCATTTCTGGCAAATATTCTTCTGTCTAAAATAAACTTGTGTACGGAGGTCATGTGTTTTAAACATTTCCATGCTAGATAGTAATCCTCTCAAATTAGTAGACCAGTTCACCTACCTAGATAG
>CM042141.1:42107055-42172055 GCA_023376005.1 Doryteuthis pealeii
ACAAAACCGGGTAATTTTTTAAAGCTTTTATTTACTTATTATTTTACTTAACTAAACATTTCAGATAACTAACATCTGACTAACATAGCGCGCGTATGCAGTGGATTCCAGTTAAGGTAGGACATCTTCTCTGCCTGAAGTCTAAACTGAAAACTGAGGACCCAACCAGGTCCCACGTGACTTCACGTATTTCGCGGGCTTTCTGTGCTATTCCATGGAAAGTCCCGCCCGTGACATGAAAAGGGCCATCCCTTTAGAAATACAGGGGATTGACAATAATCTTATGCAACCGCATAGATTATGTAACACTTGTAGACATTTTTAGCATTTTCTTAAAATTCAAACATCTTTCCAAATTATTAACTAGGGAATGAAACTTTATAATAAAGAGAGTGAAACTTTATAATGAAGAGAGTGAAACTTTATAATAAAGAGAGTGAAACTTTATAATAAGAGAATGAAACTTTATAATAAAGAGAATGAAACTTTATAATAAAATGAAACTTATAATAAAGAGAATGAAATTTTATAATAAAGAGAGTGGGACTTTATAATAAAGAGAGTGAGACTTTATAATATAAATGAAATTTAATAAAGAGAATGAAACTTTATAATAAAGAGAGTGAAACTTTATAATAAAGAGAATGAAACTTTATAATAAAGAGAGTGAAACTTTATAATAAAGAGAATGAAACTTTATATAAAGAGATGAAACTTTATAAATAAGAGAATTTATAATAAAGAGAAGTGCAACTTTATAATAAAAGAGTGAACTTTTATAAAAGAGAATGAAACTTTATAATAAAGAGAGTGCAACTTTATAATAAAGAGAGTGCAACTTTATAATAAGAGAGTGCAACATTATAATAAAGTGAGTGAAATTTTATACTCACCAAATATTGGTTTTGACCTATGTTTTCTTTTATTTACCTATATAATCATCATCATCATCATGTCGCGCTTTCAGCGCGGATATATATGACAATCTCTCTCCATCCGTCCCTATCGGTCATCATTCTCGGGAGGTCCTCTATGCAGCATCCTGTATCCGCAAAGAGCTGATCAACGTACGTCTTTGCTGGTCGGCCCACACTGGCGTGTCCATGTGCTGGCTTCCACAGTAGGACGTCGCTTATGAGTTCGTCCTTGCTTCTCCAGCAGTGTCCCGCATGTTTTGTCCGTCTTACACGGATGGTTTGGGTGATATGTGGTAGGTGGCCGTACAGCTGTTTTCTCGTAGGGTGTTGTTTCCACGTCTCGTTCAGGATCACCCGCAGCATTCTTGTGCAGCTCCCATCTAGTTTATTCTCTAGTCGCTTAGTTAGGGTCCAGGTGGTGCAGCCATACAGCAGTACTGACACAACAACGGCCTGGAAGGCCTCACACTAAAAAAAGCAAGAAGCAGGCGATATCCCGCACATACTATTACGGATGCGGACTATGCTGATGACCTGGCACTACTCGCAATACACCTGCACAAGCCGAATCCTTACTACACAGCCTAGAAAAGGCAGCACAAAATGTCGGCTGTACGTGAATTCTGATAAAACTGGAGTTCATTTCTTTCAAAACAAAAGCGACATCTCAACCATCGATGGCAAAACTCCTAAACTCTTGTAGAACAATTTTAGATACTTAGGCAGTAACATCTCCTCCACAGAAACGAATGTTTAATGCACGTATAAGAAAAGGCATGGCCGCATATAAATTTATCGATCATATGGAGGTCCAATCTCACAGACAAGTTAAAAGAGACATGGTTTTAATTCATGGGTGTCGTGAATTTTTTTTTTATCCATATGCTATCTTTAGTATAGCAGAGATACGGATAGGTATGAGTCCTGCGTCCCTGACACACACAAATCTAAAAGGACCATATCCATCCATCACAGTGTTTTTCATTTTTCTTCCCTCACAATTTCAAGCTAACTGTAAATACATTTCCATAGTTTCTTAGAAATGAATTACACTTCAGGTGTGACCTTGTGCCAGGCTAGGTTATGCTCAGTAAATACCACTACAGACAAGGTCAAATAGATCTGTTTGAGATAGTGAAGTTCATACTTGTTTAAAATGATTGTGAAGTTGCACATGTGAACCGTATTCCTGTCGGCTGCGGATTTGAAATACACCGACTGCACATCTTTGACACCCCCTCCTCAATGGGGCCACTTGTACGCCGTGAGTGTTAACCTGTGATGCTTAAAGAAGGAACCCTGGTGGCGTGCAACACTCCACTTTGTCGCTTACCTAGGCTAATCGGCTAGTTCCATCTAGACCTAGCACCTATATGATTGTCCCGATCCTATTGCCCTTATGACAAGTTCCATTGCTTTTTTATAATATATTTGGTAGATGTCCTGGGCATAAAGCTAAACTATCTGATAGCAAGGATCCAGTTCTGGAGGTTTGGGTAATGGGAACAATCCTTCAGCACTGACCGAAGTGTTAGTACCTGTTAGAGCATATATATATATATATATTATATATATATATATATATATTATATATATATAATTTAATATACCAAACTTATTGTAAGTCCTCGCGGTGAGAAAAAAAAACAGCAAATAGTTTGATTGTAAAAATATACTACCAAAACATCACCCGGGGAGAAAACATTTTTGGAAAAAAAAGACCAAGATAATCGTACAACAACAAAAAAATCTATTGGTACAATACTTTGGCCAAAAGAAAGAAAAACAATTTATATGCATATATATATATATATATATAATATATATATATATATATTCATATAAAACCGCCAGGAGACTAAAGCTAATAAAAAGTGCTCAATACCTAAGTAGAGCAAATGATAAAGATAAATCTAATGAGTCAGACGAACCTACTAAAAGTTTCGCTTAATGCTCTTCAGGGCTTAGATCTGACTCTTAGATCAGATCTTAGCCCTGAAGAGCATTAAGCGAAACTTTAGTAGGTTCGTCTGACTTCATTAGATTATCTTATATATATATATATATATATATATATATATATATATATATATATATATATATATATATACTTTCTGTAGATGTTATCTCTATAATGAAACATGTTAATCGGAATTTATTTACCATCGCTTTTTTTCTCATATTGTCAAATTTGAATTAGGCTGGTTACATTTCACATAGCACTAATAGCCTTTGGAAAGGTATGCATCCAAATATTCTCCCTTCAGCTATCGCTGAATATAAGCTCATACTGGATTCATTAATCTTGGTATGCCAATCAGTTAGATGAGAAGATAAACTGATTTAAAACCTGTTAAACCCAGCTTAAAAATAGATATTGTGTCGCATCCTAGAGGGGTTGAATAAATATATGCTATCAAATTCAATTCAAAGGTTCACCTATTATAGAATAGAATGAATAAAGTACACAAATCCTGGTAAGCATATGTTGTATAAAACGTCTCATCTATGGGTTGAATAGAAGAAATGAGATTTTTAAAAATTGAGTACCCATTCAGAATGAATAAAACAAAACGACTCGGCCATAAAATAACCCAATCAACCAACCGGATATGAAATCATAAGGGTAATAATAACAATAATAATCACATTAACAAGATACCTGGCTGTTCTAGCAAATAAAAAATACAAGAAGAAATGCACTTTGCGGAACTGCTCATCTTTTTAGGAGAGTACTATCAAGTCGAGTGAAAAATTACCCACCCCAAAAAATAACAAAAAGCATAAAACTCTCACCTCACAAAACGAACAAACTAAAAATCCCATAAATACATAGAATGCATATAATAATTAGATTCCTAGGTTTTGGCTAAAAACCTGGTGAATGGTGGTAACAAAGCGAAATTAAAGCTGAAAATGAAATACATTGTAATAATAAAAAAAAGATGCTATGAATAACAATTATATCAAAGCGAAAATTGATAATACAATAGCAAGTGTATTTTATGTGTTGTTATATTGATAGAATGATTACAGCATAACCCACTAAAGGTTACATTCCGTATAACCAAACCAACTAACCCATCCAATTATTCATGTATCATATGATTAAGTATAAGTAAAGTCGTGGGGCGTTCCTAAAGTCGGTTATCAGCCAGTCAGCGAGGGAGTCTATCCCCTTTTCAATAGCGCTTAGACCAAGGAGATTGTATTTAGCATCTGAGGTGGACGCCACACTACCATCAGCTCCTTACTTTACCGCCACAGATCCCTGTGCTACTCATACGCTGAGTTGGCGGGACCGGTATCGAACTAGGAACCTCGTGGTTTCTAGCCGAACGCTCTACCGACTGAGCTAACCCCCCTCCTATTAAATCTTGACGCATCAAGACAAAATGTTCAATTAAATCACAGATAAAATAGATCATTTTAAACTGTATATTTTTCTTTTAAATTTCTAAAGACATATCTAAGACATTTTCAGGGAAATGTCATCAGCCATGTTCCTGGCTTCAGTGGTTTTGGCTCAGATTTGAAAACAAAAACAAAAAACAAAAACAAAAAAACTAAAAACAATGGCGACAGACCGCAGTCGATTTAATTTTGTTAGGACTGTTGTCCTCATCTTTATTGTTACATGCAAAAGTATGCGACCCCTGGTCGAAAGTATCTGGATTTTGCTGTAATAGAAATTATTTTAAATTAGAAGACTAACGAACCTAAATAAGAACGAATATAAGAATTATTGCCATTTATGTAATTTATTTTTAATCAAATTTCTATATGAGATTTTCTATGATTGCTTTAAAACGTTTGCGAATACCTGAGAGTATAGAAATCAGTAAGAGCATAATAAATTATTTATGAAACCCAATTATTGATAAAATCATTATGGCAAATCATTTCTACCATATACTATGCCTAAAACTTTATTTCTTAGAGATAATATATCCATAATTCAGGAGGCCTGTAATATGGGTAGTTTGTGACAAATCTTACTCAGCTAGATTTTAATAGAGATACCATTAATAAATAAGATGCTTATTAAAATTAAGTAATAACTGAGAATATAGCTATAATGTCTAAGGGAAATTGTGACGTCAGTAGTGCGTACTTTTTGGTGACATACACATAATCTCAATTATAATAAGATATGAGTACGTTTCAGCCTATCTGCCCCCCGGTCCTCTTCAAATGTTTCCTCTAACTTGTGAAGTTCTTGTCGAACTCTGGAGTCTTTATATCGAAATCAGGAGCCTTCACGGAATCAGAAGCCTTCAAAACGAAAATTAAGTATATACCAATAAATATGTGGAAAACAGAACGAAAAAAAATTAAATAATAATAACAAATTATCAAACCACTTCTAAAAACTTCAGACAAATAAATGCCTTAATACTTCATATATATATATATATATATTATATATATATATATTATATATATATATATTATATATATAATATCGTAATTAACCCCATACACTTATCAGATTCCAGCTCCATTAATCAACATCTTAAAACACATTCATGCCCCCCCCTCTACCTACCGCAAAATTCTAACTGAAAATACACACACACTATATAGAGCAAACAAAACAACAAAAACTTCAAATAATGAAAGCTTTATATATAAAACAAAAAAACCTACCCTAAATCAAAATAAACTTTGAAGTAAGTCAACATATCCTAAAATGCTTATAATTTTTCTGACGCGACCATTACTTCATTATCCCCCCCCTAATCACAACCTCTGCCCCTCCTCCAAAATCACCACTGCTTCTCTTCAATGTTACTGTTACCATTCCAAAAACTCCCGACTACAATTGAATTACCTCCCTACTGCCCTTGCTTCTTCTACTCGTTCTCGTTAAAAAATGAGACATGAAAACTATTCCATCGTTCCCACCTGAGGATGGCAAAGTGCATTGCCGAACAGCTAGTTGACAGAACATTCAGTGACTGATACCAGTTCCACCCTGACACCAGAAGGATGGCCGAATGCCATTCGCAATAGATATTCAATTATTTTTTAATAAACACATTTTACTTTTTAACCCATAGATGGGACCATAACAGGTACTACCACTCCGGCTCAGAGTTGACTAGGGAGCAATTGTGATGAAGGGGTGCTCCAAATTCCCTAGAATACGTAGAAAGGAAGAGCTTACAAAGAAAAGACTGGTTAAAGCAAACCCAATGTTCAGAGTAAAAGAGGAAAAGCTGGAATTGAAAAGAACAGAGAGGAAAGAATCCGTTTGACATTAAATGAATGCAAAACAAACGGAGGAGCATAAGCAATGATGGAGAGTAAGGTTGAAGAGCAGGTCTTGTGGAGAGCAATCGATATCAGCAGCAAAGGATTTTCTTTATTTGTCTAAGTTATTTGTTTTTGTCAGTTGGATTCTTCATGTGCACAGTTTATTTTAATTTCAAATTCAACGGATCTGCCCGGTTAACAGATCGGCAAATACAATAAATAGGGCGACGCTGGGCCGTAAAGTAGGGGGATCAACTGGGAGGGAGAGAGAGAGTTCGGCACCTTTTCGGTCAATGCTGGGTTAACGTTCACGCGAGATTCATCAATTGGCAGTAAACACCGGATGTCATTCAACCCGAATTCGACACTTTCAATTTCATAACCGACCTAGAACCACTCAAACACAATTTGCGATTATACATGAAGATACAAAAACAGTAATAGCATGAAAGACTATATAATATATATATAATATAATATATATATATATATATATTATATAATATACCAAGCGTGTTGGTAAATCCTGGCGGTGAGAAAAAAACCAGCAAATAGTTTGATTGTAAAAATATACTACCAAACATCAACCGGGGAGAAAAATTTTTTTGGGGAAAAAAAGAAAAGATCAAGATAGTCGTACCAATAAAAATTAATCTATTGGTACAAGTATTTGGCCAAAAGAAAAAAAACAATTTATATGTATATATATGTATATAAAGATATATATATATATTCATACAACAGCTAGAAAATAAGGTAATAAGTAAAAAGTGCTCAATACCTAAGTAGAGCAAATAATAAAAGATAAATCTAATGAGTCAGGCGAATCTACTATTAGTTTCGCTTAATGCTCTTCAGGGCTAAGATCTGATCTTAGCCCTGAAGAGCAATTAAGCGAACTAATAGTAGGTTCGTCTGACTCATTAGATTTATCTTTATATATATATTTTTTTTCAGACTATAATATATATATATATATAATATTATATTATATATATTATAATATATATATATTATATATATTATATTTATATATATATTTCCAGCTCCTCTCTCGATGAGTCCGGAGTAAAAACAAGCTCTGAAGATGTTTTTATAAATCGAAATATTGTTCAATATTAGCTATGAATATGATATATATTTTCATTTTAACAGCATATTGTGTGTTTTCATATCCTTTTATCTATCTATCTATCTATTTATCTATCTATCTATATATATATATATATATATATATATATATATATATATTATATATATATATATATATATATATATATTGTGGGATATTATGGAGTCTCTATTTCTATGCATATAGTGCTCAATATCATTGATAGAGCATTTATATTTGAGTTAAGGTAGCGTGGACATGTATTCAACACCTGGTTATATGTTTAGATATAATCTGCAGATTTCACAGGCGAGAAACTGTCTGTAACCAGGTGTTGACTCCATGTCACACCATGAGCATATTTATTTAGGGGCTGGTTTGGGCTAAAATACGCCGAATGCATCATTTGCAGAAGGATAAGACGCTACAAAAGTGTTTTCAGGGTATGACATTAATCTGCATCAATATTCCACAACATAACCTGGTTTTGAGTTTCAATGGACGCACTATGATTATTGGACTAAACCTAAAAATAATTACTCATAAGGAAAAGAAACTGTTTACTTTTCTGGACGCAATAGTTGCGTCCTCCTGTCTACAGGACAGGGGTATCTTTTCCCCAGCATTCCGTATCGCATAGCACACGAAAATGTTCTCAAAACATGTGAGTGTTTATACTTTTCTCTTTTACCAGCAGCCTCAAGACTTTTATCTATTTAAATACGATTTATTTATAAGGACATACTCTAGGGTGGCCCAAGATTAGCCGAAAATGCGTTTTTGAACAAATTAAATTACCCCCACCCTAGAAAATAATTTACCAAAAATCAGGGAATTATCGGATTTTAATGAAATTTTCAGTGTTTATTTATCAATGAATGATCTTTATAATGCATTATTCATTTTTTTCAAAACTCTCATTTTTTTTAGGTCACTTAATTTGACCCCCCTTATGTTGGGGCGTAATATTTTTTCGAGTTGGTCTTATAAACTGGTTTAAAACCTGTTAAAGTCCGCTTAAAATAGATCTTGTGTCGCCTCCTACTCATGTAGAGGGTTTTAATAAATACATGCTGTCAAATTCAATTTAAAGGTTCACTTATTATAGAATAGAATGAATAAAGTACACAAGTCCTGGCAAGCATATATTGTATAAAAAGTCTCATCTATGGGTTAATTAAGAAAAAAATGGTTTAAAGTTTAACGTCATACCCTGGACATTAAGGACCCTCAGTCACCGCCTTCTAGCACATATGATAAAAAGGTTTGGGCCTTACCATAAGGGCAGTAGGGCAGGGACAACCATATAGAGGTTAGGGCTTGACATGACCAGCCGATTGATTGAAGGAGCCTCTAAGTTAAAGCCAAAGTGGAGTGTTTGCATATCATGGACTGCTCAGCGTCCAGAGTTTAATCCTTAAGCATCATGGGTCTCCACCAGCGGCCAACAGGTGGCCTCATTATGGGGTCTTACTGCACTGTAGAAGTGTAGTCGGTGTATTTTAAAGCCCCAATCAACAGGGCTTTGAACAATTTGGAAAAGAAAGTAAACATTTATTTGCCACTATTAATTGAATTATTAAGAAATGTAATGTGATATTTTTAAAAATTATGTTAACGTTAATTGGTTTATACACAGTCAAGTCAGGACAAGACATGTCTTCTTTCTTACCTGCTACTGGTACTATGTAAACTAGTACTACCTGTTCCTGGGCCGGGTTGTAGGCGACTAAACTAGCACCCCTATCTGGCTCGCCTCGGCTTCTCTGTACACACAGCATCACTAAAAACAACAGCTGTCAAAAGGCAGATGATCTCCAGGAGAGCCAACGGTCATTCACACCGATAATAGTAGTATTGGGGTACTTCTCACATACATCTCTAAATGGGGCAAATGGGACTCCTTAGCCTTGGTTGGCAATTCATCTTACACAGAGAACATTCTCTTATAAAAGCATTCTCAAACCGTCCTTCGGGGCGGGGGTCCGGTGAGCTTCGGCCACTGGACCGGTGAGTTGTGTTAAATTAATAGCGTCGATTCCAGGCAATACCTGCCCCCCTTGGAGGCAGGGTTGGGTTTATTGCCCAGCGCCAGAGGCGCCTTCTTGAGGAGGAATGCCGAAGGGATCGACGCAATTTTTGTTCTCTCCCACCCATTAGTTTCGGCTTGTGGGTGGGCCCACGTTAAAACGAGGCCTTGTGCCCAGTCCATACAGGTGGGGTATGAGACAAATAAATTCTCTTATAAAACCTCCGCAGCCCAAGGAAATGATAGGGAAGTAAACTCCGAAATCAAACACGGAGCAGCAGTCCCTAAGATGGTGTAATGCTGAACTTCAGCCCTATCCAGCGATACTATTGTTACCAGAATGCATTTTTTCTTTCCTTTTAATCCCAACTGCAGTTTGGAAAGGTGAGACCGGATGCTTGGGTGACAGCTCATCCTCCATATAAGACCACTCTGGTAACGTAGTTCTCTGTTTTTTTGGACACTACGCCATCGTCTCTAATAAACGGATGGATACCAACAATTGGTTTCAATTTTTCTCTTAGAAATGAGGAACTACCATATTGAGCAGAAAACATTCTCTACGGATATTTTAACAGAAATAAACAACGAAGTGTTATCTGTTGACACCTGAATTTCCATTCCTGGCAAATATTCTTCTGTCTAAAATAAACTTGTGTACGGAGGTCATGTCTTTTAAACATTTCCATGCTAGATAGTAATCCTCTCAAATTAGTAGACCAGTTCACATACCTAGATAGTAATATCTCATCTACAGAAAGGAATGTCAATATACGCATAGGAAAGGCATGGACTGATTATCGATCATAAAATTAGGGTCTCTTTGGTAAGGCAAGAACTCTTCCAAGCTATAGCCCTATCAGTACTAATATGTGACTGCACCACTTCGACTTTAACAAAACGATCGGGAAAAAAGTAGATGGGACTTAAAAATGTGATTAAACATTTCTGTGCTGGGTGGTAAGCCTCTCGCTTTTATGAAACGATCGGAGAAAAAAAAAAGCTTTGTGCAACTCAAAAGGAGATGCATGCGTGCTTTTTTAAATCCTGAAAGTAGCGTCCCACAAAATGTTGCTGTACGGCCATTTACCTCCTATCACACAAACCATCCATTTAATTTAACAATTTAGAAAAGAATGTAAACTTTTGCCATGATTCTTAAGAAATTTCATATAATATTTTTGGAAATTATGTTAACGTTAATTGGTTTACCCAGTCAGGTCAGGAGAAGACTGGTCTTCTTTCATACTTGCTACTAGTACCATATAAACAAATACTACCTGTTCTCTGGTCGGGTTGTAGGCGACTAAACTAGCACCCCCATCTGACATGCTTCGGCTTGTCTGGTGAGGTGGGTGGATGAACACCTTACTAAAAACAAGGGCTATTCAACGGCTATCCACACCGATATTAATACTATGTGGGTACTTACTACTCACATAAACCTAAAAATGGGGGTAGATAGGGCTCCTTAGCCTTAGACGGCAAGCCATCTAGCTTGGGAGAAGGATAAGAAAAAAGATTCTGAATTGAAAAGATATCCTGAAAAACTTAAAACACGAAGACGAAGGAAGAGATCTGGTAGAAATCTTGGAATTTTACGGCATATCAACATCAGTGGGTTATTTAATGCCGACAACGTTTTGAAATAAATCCATTCGCAATAGATATTCAATTATTTTTTAATAAACACATTTTACTTTTTAACCCATAGATGGGACCATAACAGGTACTACCACTCCGGCTCAGAGTTGACTAGGGAGCAATTGTGATGAAGGGGTGCTCCAAATTCCCTAGAATACGTAGAAAGGAGAGCTTACAAAGAAAAGACTGGTTAAAGCAAACCCAATGTTCAGAGTAAAAGAGGAAAAGCTGGAATTGAAAAGAAACAGAGAGGAAAAGAATCCGTTTGACATTAAATGAATGCAAAACAAACGGAGAGCATAAGCAATGATGGAGAGTAAGGTTGAAGAGCAGGTCTTGTGGAGAGCAATCGATATCAGCAGCAAAGGATTTTCTTTATTTGTCTAAGTTATTTGTTTTTGTCAGTTGGATTCTTCATGTGCACAGTTTATTTTAATTTCAAATTCAACGGATCTGCCCGGTTAACAGATCGGCAAATACAATAAATAGGGCGACGCTGGCCGTAAAGTAGGGGGATCACTGGGAGGGAGAGAGAGAGTTCGGCACCTTTTCGGGTCAATGCTGGGTTAACGTTCACGCGAGATCTCATCAATTGGCAGTAAAACCGGATGTCATTCAACCCGAATTCGACACTTTCAATTTCATCAGACCCTAGAACCACTCAAACACAATTTGCGATTATACATGAAGAATACAAAAACAGTAATAGCATGAAAGACTATATATATATAATATATATATATAATATATATATATATATATATATAATATACCAAGCGTGTTGGTAATCCTGGCGGTGAGAAAAAAACCAGCAAATAGTTTGATTGTAAAAATATACTACCAAACATCAACCGGGGGAGAAAAAATTTTTTGGGGAAAAAAAGAAAAGATCAAGATAGTCGTACCAATAAAAATTAATCTATTGGTACAGTATTTGGCCAAAAGAAAAAAAACAATTTATATGTATATATATGTATATAAGATATATATATATATTCATACAACAGCTAGGAAAATAAGGTAATAAGTAAAAAGTGCTCAATACCTAAGTAGAGCAAATAATAAAGATAAATCTAATGAGTCAGGCGAATCTACTATTAGTTTCGCTTAATGCTCTTCAGGGCTAAGATCTGATCTTAGCCCTGAAGAGCATTAAGCGAAACTAATAGTAGGTTCGTCTGACTCATTAGATTTATCTTATATATATATAATTTTTTTTCAGGACTATATATATATATATATATATATATATATATATATATATATATTATATATATATATATATATTAATATATAATATATATATAATTCAGCTCCTCTCTCGATGAGTCCGGAGTAAAAACAAGCTCTGAAGATTTTTTATAAATCGAAATATTGTTCAATATTAGCTATGAATATGATAAATATTTTCATTTTAACAGCATATTGTGTGTTTCATATCCTTTTATCTATCTATCTATCTATTTATCTATCTATCATATATATATATATATATATATATATATATATATATATATATATATATATAATATATATATATATATTGTGGGATATTATGGAGTCTCTATTTCTATGCATATAGTGCTCAATATCATTGATAGAGCATTTATATTTGAGTTAAGGTAGCGTGGACATGTATTCAACACCTGGTTATATGTTTAGATATAATCTGCAGATTTCACAGGCGAGAAACTGTCTGTAACCAGGTGTTGACTCCATGTCAACACCATGAGCATATTTATTTAGGGGCCTGTTTGGGCTAAAATACGCCGAATGCATCATTTGCAGAAGGATAAGACCTTACAAAGTGTTTTCAGGGTATGACATTAATCTGCATCAATATTCCACAACATAACCTGGTTTTGAGTTTCAATGGACGCACTATGATTATTGGACTAAACCTAAAACATAATTACTCATAAGGAAAGAAACTGTTTACTTTTCTGGACGCAATAGTTGCGTCTCCTGTCTACAGGACAGGGGTACTTTCTCCCCAGCATTCCGTATCGCATAGCACACGAAAATGTTCTCAAACATGTGAGTGTTTATACTTTTCTCTTTTACCAGCAGCCTCAAGACTTTTATCTATTTAAATACGATTTATTTATAAGGACATACTCTAGGGTGGCCCAAGATTAGCCGAAAATGCGTTTTTGACAAAATTAAATTACCCCCACCCTAGAAAATAATTTACCAAAAATCAGGGAATTATCGGATTTTAATGAAATTTTCAGTGTTTATTTATCAATGAATGATCTTTATAATGCATTATTCATTTTTTTTCAAAACTCTCATTTTTTTAGGTCACTTAATTTTGACCCCCCTTATGTTGGGGGCGTAATATTTTTTCGAGTTGGTCTTATAAACTGGTTTAAAACCTGTTAAAGTCCGCTTAAAATAGATCTTGTGTCGCCTCCTACTCATGTAGAGGGGTTTAATAAATACATGCTGTCAAATTCAATTTAAAGGTTCACTTATTATAGAATAGAATGAATAAAGTACACAAGTCCTGGCAAGCATATATTGTATAAAAAGTCTCATCTATGGGTTAATTAGAAAAAATGAGTTTAAAAAAAATTAAGTACCCATTTAGAATGAATAAAACAAAACGACTCGGGCATAAAATAACCCAATCAACCAACCGGATATAAAATCATAAGGATAATAATAACAATAACAATCACATTAACAAGATACCTGGCTGTTCTAGCAAATAAGAAATACAAAGAAATGCACTTTGCGGAACTGCTCATCTTTTTAGGAGAGTACTATCAAGGCGAGTGAAAAATTACCCACCCAAAAAATAAAGAAAAAGCATAAAACTCACCTTACAAAACAAACAAGCTAAAAATCCCATAAATACATAGAATGCATATAATAATTAGATTCCTAGATTTTTGCTAAAGACCTAGTGAACGATGGTAACAAAGCGAAATTAAACCTAAAAATGAAATACATTGTAATAATAATAAAAATGCTATGAATAACAATTATATCAAAGCGAAAATTGATAATACAGAATGGCAAGTGTATTGTATGTGTTGTTTATGTTTATATTGATAGAATGACTACAGCATAACCCACTAAAGGTTGACATTCCATATAACCAACCAACTAACCACCCACATATTCATGTATACATATGATGTAAGTATTAAGTAAAGTCGTCGGGGCGGCCTAAAGTCGGTATCAGCCAGTCAGCGAGGGAGTCTATCCCCTTTTCAATAGCGCTAGACCAAGGAGATTGTATTTAGCATCTGAGGTGGAGCGCCACACCTACCATCAGCTCCTTACTTTACCGCACAGATCCCTGTGCTACTCATACGCTGAGTTGGCGGGGACCGGTATCGAACTAGGAACCTTGTGGTTTCTAGCCGAACGCTCTACCGACAGAGCTAACCCGGCCCCTCCTATTAATCTTGACGCATCAAGACCAAAATGTTCAATTAAATCAGATAAAATAGATCATTTTAAATTGTATATTTTATTTTAAATTTCTGAAAACATATCTAAGACATTTTCAGGGAAATGTCATCAGCCATGTTCCTGGCTTCAGTGGTTTTGGCTCAGATTTGAAAACAAAAACAAAAACAAAAACAAAACAAAAAAACAAAAACAATGGCGACAGACCGCAGTCGATTTAAATTTGTTAGGACTGTTGTCCTCATCTTTATTGTTACAAGCAAAAATATGCAACCCCTGATCGACCGTATCTGAGTTTTGCTGTAATATAAAATATATAAATTAGAAAGACTAACGAAACTAAATAAGAACGAATATAAGAATATTGCATTTATGTAATGTTATTTTAATCAAATTTTTATATGAGATTTTCTATGATTGCTTTTAAAACGTTTGCGAATAACCTGAGAGTATTAGAAATCAGTAAGAGCAAATAATTATTTATGAAACCCAATTTTGATAAAATCCTTATGCAAATCATTCCTACCATATACTATGTAAAACTTTATTTCTTAGAGATATATATCCCATAATTAAGGAGGCCTTGATAATATGGGTAGTTTTGTGACAAATCTTACTCAGCTAGATTTTAATAGAGACACCATTAATAAATAAGATGCTTATTAAGATTAAGTAATAACTGAGAATATAGCTATAATGTCTAAGGAAATTGTGACGTCAGTAGTGGCGCACTTTTGGTGACATACACATAATTTCAATTATAATAAGATATGGACTACATTTCAGCCTATTTGCCTCCCCGTCCTCTTCAAATGTTTCTTCTTAAACTTGTGAAAGTTCTTGTCGAACTCTGGAGTCTTTATATCGAAATCAGGAGCCTTCACGGAAATCAGAAGCCTTCAAAACGAAACATTAAGTATATACCAATAAATATGTGGAAAACAGAACGAAAAAAATTAAATAATACAAATTATCAAACCACTTCTAAAAACTTCAGACAAAGAATGTCCTTTAATACTTCCATATATATATATATATATATATATATATATATATATATATATATATATATATCGTAGATTAACCCTACACTTATCAGATTCCAGCTCCATTAATCAACATCTTAAAACACATTCATGCCCCCCTCTACCTACCGCAAAATTCTAACTGAAAATACACACACACTATATAGAGAAACAAACAAACAAAAACTTCAAATAATTGAAGCTTTATATATAAAACAAAAAAAAACCTACCCTAAACAAAATAAACTTTGAAGTAAGTCAACATATCCTAAAATGCTTATAATTTTCTGCCTACATTACTTCCATTATCCCCCTCCCCCTTATCACAACCTGTGCCCCCCCACCTCCAAAAATCACCACTGCTTTGTTCAAACTATTACCATTCCAAAAACCTCCACTACCAATTGATATTACCTCCCACTAATTCCTTGCTTCTCTACTCGTTCTCGTTAAAACGAGACATGAAAAGTATTCCATCGTTTCCCACCTGAGGATGGCAAAGTGCATTGCCGAAAGCGCTAGTGACGAAACATTCGGTGGTCTGGTATACCAGTTCCACCCTGACACCAGAAGGATGGCCCGAAGATTAGAACGGATCGACGAAAGACTTGTCAGACAGGAATTGTCTGTTCAATTCAACGAAACCTGTATAAAAGAAAAAATGCTGCCTAAATACACTTATATATATATATATATATATTATATATATAATATTGTATGTGTGTGTGTGTGTGTGTGTGTGTGTGTGTGTGAGTGTCTGTCTCTGTGTCCGCGTTACATAAATCTCGTTCTGTATTATATAAATCCTTTTCGCCTATTGATATAAATGTTTGTATTCATTTTATGAATATAGCTTTAACTTCAGGTATTTAATTGTAAAATATTCGATACCAAATCGCATATGTTTTCACAGGATTCTATAAGAATATTTTCCGAGTTGAAATCTGATCTCGTCTGACTCAGTTGGAGACAGCGCCTTCTTTACAAACGGTAATAAAGTCGTTTTAGAATTCTCTTGCAATTTGATAAACCGAAACCGGTACAAGATGTCTTCCAGATAAAAAAAGAAGAAGAACGAAGAAATGAAATGAAATTAAAGGATTGAAAAGAAAGTCAAAATACTCTGTTCATTCTGCTTGCCTCTACTAGAAACCACACGGCTTCCCTAGCGGCCATCTTGTACGCATTGTTCCACACTATCTTAACTTCGCGACCGGAAACGCCAAATAAAATAAAATGGAATAAAAGTTGAAATAGGAGATATTGAAAGAAATTGTCGTAGTGTAACATGTTCTTAGTTTTCTTCTGAGGCTTGTCTGACTCCTGTCATATATATGTGTGTATATGCATATAATATATATATATATATATATATATATATATATATATATATATATATATGCATATAAATGTACATATATATGCATATAAATGTACATATATATACATATAAATATATTTATATATATATTCATATAAATATACATATATATTCATATAAATACATTTATATATATTCATACAAATATACATATATATATATGCATATTAATGTACATATGTACACATACATACATACATATATATATGTGTGTATATATATTGGTTTCCTTATGGGGACTGTCTAATTCTTGTATATATATGTATTTATGTATTGTTGATTGGTGTGCCTGGGAGAATTTGCCGTCTGCAACGATGCCACACTGTAAACCGTGTTGTATTATTTGGCGGTCTGTAAGCTGCCCATGTGGATTCGGATTTGTTGGACAAACGGAATCAGATCGCAAATATTTAAGCCGGTGAGATATGATATTTTAATGGAGCTGGCATCGGAGCCAGACACCGTGGAATAAATAAAAGAGGAATGAAGAGAAGAAAGAAGAGGAAGAAGAAGAAGAAGAAGAGAAGAAGAAGAGAGAAGAAGAAGAAGAAGAAGAAGAAGAAGAAGAAGAAGAAGAAGAAAAGAAGAAAGAAGAAGAAGAAGAAGAAGAGAAGAAGAAGAAGAAGAAGAAGAAGAAAGAAGAAGAAGAAGAAGAAGAAGAAGAAGAGGGAAGAAGAAGAAGAAGAAGAAGAAGAAGAAGAAAGAAGAGGGATAGAAAAGAAGAAGAAGAAGAAGAGAGAAGAAGAAGAAGAAAGAAGAGGGATAGAGAAGAAGAAGAAGAAGAAGAAGAAGAAGAAGAAGAAGAAGAAGAAGAAGAAGAAGAAGAGAAGAAGAAGAAGAAGAAGAAGAAGAAGAAGAAGAGAAGAAGAGAAGAAGAAGAAGAAGAAGAAGAAGAAGAAGAAGAAGAAGAAGAGGGAAGAAGAAGAAGAAGAAGAAGAAGAAGAAGAAGAAGAAGAAGAAGAAAGAAGAAGAAGAAGAAGAAGAAGAAGAAGAAGAAGAAGAAAGAAGAAAGAAGAAAGAGGGATGAAAGAAGAAGAAGAAGAAGAAGAAGGAGAGGAGGAAGAGGAGGAGGAGGAGGAGGAGGAGGAGGAAGAAGAATGGAGGCAGCGAAGAAGAAAAATAAAATGGACGAAGAATAACAGAAAATGGAGGAATAAGAAGAAAAAATGAATCGTAGAAGAAGAAGAAAATAGAAGGCAAAAAATAAATCGAAGAAGGAAAAGAAAGAGAAGTCAAAAGAATGCTCTATAGAATGAAACCTGCGCAACAAAGAAAAAAAAATGAATGAAAAAAAGGAATTATGAAGAATTGGGAAAGAGAATAACACTGTAACCCCCCCCCCAAAAAAAAAACCAAACAAACACGAAAGTTCTAAAGGTGATTGAAAGCGTAGGTCGATATTTATGAACGTGACTTTGTGCTTTCTGTCTTGAAAAATAAATTGAATTAAATAAAACGATTAGATTGAAAAGAGGAAATGTTTGAATCGTACATATATATATATATATATATATATATATTATATATATATATATATATATGTGTGTGTGTGTGTGTGTGTGTGTGTGTATGTGTGTGTGTGTATGTTAGTGTGTGTCAGAGGTGTAAAAGACTAGCTTCCTTGATGATCAAAATCGTGAAACACCGAGTCGTGAGTTTTTATACTGTTTTACATGATACAATTTAAATATATTTGCAATAGAAATTTACAAATATTCCATGTTGACAACTAAAATCACATGGCTGCTCTTGTTGAAAAACACATTACCTAACGGATCAGCAGGGCTAGCTTTTTTTGCCGGGAATTTTAATCTGTTTGATCATTCTGACACACACACACACACACACACACACACACACACACACACACACATATATATATATATATATATATTATATATAATAGAAAAACACAAAGTATTACAGAAAGATGCATTTGTTCTTGATGCTGAAGTCAACGTTATAACGTTTCGGTTTTTAGTAAACCTTCATTATAAAAAAAAATCAATCACTGTTCAAACAACAATCTTTCCATCTAAAAGTCCAGGTAAAGTTTAACTAAAAAACCGAAACGTTATAACGTCGACTTCACCATTAGGAATAAATTCATATTTCATGAATACTTTGTGTTTTTCAATTTTCTACATACTGTCGGGTTTATTTCCATATTTAATCATATATATATATATATATATATATATATATATATATATATAGAGAGAGAGAGAGAGAGAGAGAGAGAGAGCGTTCGGCTAGAAACCACAAGTTACCTAGTTCGATACCGGTCCCCGCCAACTCAGCGTATGAGTAGCACAGGGATCTGTGCGGTAATGTAAGGAGCTGATGGTAGGTGTGGCGCTCCACCTCAGATGCTAAAAACAATCTCCTTGGTCTAGCGCTATTGAAAAGGGGATAGACTCCCTCGCTGACTGGCTGATACCGACTTTAGGCCGCCCCGACTATATATATATATATATATATATATATATATATATATAATTTACCCATTCAAGCTGGCTCTTTGCACAAGAATTCAAACCATATCACGCTATTTTTCTGATAAAAGTGAATTCGCACACGATTGATTGATTTTAATGGCAGCGAACCCGTCCAGAGTTATTTTATACCTAGAGGTTACAGAATCGGGTCGATTCAAAATACATATTAACATTTTTGTGTAGTTGTTTCTTTAGTATTTTTGCACTATGTACGCGAATATGAAGACTATTTAAACATACCTATTTAAGATATAGAAGGGGCCATAACAGCTACTACCACTCCGGGTCAGAATGGGCCTGAGAGTAATGGCAGAGAAAGGTTACTTCACACACTCGCCAGAGATCAAGAACTGGAGCCTCAGCATCAGATGCCTTTTAATGTCATACTCAGGATGTGGGGGCATGTTTTAATCCCCATAGAGATACAGCCAGCATATTCCAAGCAGAAATTATAGGGCTGTAAGGATTATCTTCCCTTATTTGCTGCGGTTTGCCGTTAGGTGGTGTTGGACCAGAATATATAAGAGAAGTCACACAAAAGTCCAACTTTTTTCTCCTAGACTCTCCAGCCATCAGTATAGACACAAGTCCATTTGGATTCGGGGGCTGTTATGCGAGGCTTTCATCACTGTAAGTGCCAATATTCATTCTTCATTTTATAGCCTCAAGCTATCTACTAGGACTCTTTTCTTTAGGGCATTTATCTATCCTGTTTTGCATTCTTTCTGTTGGACTTTGCTTAGACAATAAAGTCTATTTGTTATAACTCTTTGTCAGGATTTGTTCAGTGTATATGTTCTGTGTTGGGTTACTCTCTTTTAGATAACATAACCTAATGCATTATAAGAAACGGGTGTTAGCTACTAGCTGCCACCTCGTTAATTCCTATAGAGCGCATACGATTTTGAGTTCCACGTACCTAATCGTCAGGTAAACTTGTATCCATATCTCTTAAGTAACCCCAATCAATAAATGTGTTGTAGGAGAAGATATTATCCCATACAATAATTCGGACTCGTCCAATGAAACACATAATACGGACTGCATAGTCAAGTTAAAGGGCCGGTTTAGCCCGGTCGGCAGAGCATCCGCCTAGGTAACACAAGGTTCTTGGTTCGATACTCGCCTTCACCAATTCAGCGCCTGAATAGCACTAGGATATGTGCGGTAAAGTGAGGAGCTGATGATAGGTGTGGCACCCAACCTCAGACGCAAAACAATCTCCTTGGTCTAGCGCTTGCAAAAATAGGATAGACTCCCTCGCGTTCTGGCTGATACTGACTTTAGGTCACCCCGATGACATTTTACTTTTTTTTTTATATAGTCAAGTAGTCGAGTTCAAGAAGTTGCTAGTTTCTACAGAGAATTATTTACTGTTGTGGAAACGCTGCGTGTTGGACTCTATTCATTATATCTTTTGTACCAAAGGTAATAAACCATTGTTAATCTTTCTTCCGGATTTTACTGTTGTTATTTGATAACTTAGACGCAACAATAAGTTCTTCTGTAATTGCGTAAGAAAACAAACTAATAGGAAGATAGCAGATTGCCGACTTCATCCACTTTCATCTTCTCCCCAGTAGAAACGATTAGGAGAAATGTAATAAAAAAATCCTGGTGTATTGATTCCTTTACTTTTGAGACTTACAAATGCTGAACATGTTTGTGTAAACTTTCAATGCTATTCTTATATATATTTCCATCTTAGAATATAAATCAAACCCTCATAATTTTTGCAAAAGAGGAAAAAACGGTGATATTTAATATATATATATATATATATATTGTTGTTGTTGTTGTTGGCATCCTTCCGTTTACTAGAGACGATGGCGTAGTGTCAACTTTTTTTTGCAACTGGTTGAACAGCAATGGCAATCTCTGGTGCAGTGACTGCGAACACTTCGGCTGGCCAGGTCGAATGCCTTCATTAGGTCTATGAACGCGGTGTAGAGTAGCATCTGCTCTCCCGGCACGTTTGCTGCAGCTGGCGTAGTGAGAAGATCATGTCCACGGTTGCCTGGTTTGCTCAGAACCCATACTGTGATTCTAGATAGGTATATATATATATATATATATATATATATATATATATATATATATATTTACTTTATCGTTAATGGTTTTATTTTTATAGTTTTATCCAGATGTACATATATACACACCAACTGCTCTTTATAAATTAACCTAAACATTGCAGCATATTAAAAATCTATCGTATCGTTCAGAAAAAAATAAGTTATCACATTCAAAAGTAATTGTTAGAAAAATAGAAAAAACATTTTCTGATTAGAATTAAAGAAAGGATAATTAATTAATCAAATAACTGCACAAAAACAAACACACTTTTTCTTATGGGTGTCGTCACCTCAGCTGTACTCCTTCATCATCATTACTCCTAGGTCCACTCTGACTAGGAGTGGGGATATTTTCGGCATAATATGACCCAATGGGTTGACATGCCTTAAAATCAAACTACCTACCAACAAACCAACCAACCAATCACCTCAGCTAAATAATGGACCATATCGTTTTTATTATAAAGAAAGAAATGGAAGATAAAGGACATGCTACACAGAAATAATATGATAAGAAAAAAAAGGAAGAAAGATAGAAGGAAAATAGGGGAAAGATAGAGCGTGGGGGTGAGCTCGCGGAAGCGATAACGCTAATCTGTTTCAATCGAACATAATGAAAAATTAAAAAGAATGAAGGAAAGAAAAACGAATGAGAGAGAGTAAAACCAATCATACTTTTTAAATATTGAAAAATATTGCAATTACTCTTAAGTAAACATATCAAACGTTGTAATGATTAAATTTTCATACTGTGGTATGTCCCCCCCCCCAACAACCCACACGCGCAAAAATGATTTCAGCATTGATATACCGTTAAACTATCTAACCAGTGAAATCAAATCCATAAGAACAGTCAGAAAATATGGCCGATAATTTAGCCAATCGTGATTTAGCTAACCGTGGTTAAGTGAAAACAAAGTTGATGGGAACTTACTGTATATAAACAAATTAAAAAACACAAGAGACAGGTTTTAAAAAAAAGCTGTAGAAAAGATTCTGGAAATGTCTGTGAAAGGATAATACCTGATAAACAGAAACAGAATTTGAAATCGTGTTAAACTCTCCAGTTTTCCAGTTCCGTATAACAGTAAATTGTTTTAAGGAGATTAATTGTTTCCTCTTCGTGTTTTTTCCCCTTCTATTGCACTAAAACACAACTCTTTGCTAAATTCATGAAACCTTTTTCTTTCCAGAGCCTCTCCGACATTAAGCGTGTGAAACATAAATAAATAAATAAACGGAAGAAAAAAAAAAGACTTCCTTCCCACCAAAAAAAAAAAAAAAGAAAAAAAGTACCCTTAAATAAAAGGAAAAATAACTCAAGCAAAATAAAAATAAGAAATTCAATTAAAACTAACAAATTTTAAGGGAATAATAGCAAGAAAATCCAGTTACAATTCAGTCATGGATAACAATTTTCTTTTTTTTTCTCCCGCCGGCGGGAATTACATTCTTTGAGAAGAGAACGTAAAAGGAAGCTAAAAATGGCTGCCATCCCTTATTTTAAATTAATCAAAAAACAAACTGAGTACCGGAAAATGAAGGAAAAAAAAAATAAACGAAAAAAAAAAAAAAGAAAAAAGAATCGAGAACAAAACCTGGACTCACGCAGGTGCAACTGCACACACGAACTAAAAACGATGCTTATGTTGTTGCAAACTGCACATGCGTGTAACGATGGTGCTTGGAATGGTAAAGGTTTTCTGCAACCATTTGCGTTTCTTTTGTGAGAATCTTTAGTGAAATGTGAGAAATATCTGTTGGATTGTTCCAAAGAAATATAAAGGAGAGTTTGAATTCGTGCAAGGCAAAAGTTTTCCATGTTAGGTCTTTTATAAAATGTAAATTAATTTGCTCGAGATCTTGTTCGAGAAACTATTCACATTTATGGAAGATTTATATATATATATATATATATATATGTGTGTGTGTGTGTGTGTGTGTGTGTGTGTGTGTGTGTATATATATATGGGGGGGCGGCATTCTTTCATTTATGCATGTAGAATTAAACAAAAGGCACGTTTACTGTTTAACAACTTTATTGATGATTTATTTCAAGCTTTCTGACCAATTTTTATATTTGAATGAAATCCGTGGATTAGTCCACCGAAGTTCGTATCCCGAGTACTATCGGCACTTCAAAGTGCCATCATCAGGGATGATGTTTTGAGTTTTTTTCAAGTTAGTATATAATGGATGTGGAGGCTGGAAGGAGGAGAATTGATAGTAAAAGTTTTATGGGCATTTTATTCCATCCAAATATAAAAAAAAGTTCTCCAGAAAGCTTGAAAAGATAATCAATAAAATTGTTAAACAGGAGACGTGCCTTTTTTAAAAATTGTACACACACACACACACACACACACACACACACTATATATATATATATATATATATATATATATATATAAATCTCTCCGCAGGAGTAGGATGTGACACAATGTGTCAATTTCTTAGGTGAAGTGTAACAGGTTTGAATTAAGAGTTTTCCTTCTCCTAGACTGATTGCCTAATTAAGGTTAAAGAGCCCAGTTTGCCCTATTATTTACCTATAGTGGAGAAAATTGGTTGGATGCAAGCCTTACCCAAGTGTATTAGTGCTATGTCAAAAACAAAGAGTGACATCCGGAATTTGAACTCAAGTCGACGAGTCCAATTCGTAAGACTATTACACCATGCAAAAGAAGTTTTATAGTTATTTACTAAGCTGAGCTTAGATGTGGCACAAGGCCAGAAGTATAGGGCACCAGTGAGAATCGAACTCACTAACAATGGTCTGCTAATCTAGCTTGTTAACCATTACACCACGAGAGTTTTATAAGCCAAAAAAAAAAAAAAAAAAAGAACATTGAATTGAATTTCAGAAATCGAAAGAATATATAAAAAGAAATGAAACAAAGAAATCAGTCCAAGCAGATCATATATAATATGTATATAGTAAGTAAAGTTAACGGAGTGACATAGTCGGTATCAACCGGATAAAGAGGAATCTATTCCTTTTTCACTAATGATAAACCTTGCGTTTGAGGTGGACTGCCAAAACTATCATCTGCTCTCCATTTTAGTACATAGGTCCAAGCTATGCTACTAATTCGCTGAGTATGCGAGGAAAAGTATCGAAAATATTATATATATATATATATATATATATATATAATATATATATATATATATATATATATAAAGTTGGTGGAGTGGATTTAGACCTGTTCAAAAATCAACTTTTTCCTTTTTTCATACCTTCCTGTATATATATATATATATATATATATATATATATATATATATATATATATATATACTTTCGTTTTCTTACAATTTTTCATCGATTCTTTATCCAAGATTTACGGTGAGAAAAAATGTGATTATATGCATTCTCTGAATATTATTTGCTACATCTTTTGGATGTCATTTTCATAATTATATTAATAAGTACTTTCCTAAGTAGATGGACAGTTCCGCAAAGTACAATCATTTGTATTGCATATGGACTGGAGATGCTAGTTAATTAGTTAATGTGGTAATCCGTCACTTTCGATCATACCCCCCCCACACACACACTCATACACACACACAGACACACACACACACACATATATATACATATATATATATGTGTGTGTGTGTGTGTGTGTGTGTGTATATAAATATAATGATACACATACACAAATATATATATATATATATTGTTGTGGAGTTGACGTATCCTTCTTTGTTGGTATATTTTATGAGAGTAATTTTCAATGTATATATATATATATATATATATATATATATATATATATATATATATATATATATAATCAAATAATATATTACAGTATGGATTATATCTCATTATTATTAGTTTAATGCTTATGCAATCGTCAGACGAGACTGTTAAAAGGTTGAGATTCTATATTGCATATTGACACCATTCCCGGAATCCTGATCAGACACTTTGGAAAGAAAAATTAATATTTTCTTTTTAAGATATTAGATGTAAAAAAAAAAAGAATTCTATGCTGTTACTATTTAAAATTTATTGTTTAATTATCTTCACGAATATAAACCAATTCTTCATTAGTTTTGCTCTAAAAGCAAGATATTTAGTTTGTCATTACTTGTTTTCTTTTCGTAGTTTCGTAGTATGTATGTTCTTCGGACATACATACATACACTTCAATGGGCTATGGTACTTAGATAACTAAACCACCTTTCTGTAATATTCTTGTGGCAATGCAGGAACCGTATTTGAATTACGGCTTGCTTGCTACCTTTTCCTGCCAATTTGACGGTAATTTGACTCCTACAATAAACATCAATGCTCACTTTACTTTTATAAGCCGGATAGCTTAATCAGTTTGAAATATATTCTTATTGAAATAAACACTTCCCTTATATATGAACAATAGGGTAGGTCGATTTTGGAAGTGTAAAGTCTCCAATGTAGCAAAAGTTGAAAATTAACATAAAAAAATTACCTCACAATATATTATTCTTCAAAACTTTGCCTTCATTTGAGAAAATAGATTTCTCTCTTTTAAAATGTTATCCCTGTTACAGCTTTATCAAGGATATCGGATCTTTTTTTAAAAACATTGTATTTTCCCGCCAAGAAATATATCTACCTTCTACTCACTTTCGTGCAATGGTAAATAGAATCGTTTGTATCTGTCGTCAATGAACTTCCTTTGTATTATATCTAATTTGAAGCATCATGTTTTTATAATGTTCTGGTATGGGAAGAATGCAGCGCATACCTTTCTCTCCACACGTCTGTTTTGGGTGGCGGTATATAACACCTGCGTACCCGGTGGGTAAGGGGTTAAACATAATGTGGAAATCAATACGCTGTATTTGAAACGGTGCTTAGAAGAGCTAAATAATTGAATAAGAATAATTCTTGCCAGAGGCTTTTATATCAGGGGTTAAAAATGTGGTTAATCACTTGTACGCTTACGACGAGAGAAAAAAAAAGTTGCAGACGTGCCGGAATTTCAGTATGATCTTTAGACAGTTTAGTTATTTTTATACTTGTTTAAATTCTTATTTTTTCTCGACAAAAAATATTTGTATATATTTACCAACCCCTCCGCACGAGCAGGATGTGACACAAGGTCAATTTCTTAAGCGGAGTTCAACAGGTTTGAATTCAGAGTGTTCCTTCTCTAGACCGGTTGCCTAACCAAGAGCCCAGTCTGCCCTACTATTTATCCATAGCTGAGGGAGAGTAGGATTCATACCTTTCCCAATGGTATGAGCGCTAAGTGAAATACAATTACTACGTCCAGGATTTGAACTCGGGGCGACGAGTCCATTTCCCATGACTTTAATCATTACACCACGCGCTTCCTAAAATTCTAAGATGTAAGTTGTTCCGAGTAAAGAATTAGCGTAAATTAACATAAAATCATCTATATATTAATAATGTGTTCCTATAACCATTATCATCTTGCAACACCCTCTGGTTAAAAATGAGACCACCCAAATCGTTCAAATTAAAGTTTTGTCACCTCAGCTAAATAACTGACCATTACGTTTTTATTATAAAGAAAGAAAGGGAGGAAAAAGGAGATGTTACACAGAAAAACATGATAAGAAATAAAGAAAGAGAGTAGGGAAAAGATAGAGAGAGGGGAGTGATCGTGTGAAAGCGATAACGCTAAGCTGTAGTACAGCATTTAAAAACTGACATTGTGTCGCATTCTGTCGGTATTGGGCAGATATAAAAAAAAAAAAGAACTTTTATATAACTCACTATATGTATTATACGCAGATTTATATGTGTTGTTCATAAAGTTATATTTCTCATTTAGAAGGAGTATACATTTAAAATTAGAAAAAAATAATTTATATCTCTTAATTCTTCTGTCGATGAGATCTATATGAAGTTGAAAAGGCGTGCTCAAAATCTCAAAATAGACTACTGATTCTTAGACCAAAAGGTTTTGTCTGAAGATCGCATAGGTGAGAAATTATATATATATATATATATATATATGAGGATAAGTAAACAAACAAATGTGTTTATTTTTATATGGCTTTAAGCCGACAATTTTTTGAGGATATGTGCTTAATTGAGGTCATACCTAATTTTGAAAATGCTGATGATGTACATTTAATATGTCGAAATGTACATTCAGGATTGACATTTTCTCGATTCGTTTAGCCTTACATTTGAACATATATGCCCGCCTAAATTCATTAATTATTAACTACTTGATTTTCAAAATTAGGTATGACTTCAATTAAGCACATATCCTCCAAAAGTATATATATATATATATATGATAAGTTATGTTATGGTATATCGCATCTACTCGCAGGACCTGTGGATATACCAGAGTATGATATCTTAATCATTACCACATTTGATACGTTTAGTTAAGAGATATCACTAAATAGTTCAATATGTAAAAAGTAGAATAATCTTGATTTAACTCTTTTTTTCTTTCGTTCTCTTCATCTTTTCATTATCTTCAATTGTAAACGATTAGCGTTATCACTTCCACGCGCTCACACCCTCTCTTTATCTTTCCCCTGTTCTCTTTCTTTCCTTCTTTCTTTCTTATTGCACATTTTTGTTATGACCTGTTTAGGAGGGGGGCAATAGATAAATACTCAACACGGAGATAGAAGTAAAGAACGGATGTATTCAACACATATCAAGTAGAAAATGAGGAGGGTTTCATTGGTACAAGGTACACGAAGACATGCACTTGCTACTTCCCACTTGAGCAGCTTTGCTCTGCTAAATATACCCTTTAGGTAAGTCCATTGTTCTGGTTATAGGTGAGTCACCTACAACAATTCTAAAACGGAATGAGCCATTATTTAGCTGAGATGACGACAGTCCTGAGAAATAAGAATTCGGCGGATAAGTGACACCAGATAATCAGGATATACTTTTTTGCATTTCACCCTGGAAGATTTGGACGGATATTAACATATATTAGGGAGCGGGTTAGCTCAGTCGGTAGAGCGTTCGGCAAGAAACCACAAGGTTCCTAGTTCAATACCGGTCCTCGCCAACTCAGCGTATGAGTAGCACAATGATCTGTGCGGTAAAGTGAGGAGTTGATGGTAGGTGTGGCGCTCCACCTCAGAGGCTAAAATAATCTCCTTGGTCTAGCGCTATTGAAAAGGGGATAGACTCCCTCGCTGACTGGCTGATACCGACATTAGGCCGCCCCGTCGACTTTACTTACTTACTACTTATCAATTATATTATTTATATCGCATAGACTTTTTTTTTCAAGACAGTCTTTTTTCCCTTATGGCAAGCCCCACCCCTTTTTATCATATGGATGCTAGAAGGCTGTGGCTGCGGGTCTACATATCCTGAGAATGACATTAAACTCTATCAGATGGTGAGGTTCCAGTTTTGGAGGTTTGGGGAATGTGGAGCACCCTTCATCACCATTTGCTCCCTGATCCACTCTGACCCGGAGTGGTAGTAATGTTAGGGTCCCATCTATGGGTTAAATAGAACAATGTATTTATAAAAAAAATTGTATTATCCATTAAGAATTGGTTTATTTCAAAATTTTATCGGCATTAAATGACCCACTGAGGTTGATATGCCGTAACACAAAACAAAACAAAACAAGACAGTCTTTAATTTACAATCAAGCCAAAACAATCAAAAGGAAAAAAAATCAATTGAAAACAAAACAAAACAAAAAGCAAGAACAAAATAGAAACAAACCTGACGATGATTGATTTTTATTTCTATACTTTATATACAAATATCGGCTCCCTAATCGAGTCTGAGTGATGCTATAGGAAAATGAAGACCTGTAACATACTTATGTGCGTGACTATGTTGGTAGTGTTTATGTTTTCGTTTTCATTACAGTCATCACAAAACAATTTGCTTTTAATTTATCATTCCGTGTTTGTTTACTCACTTACGTGAGTTTCTGTGTAGGTGGTGCATTTAGTCAAGGACAATAACAATGTCTAAAATTAACATATTTCAAGTTGCGCCCATTCATTAAAACTTACCGAAATTAGAATAACTTTTAACTTTCTTATAAAAGTCATACATAAGGTTATTGCTTTTATATAATATGAAGAAAAATCACTAAGATGAATATCGCATTTATTGCAACTCGAGTCGTAAAATCATTACATATTCCATATAGACTTATAATAAATATGACACATTATTCCTACGTTTACTTCACGATTTAACATGATTGAGACAATCTTTGAGCAAAAACATTCATATAAATTCGCATTTATTCATATATATATATATATATAATCCAAAAGTCCAGAGAAGAAATCTTCCTTACGACACAAGAGTTTTATTTAAAAAACCTGTCGCAGTTTGAGAGCTCAAGCTGTGCTCTTAATGTTAGAGTCACAGAACAAATATATAAGTAAAGAAATAACAAAAGACTTAGAGATTTAGCGTTATAGTCTTATTTCAGAGAGCTTATACAAAGTGTCTAACTCTCCCGACTCATCAGATGCGAATGATGAATTCTTTATTACTTTAAAGGCATTTGAAAACAGATTTTAATTTTTTTAATTTTTTTAATTTTATAGTCCTGTGATATGAATTCCAAACGAAATCCTTGATGTTTCAAAAAAAAAAAATGTTGTAGTTTCAAATATGAGCACTTCCGCCACAAAAAATCTCGGTCAACAATAAATGTATCTCTTAATGTATCTCTTATTATGACAGATTCAGTAAAAGAAAGAATTACAAATTCGTCACCAGAATTCATCATTCGCATCTGATGAGCCGGGAGTGTTAGACACTTTGTCTAAGCTCCCTGAAATAGACTAAGATGCTAAATCTCTAAGTCTTTTATATATATATATATATATATATATATATATATATATATATATATATATATATATATATATATAATTCTTTTATAATTTGCTTGAAGCATTGTGTTTATATTGGTTTGGTGGTTGGTTTTGAAGGTTATCACAATGCAAGTGTAAAGATAAATAAGGTAACTATGGTGTTGTTTTTTAACATTTAACCAAGGTTTGTGGACTTTTTTCCTCGAAATGTTAAGAATGAATTAAAGGTTAACAAACAACACCATAGTTATCCTTTGCGGATTTTTTTATCTCGAAATATTAAGAATAGCTAACACCATAAGTACTTTATTTTTCTTTACACTTGCATTGTGATAGCCTTCAAAACAAACCACCAAACCTATATATATATATATATATATATATATATATATATATATATATATAATGGCTATCAACTCGGGTTCGAGTATGACCATTTCCTGTTTTTTTTTCATCATAGTTAGGTGCCAGTAGCATTTGGCACTCTATCTTGTGTTTTCTCAGGTGACTCACCAGGCCAGCCCTGGAGAGACATACTCTTCCACATAAACTACATTTTGAACTTCTCCACTTTGAATGTTGCTGGGTTGAAAATTACCCTTTCTAATAGCCCGCTTCAATTTTTGGTGTTTAATTCGGTTGGCCTCAAATTCGTCCACAGACAGGTAGATGGTGGCTCTCCAGCCAGGTCTATTACAAGCTAGCTTCTCGCAGTACTCCACAGCAATAGCAGTGTTTTTCAGAGTGTCCTTAATCCTCAATTTGGGTTTGCACTGACGACGTTTGTCAGTTGAGATTTCCCCGTGAAATAGTTGTTTTGGGTTTCGGCAATCATTCATGCGAAATAGATGACCAGACCATATATATATATATATATATATATATATATATATATATATATATAATAACTAATCCACAGACGCGTGTTTCGAGGTTTCACCTCTCATCAGTGTGGTTATACCTTGACAGCTACCCCTAGCCGGGTTTGAGACCCGAATGAACTTTCGTTCGCCAAGCCTCTTACCCGTGCGGCCAGAGACAGCTGTCAAATATAAGAGAATACTTTATTGCTACATTTCTAAGCGGAAATAAATTCACTAGCGTCCTCGAACTTTGTAAACAAGGGAGGGTTAGCTACACACCAGAACGGTGAATTTTACAATTAAATCCCTATTTAGAGAACTCAACTTAAGTGGGAGTATATATATAATAAATACGTAATCCACAGACACGTGTTTCGAGTATCACCTCTCATCAGTGTAGTTATACATTAACAAATACCCCTGGCAGGGTTTTGGGGGGAGCAGCCAAATTCACACACACACATATATATATATATATATATATATATATATATATAATAAGAGTTTCTTTATAAAAGGAGTTAAGCAAATCGCTTACAAAAAATAAAAATCATGAGATGCAATATAAGCCTAATCCAAGAAGAATTATACACCAGTTGATTTAGAAATAACAGAGGTAAAGATACTCGTCAAGATGGTGTATAATGGAAATATCCAGAATAGATAATGTTAAAAGGACAACGAGAAAAGAAGATAAATAAAAGAAAAAAAATTAACACTGGATGGTAACATAGTTTGAATAAACTCATCATTGTATCATTCTTCATTATTTCTTAACCGATTGCTTTTCTGATATATGTGTGTTTCTTTTGCAAGGTTCTATCTTCGCCGCCTCCTCAAAAAAGAAAAGCCAAAAGAAAAAAAAAATCGAAAATGTTGGCGCTAATTAGGAGAAAACTCACTAAAGAAGGGAGGAGAAAGAGGAATTAACAAGCCTTTCAGGCGACCTAAAATGCAAAGTTTTACTTCTTAATAGATATTCTAAGGAAGATGGAAACTAAAACAATGTTGGAAGGCGTTAATTAAAGAGAAGGAAATAGTTAATTATTTTACTTGTAACATTGGCACAGTGAGTAAAGTAAGTATGAGCCTATAGCTTAATGAACTCAGAATATATAAACATTTTGGAAACGGAACACACACACGCACTCATGGGTATATATGCCAAGACACGGACATGCTAGTGTGGGCCCAGCAAGGACCTACAGCTAAGCAAAGATGCAGGTTGCTGCGACCCTGTCTCAAAGAATGGAAAGGGATTTTAACTGTTTTAATATCCGTGTGCTAATAGGCCGTCACAGATGATGATTATATATAGAATATAATATTATATATATTATATATATATATGCGTGTGTTGAATTAAACAAAAGACACATCTCCCGTTTAATAATTTTATTTTAATTTTTTAAAGTTTTCTGGCCAACTTTTAATATTTGGGTGAATTCGTAGAGTATTGGGACATGGAACATTTACCCAAATATTAAAAAGTTGGCCAGAAAAGTAAAAAAATCACAAAAAAATTATTAAACAGGATATGTGTCTTTTGTTTAATTCAACATGCATAAATGAAAGAATTGCGTCACTGCTTGCGTCACATTACCAAAAATCATCATAACATAGAATAAATTCACTCAAAATTTGAACATGCAACATTAGAGAGTCCTCATTGTTTTTTTTAAACGAGTTTTAATAAATACATGACTGGTATTATATATCTATATATAGTTTGTTTTATCTTAATACATATTTAAAGTTTACATTTCAAATTGTTTTATTTTTTAATCCTTTAATGAATTTGATGATTTTACTTACTTAGGGTACAAACTCGCTGACATTGAATATTTTACTCCCACCCCTCAGGCAATATGTTTTAAAAATCTACTTTTACATCGCCCGGAGGGTGTTTTTCATTTTGTACTAGTATATATAATCTATCTATCATCGTCATCATCATCATGTCGCGCTGTCAGCACAGATATCCATGACAATCTCTCTCCATCCGTCCCTATTGAGCTGATGAATGTACGTCTTTGGTGGTCGGCCCACACTGGCGTGTCCATGTGCTGGCTTCCACAGGAGGACGTCGCTTATGAGTTCGTCCTTGCTTCTCCAGCAGTGTCCCGCGTGTCTTGTCCGTCTTACTCGGATGGTTTGGGTGATATGTGGCAGGTGACCGTACAGCAGTTTTCTCGTGGGGTGTTGATTCCACGTCTTGTTCAAGATGTATATATCATATATATATATATATATATATATATATAATATATATATATATATATATAAAGGAGATATATTAACATTTTCGTGTATTCGCGTAATTAGATTTGTCTCAATTGAGAGGTCGTGTTCTGAATATATTCCGATCGTGTTGACATCGAAGGTGATGCAAACTCTGAAAGAATGGAAGTTTCAGGAAATCACGTTCCTTTGAATGGTTGCAAAAGACAACAGGCAAATATAACGAGACATTTGCTTCTCGCATTTCGAATGGCTTCATTCTTAAATAACAAATGAAAGCGTTCTATTGAACACACTTCCTACGCCGATTCTTAACAATAATTAATATAGAAACCACACACGTGTGTGTGTGTGTGTGTGTGTGTGTGTGTGTGCGAGTATTCAAGGTCTATTTGAAAACTATCATCGTCATCATCATCATCATCATCATCATCATCTTCATCATCATGGTCGGGTTAGTAGCACTGATATTCGTGACAATATCTCGCCAAACGTCCGTATCATTCATTGCACACTGGAGATCCTCTGCACAGCATCCAGCATCCACACAAAACTGGTCAATGTGTGTATTATGCTGGACGACCCACACTGACGTATCCATATGCTGGTTTGCTAAAGATGAACGTCACATATGAGTTCGTTCTTATTTCTCTTGCTGTGTCTCGTTAATCTAACTTGGATTATTTGTATGATAGGGGGCAAGTGGTCGTACAGCTGCAGGGATCTTGTCGGGTATTGTTTCCCCGGTTTGTTTAAGTTTATGTGATATTGAAAAAAAATAGCCTACTTAGAGCCATGATACATCCATCATCATCATCAAGTCGGCAGCTCGGATCTCCATGACTCTTACTTGCTACCAGTCCCTATTTTCCTCTGCTCGTGGAAGGTTCTCTGTACAGCATCCAATATCCGAAGAAATCTGATTGATGATTTTTTTTTCTCTTCAGTCTACTCTAGTATGTCCATGTGCAAGTACTTACATGAGAATGCCACATGCGCTCGTCCTTTCTTCTCCCTGTATGTTGTTCTTCTGACCCAGGTGAGTTTTTCTACAAGAGTTTCATAAAAGTCCATGTAGTGCACCCATACGGTAGCACTGAAACGGCTACAGTTTGGAAGCATTCTCGCTTTATCCTATCAGAGAGATCAGATTTCCAAATGATTGACAATCTATCTAGAGCAGTCCACGCTTTTCTCGTATATTGACATATCTTTCTGTAGACAAGATATTACTAGGTATATGAACTGGTTTAATGATTGGTGTCTTCATCTTAAAATACACCGCTTCTATACCCTACTGCTAAAAAGGGTTGTCCAGATTATGACACTAAACCATCATATTGTGCTTACGGTATAATCATGTTGAAAGTAGCGGTTCCAGCAAGAGCAACGAACTTAAGCGCGATTAGCCGGGTCTATACTTAGGTGGGTGACCATTTAAGCAACAGCAGGTTCTGTAATTAAACCAAATATCAAAATGACTTAATTCGGTATTAAATAACCCGAAAAGGATTGGTATAGCGTTAAAACAACCAATCAACCAACTCTCGGAGTGTGAAGCTCCAGTTCTGGAGATCTGAGGAGTATCCCACGTTCTCATTGCACCCAGGCTTACTCTAATCCGGTTAGGGTTCCATCTCTGGGTCAAGTTGATCTGTTTAAAAATTATTCGTATTCGTTAGGACTTAGAAACAAAACAAAAACAGCAACAAATATCCTTAATAAACAACTACACAAAAAATGTAAATATAAACATATAATGAAAGTGATCTCATAAAATAACTCTGGATGGGTTGACATGCCGTTAAAATCAATCAATCAGCCTATCAATCAATCAATTAGAAACCCATCTTGTGAAACGTCATCACTCATTTAAGCTGTTTAAAATACTTTTCTATAACAATCTGCAAATTACTGTGCACGTTGAATTCTCCTTAATCTTGTCCACGCTATTTAAATGGTGATTTTAGTTTTGGCAACACACCAGCAGCTGAAAGGAACCAAATTTGGACAGCAGGAAAATGACAGGTGTCGGTGATGGGGTCTTTTATTAAAAAGAAAAAAATGAAGAAAAAAAAGAAAAAAACACGCACGAAACTTTATAAATATATACAATCGAGCACTGTGAATATAAGGCCAAAACATTATAGAATCTAAATTAGTGTTGCATTACTGATGAAAGAACAAGCTCATTGGAGAGTGTTCCTTCATCTATGAGTAACATGCATTAATCCAACTCATTCGCCATGATCAGCTTAAGGCGGAAGGTCATTTTTAAACAGAGCAACGTTTAGAATTCTAGTCAACATTACGGGGGTTCACAGGATCCAGTTGGTTAATACTAGTCTGTAAGTTGTCTCTGTGATATGAATAAATCCAAGTCTGTAGTGATTCTTGTTTTCCTAGTTTGTAGGTGTATTTTCAAGTCCAAGTCTGTAGTTTTCTCTGTGATATGTATAAGTCCAAGTCTGTAGTTTTCTATGTGTATAAGTTTCTCTGTGATATGTATAAGTCCAAGTCTGTAGTTTTCTATGTGATATGTATAAGTCCAAGTCTGTAGTGTTGTAATCCTAATCTGTAGGTTGCCTCTGTGATATGAATAAATACAAGTCTATATTGTTCTTTGTAATCTAAACGATCAGTCTTCCAGGCAGAAAGTTCAATTAGCGATTGATTTGAAAAGAGTTGCAAACGATCTTAAACACTATATGTCCCCGTCTCTCGTTTTACCAGAAGTACCTGCTGATCTTGAGAAAATTTATAACTACAAGTGACGAATTTGCGCACAGCTTATACGCAGAGATAGTCCCACACTAGTTTATATTACAGAGGTTTGCTTCTCCTTGGCTGCTTTATTTACCAAGTATAAATAGCCTAGTCCAGCATATGAAATCAGGTTTGGTTTGGTTTGGTTTCTTTGTTTAATGACATATCAAACTTTGTGGGGTATTTAATGCTAAAGCCATCCTTGTAAAAAAAGGACAGGTACTATTTAACGCCTAGCTGGGGATGTACGAGTTCCTACCTTTCCCAATGATATCAATCCGAAAGTCAATGTAATAGTGTGACTGAAGTTGGAACTCGCCTACAATAATGCCTCACTTTAGCACGTTAACCACTGCACCACGGGAAAAAAGAGATCACCGGTTTTTAATAAGTAACATCGTCAAATGGTAACAAGGCTGAACAACGGTTCTCAAGATATATAGCCGGAGAATTTCCTGCCATATATATATATATATATATATATATATATATATATATATATGGGATGTGAAAAAATTTCGAAACTAAACCTGTATTTACCAAGAGAAATGAGAAATAAATGAAACGCTATTTTTCTTTAATATATTTGGAACTAGGACACACTTATTCCAGCAATATTTCCTTTTTCAAAATTTTTCTTTGTATTTTTATTTGGTGGGAAGTTCATTTTTAGATTTATTCCATGATAAATATTTTGGATAACGATATCCAACAATATGGTTAACATATTTTTAACCACATTGTTGGATATCATTATATTGTGGAAAAATGGAAACCAAGTTGTTAAATATAACAATTCATTCATGACATGTTTCACTTATACAATTTCCTGAGATTCTATGGAATTTCTTTTTTTAAATAAATATGATTATGTCAACACCTCCATAGTCATTTAAAGGAGAAAATCCAATAAAATCCTGAGATAAACATGAATGAAAAAATTGTTATTTTTGAATTTTTCTAGTCCCATTTCTTAACACCAGTTGTATTTCATTGTAAAATCAATAATGCTGGAACATATTTCAATGCCAGAATTCAATTGAATTACATATTCTTTATGAAGTTCTGTCTTAATTTTTCGAAGATATATACATATACATTCTCATATTTATCAACCTTGGAAAATAATGATTGACTAATTCTGCTCTAATAATTCAAATAGATAGGTTTTATGATTGAAATATATTCGTTTTCACAATAAATCATTAAAAATGATACAAATGATTTTGTAATATATATATATATATATATATATATATATATATAATATATATATATATTATATATATCCTCCTCAGAAAACGACGTAATGAACGTCTAGGAAAGGCATGGGCCGCTATAAATAAATTATCGGTCATATGGAAATCCAATCTCACAGACATGTTAAAAAGACAGTTCTTCCAGGCCGTTGTCGTATCAGTGCTGCTGTATGGCTGCACCACCTGAACCCTAACTAAGCGGCTAGAGAATAAACTAGATGGAAGCTGCACAAGAATGCTGCGGGTGATCCTGAACAAGACGTGGAAAAAACCCCTACGAGAAAACAGCTGTACGGTAACCTGCACATATCACCCAAACCATCCGAATAAGACGGACAAGACACGCGGGACACTACTGGAGAAGCAAGGACGAACTTAAGCGACGTCCCCTGTGGAAGCCAACACATGGCTCACCAGTGTGGGCCGACAGTAAAGACGTACATTGATCAGCTCTGTGCGGATACAGGTGCTACATAGAGGACCTCCCGAGAAATGATGAGCGATAAACGGATGGAGAGAGATTGTCATGGATATCCGCGCTGACAGCGTGACATGATAATATATATATATATATATATATATATATATATATATATATATAAGATATCGGACTACCATGTGGTCAGTCTGAGTTCGAACCCTACCCAAGGATAGTTGTGTCTAGCCACACTGAAGAGGCATGATATGCCGAAACGCGTGTGTGGACTTATTAATATATGCTCCCATAAATTTGGTAATGAGCTAATTTAAATTAACTCTCACTACTAAGCAAATAAGCAATGATCATTTCTCCGGAAATTGATCTCTCAGTGACCGAAAGATACATACTATGTATTTTATAGTTTAAAAACACCAGTCCCCGCATCAGCTGTCAGTGGGCGAGGGGATAAGATATCGGACTACCATGCGTGTCAGTCTGAGTTCGAACCCTACCCCAGGATAGTTGTGTCTAGCCACACTGAAGAGGCATGATATGCCGAAACGCGTGTCTGTGGATAACTTGTCAATATATATATATATATATATATATATATATAAGCATACATAAATATAGTGAAAATTGAGAAAGACATAGGAAAATCTTATTTGCTTGGATATGTATAATATTACTAGGTAAGGGCTGATGATTTTGTAATGGGCCATAAATCAGCACCTTTTTAATGTCTCTTTCTGACATCCTTAGATCTCTCCAACGCTGTTTTATCTTCTATTTATAAATTGATAAAAACAAGGTTATTATTTTAGCAAGAATATTCTTGGCATGGAGTCACATTTACGTAACCATTTTAGTAGGGATCCTTGTCGGCAAGTCGATAAAAGAAGACAAAAATACAATTCTAATCCCAATGTACCAGTCGGTAAACCTTAGTTCATTAGGAGATTGCATTTGATCTCTAGCAATGTATATATATATATATATATATATATATATATATATATATATATATATATATATATATATATATATACACTTATGGACAAGGTCAATATGAAAGATTTAAAAAATAAATAAATAAATATTTATGTATATATATATACATATATATATATATATATATAAATATTATAAAATATAAAAAGATAAATTGAATTAGATATAGATAAGTAAATAAACGAATAATAATAATAATAATAATAATAATAATAATAATTAAATTGATTTATATTACATCCAACACGAAATATTATACATCAACATGGCCACCAAACACAAATACGCTCTTTCATACGCACATACACACGTGCACTCCCGTGCTAGGATACAGTCATAAAGTCACAGCCAACACGCCTTTTCATGGACACGCGCATGACAACATACGCACAAGTACAAAAAAACCGCATTCACGTAAACATACAACACGAGAATACAGTTATATAAAAATACCAACATTTTCAAAAAAAAAAAATTCATTTAAAAAGAAATGCCATAACTAGACTGCTTCAGTTCCAGTGATCTTTTGAAAAAGAGATATTATCTCGAAAATTCAAGAATTAAAAACAGGTTAACACACAACACCATTGTTACCGTATTATTATTTTTTTTCTTTTTACACCTGCATTGTGATAGCCTTCTAAATCAACCTCCTAACCAATATATATATATATATATATATATATATATATATATATATATATATATATATAGACATCTATATTCAATCCTGACGTATCACGTCTCATCGGTGCAGCTAGATTACCTCCAGCCAAGATTTTCCAAAAGTCACAGCTTATAACCAGCGGACTATTAGCACTTCCGCTACGAGAGATACTTTTTTTTACTGATAAATACGTAAATATGTAAAGGTTACCGGAGAGAGCTCGGTCCGTTATATATATATATATATATATATATATATATATATATATGATATAATCAAATAAATATATAAAGGTTTTACATATCTATTTATTAGGTGACAAAGGAACATTCACGACCATATTGGTTTCATGCGAGGCAATCATCAGGTGAAGATGTTTCAAATGCAAGGAAAATGGAAAAAAATTTTTAAAAATTCAGAAAATTCAATAGACATAGGATGTGTATGATTGGATAAAGTATGTGGTGGTAATTTGAATGTATGTGAGTGTTTATGGACAGCATAAAGGTTGTGTATGCGGGGTAACTGTCAAACACATAATACATTGTTCTATGAATGTGTAACATTTGATCAGTGCGGACGTGTGAGCGTTTGTGTTTGCGTGCATATGTGTGTGTATATGCATGAGAGAGAGAGAGAGAGAGAGAGAGAGAGAGAGAGAGAGAGAGAGAGAGAGAGAGACGGAGAGGGAGATAGAGAGAGAAAAAGGCCTATATTCTTATTTATGCATACACATACATATATATGCACATATAACTAAACATTTACTAATAAATATTCGTATCTACATATGTACATGCATATATAACTATGTATTTACCCTCGTGTACTGCAAATTAAGCATTCCATACGATAAACTAAAAGAAAAATTCTAAATGAAGGAAGCAAGTAATATATATATATATATATATATATATATATATATATATATATATATATATATATATATATGTGCGTGTGAGGGTACGTTTGTGTTTTGAATGTTTCATTTAGCACCTTACACGGAACAACCTACACATTATCACAAACGATCACCTTATATATATATATATATATATATATATATATATATATATATATATATATATATTACTTTATGTTCATACTATATACTATATGTTAATGTATATATACGTATATACTCATATATACATGTATATATATATATATATACCATGCATATATACGTATATACTCATATATACATGTATATATATATATATATATATATATATATACACGTATGTATATACATATATTATATACTTATATATATATATATATATATATATATATATGTGTGTGCCTATCCGTCAGAATGTAGACTTATGTTTTCCTTCTGTGGCATATATTTGTCTACAAGTTTGGAGGTAAGTACAATCAAATTAGCTCACCGTCTTGTGTTCGTCATGTAATGTTATGCTTTATTTTCCTTTTTCATTTAGTCCCCGCGCTGATGCTAAGTGAATTTGCGCTAATGTTAGAGAGTGTTGCCAGCCCCAGTTCCGATAAAGAATAGACATGAATAAAAAAATAAAAAAAGAAAAGAAAAAAAATCGTTTCCATTTCAACCTGGCCCGATGACTAAACACGTGAACTCTCATTTGAACATACGAAAAAAAAAGGTAAAAAACCTCGGACCCCCTTAAAAAACCAAAACCAAAAACCAAACCCCCCCCAAAAAAAACAAAAAAAACAAACAAACACCCCTCCAAAAAACAAATACAAAAAAAAAAAAAACAAAACAACTTACCTTGATAAGTAATCTATGTTATTTAGGGTTTTTTTTATATGGAGATTTATTTTTTTATTTTTTTTTTAATTATCATTTTATATTTTTATTTTCATGTATTTTTATTTTTTTAATTTTCTTTTTCGTATCATTATCGATAGTTCTGCAAAAAAAAGATGGCCATGGGCATCCTCTGCCACTTTTAGGGGGAAGGAACAACAAGAGGATATATTTGGAATATATCTATCTAGCAAAACTGTTATACGGTATATTTTCCACCCGTAGAATACAGACTGCACTTGCCTCCATCTTTAGAGTAAGCGAGTGCAACACACTAAATGATTCTATACCGTCAGTAAAAGATTATTCAAGAATGAGTATGTATATAGGGGGTGTTCTTTAATTAAGATTGAATTGGATAAATCTACAAACAATGGTAAAAACTATCGCATTGAATATTCAATATAATTTGATATGCATATAAATATTATATATGTCCGGTGCGCCATACATTGTTTAAAAAAGAATTTTAAAAATTAACAAGTCTGTAAATTGTTAGAAAATTGAAGAATGGAAAGGAATTTACAAAATGTTTATCCTTAGATTTAATAGAATTTCTATAATAACACGAGATACCTTCTGCTCTGTTAACCAATGAACGGCTGTGGAGGAAATATTTGATTGAAGGTTGACGAGACATTTTTTCGCAGACGACGAGTTTGAAATATTAAGAGTAGATTGAAAATGTTTTTTTTTTTAATATTTATTTCGCTTTTTTGAAATTATTATTTTTTGAATAATATTTGTGTTATTTTTTCCTTATGTTTCTTTAGTATCATTATCGATAGTGCTACAAAAATGGCCACGATTAATCACTGCTGTAGCGTAATTATTATGGTCTACGGGAATTTGGGGATTGAAAAGAAAACAGTATTTGAATTACTGGAGAAAGAGAAGAAAAAGAAATAAGAACAAAGGTTAAAGTTTGGAAGGTGTAAACACTCAACGGGGATCAGCAATTGACCGACGAATGACCCCGGAACTAGATTTAAAAATAAAACGGAAGTTTCGGGTTTTAACCGGAAGCAGCTGTGACCTTTCCCCATACCCTAGACAAAAATCAGAAGAAGAGAAAAATCGGTCTTTTTTCGGCTGGGCCTTTGTAAGACGGGGCTTCCCGGTTCCCCCGTATGGGTTTCGCATAGTAGTACCGAACATGATTTACGATAGGAGAAAGGTGACCCCCCCTCTCTCTCTCTCTCTCTCTCTTTGAAAAAGACCCGCGAGCATAGAAAGGAATAAACAACCCCTTTGTGACTATACGACTTGCGTATGCTGTTTCTGAACTAACGACTACTACTACGACCCGATTCGCCCTATGCAACCTGCCACATTTTTGCGGTAGGGATAGCAAGAGGATATATTTGAAATATATCTTACTTGTAATCCTGTTGCACGGTAGATATTCCACCTGTAGAAAATGGATTGCACTCACCGCTACGTGAGTACGACACACTGGATGATTCTATTTCGTCAGTAAAAAGGATTCAACTAGTATGTGCACGAGGGAGTGGGCTTTATTCTATGTCATTTCGTATTTTTATATGGATACTTTTTTGTTTCTCTTTTTGACATTAAATGATCCACAAAACCAAACGATGTTAATGAAAATTATTTATACCAATTTGGAGATATTAAGAACTTGAGACATGGAAACCTTTATCAAGTTTTCTTGTTTCGGAATTAAATGACCCGAAAATGTTGACAAGGCAAACTAAAGAATGCAAAATATACTTCTCCGTAAAATCACACATGCTTTTATAAATTTAATGGTTTACACCTCTCAACCAGAATTTTTTAAATTTTTTATTGACCCCTGTTCAAGCCTGGAGAACTCTGTTTGATTTACCGTAATTTCAAATCGCCTCAAAACAAATATTGTTACATAGTCTATGTCAACCCCTGTATTTCTGAAGAGATGGCCCCTTTTCATATCAGGGCGGGACTTTCCATGGAATATTACAGAAAGCCCGCGAAATACGTGAAGGCACGTGGGACCGAGTAACCGGCGGTTCCAGCTTGGACGTCAGGCAGAGAAGCATGTCTGCCTTAGCTGGGATCAAATGCACATGCCGTTGTGTTAGTTAGAAGAAGAAGTTTAAACAATAAAAGTTTAAAGAAATAATATGGTGTTCTTACTTGATGAATGTCTTGGCAAAAAGACTGACCAAGAAAAAGGAATTAATCAAAGACGAACAGCCAAGAAGAATCTATAAATAGAAAACAACATGGAGAGAAAGAATAGAAACGACTAGAGATCACCAAATGGTCAAAGAAATAAGTAATGCAAAATGCACATGCATCTCTCTGTCTACCTATGTCTATCTCTCCCATCTCTCCAGTAAAAGAACACTTGTGTATATACCCAACATGGGTATATGTGTATGAATATGTAACAATATTTTGTGAGATTGAAATAATGTTTGTTATAAACCAATTCCATACAATGCAGAGTTTAAGTTTATGGAAAAACAATTCTGAATGCAAAATTTATTTTGCTTTTCTTTAAAAAGAAAATCCCCTTATTTAATTAATGTGTCTCGTATTTAAAACACATTTCTATTGTAAATCCATTAGCGATGCTTTTTACTTAATACTTAGCTAATTCTGTTCGTAATGGTTTCTATCTTATTCGACAAGTAGAATTTGATGTTTTTAAAATTCACAAGTTAAACTGACAGTCAAAATATATTTTAAACATGTTTTAAGTAAAATCTCCCCCACTAATGCATATATCCGCTATCAGGCATCGCCCTGTTGGCGGGGCTCAGAATACACTGACTCTATCCCCTGCAGAGAAGAAAGCCCCTCCGCACAAAGGGTCTCCTGAATATTGTATCTGGTTAGTTAGTTGGTTGGATTTTACGGCATGTCAACACTTGGGTTATTTTATGCCAAAGACGTTTTCTTTTATTCATTTTTGATGGGTACTCATTTTTTTAACCTTAAATTTTTAAAACATTTTTAAAAACCTTTTTCTATTCAGTCCATAGATGGGATCCTAACATACTATCACTCCGGTTCAGAGTGGACCTGGTAGTAATGTTGATGAAGGGATACTCAGAATTGAAACTTCACTATCAGATAAAGTTTAGCGTCATACCTAGGACATTTAGATGCTCAGCTTCTGCATCTAGCACCCATATGATAAAAGGTTGGGGTTTGCTTAAAGGCAATAGGATTGTTTCTCTGAATGTTTGAGAATAATAAATAATTAACACAACTCCTACCCCAGCTATGGTTGGCGGAATGAGAACAGAATACTCCCGTGGACTGGGTTAGATTCCAAGTTCTGTGATGGCTCCCGATTACGACAAGAAGGTTCCCGACTACGACAAGAAAGTTCCCGAGTTCAAAAAGAAGGTTCCGAGTCCGAGAAGGTTCCAAGTTCGAGAAGGTCCAAGTTCGACAAGAAATACCTGAAGAAGGCCGGAGAGCATATCGGCCGAAACGTTGTACAAATAACATTAAAGATGTGGACAGTAGTCCGAATAACACAGATAATGCAATAGGATTGGGTCAATCATATAGGACTTGACGTAACCAGTCGATTGACTGCTCAGTCATCCGAAATCATTCTTTAAGCATCACGGATCGCCATCCATGGCCAATGGATGGTCCCGTTGGGGGACGTTACTCTTCTGCAAAGGTGCAGTCGATGTATTCTACTTCCCTATCCGATTGGGCAGATCTGTATCTGGTGATGGGTTTTTAGTTCTGGAGTTTTTGGGTATGGATTACATCTTCATTATCCTTACTGTCCAGGTTCACTCTGACAAGGAGTGGTAATATTTGTTAAGGTTCCATATATGACCAAATACTACTGTTTAAAAATTAATAGTATTAGAATACTTGAAATTATATAACTAAATTGTTAATAAATATAGTTACTTGAAGCTATAATTCTTCACGAAGGATTTTTATTAGTTACTTGAAGCCATATAACTGTGGGCAAACATAGGACTGTTATTAAAAAAATAATTGCTTGAAACCATATAATTATTTGCATTAGATAGGAATACATGAAACCATACAACTGAGTGCAAATTATTTGTAATAGATAGGGGGACGTTTGCACAAAGCTCTTAGGGAATTACAAAAATGTTAATAAATACGTACAATGAACACAATTCCCTAAACTCTCTGCATAAAATTACCCCAAACGGGCTAAACTGCGTATATTGGTGAAGTTCCAATTTTGGAGTCATAGGGAGTGTGGAGTACCCCTACATCATTATTGCTCCCAGGTTGACTGACCGGAAGTGGTATTACCAATTGGGGTCCCATCTATGAGTTAAAGATTAAAAAATGAGTTTTGAAAAAAAAATGAGTTTAAAAATTGAATACCCATAAAAAATGAATAAAATAACCCAACAAGTTGAGATGCCGTTAAATCCAACCAACCTAACTAACCTAACCCCCGACGGGTTGACATGCCAATAAAATCAATCACCTTTATTTTTGTTTTATTTATATATGGTTACCTTGAACTATATATGAGAAAAAATCAGCCTTTCATTTGTTTGTTTGTTTATTTATTGATTTAACGGCATATCAAATCGTCTGGGTTATGTCGTGCCTAACGGTTAGGAATTGATATATATCGTGTATTTATATTTATACTTTTTAGTAATTGGTTTTAACAATGTGTTAGCATTATTGGGATTATGTTGTATGGTATTAATTTGTTTCATGTCTATATTCGATGGTATAATTTTATTTCCCTAAAAAAAGAGAGAATATCCTCCATGTTGACGTTTTCAAACAGATCTTTCATTTTGTTAGCTTTAAAATAACGGTTTCAGATGTGAGCAAAAAATCTGCATTCTATGAATAAGTGTTTAACTGTCAAATGTGTTTGATATGTTCCACATTGTAGTTGTTGTTCTTGTTATATAGGAGTGCGTTAGTCTTGTATGACCAATGCGTAATCAGGACACAATGAGTTGTTCTTTTCTAGACTTCCTTAAATCTGGTCTCCAGCCTCCCAAAGTGGGTCTGATTAGGAAGAGTTTATTGTGGATGTTGTTATTCCGGTGTTGTTGCCATTTTGTCTAAGGAATCTGTTAATTTTAGGTTTCAAATCAGTATATGGTATCTTGAAATTGTCGGGGGTCAATCTAGAGCCGATTTAGCTGCAGAGTCAGCTCTTTCATTCCCTTCCTTCTAAATTGCTTGGGATCCAGCATATCATAATCTCCTTAGAGTTAGACATCAAGTCTAATCTATTCAGGAGCTTAATGATAAGAGGGTCGTCCAGTTTTTTTTATTTCTTAACGATAGTAGGACAGAGAACGAGTTTGGGTAGATGATATCTTTTTTGTGGTTATATTCATAGATTATGTCAAGTGTTAGATCTATTGTACGGGTTTCAGCTGAAAAAATGGAACTTTCATTTGGGAGAGCTTTTCTTACAATCATTTAAATTTAAAATAGCTGCACAAGCTGTCTTGTCATTGTCCTTAGAGCCATCTGTAAAGATATAGAGGTGGTTGGGGTAGCGTTCTAGAATATTGCGGAATTTATCTTGGTAAGTGCTAGGATGGGTTTTTGTTTTGGGGAGTTCACTTAGCTTTTGAGTTCATTGATTTTAATCCAATTTTTCACTTTTCTTTAAAAAAAACATATTTCCTAAACTGATTTTATTTAATACTGAGACCCTCGCCATAAAGCAAATGATCAGTGACTAACCGACACTTTGGGAGCCTGGAGACGTTAAAAATGTCCAGAAAGAACACGTCATTGTGTCCGGATTACATATTAGTCACACAATGTTACATAATTATTAGATACCTAATATTTATGGCAATAGTGTAGAAATCAAAATGGCCGTTATAAGCTACAGCCCACGGCCTTGAAGGATGAGCGACAAGGCTTGACCTCAGTCCTAACCTTCCGATGGATACCGTGAGAACCTGTAGAGAGGACCCTCTCTTCCGGTTTATAGTAAGTAAGTTTCAGTCAGTTAGAAGGTAGGAGCCGAGCTCGTAGGATGTAAGTCTCACCTGCGCAGATGTCTGGGTTGGAGATTGAAAATAAAGTAACATCAAAGTAAATCGAAGTCTTGTGTTTATTACCTAAAAACTAACTATGACACAGGCTTCTGATAAGGAGAAATCCCTAACAGAAACCAGACCCGAAGTCCCCAAGAAAGTCCAGACCTTAGAAGAGACCAGACCAAGATAGATGAAGAAATAGCAAACCGGCCAGAAGAAAATACGACCAGAAGTAAGAAGTAAAGAAAGGGTATACAACAACAAGACTTACACTCTTCTTTTATACTCAAACAAGAACAACAACCAGTGTAAAACATATAAAACATCTTGTATTGTTAAATATTTACGAATAGAATGTGGGATTTTTTGCTCACATCAGAAACAGTTTTTAAATGCAAGTAATATGAAAGATCAATTTGAAAATGTTAACATAGATAACATTCTCTCTCTTTTTTGAGGTAATAAAATTATAATAAATATTAACACAAACCTGATTAATACAATGTAAAAGTAACAAACCCCGTCGATGCTAACATATAGTTAAAACCGTTAACTACAAAAGTGATAATAGAGATCTACAACATATATAATTTTCTAACCTCTTAGGCATGAAATAACACCAGACGAGTTGATATGCCGTTAAAACAACCAACCAACCATCCAACCAACAAATTCTCTATTTTCACTGAATTTCTAATACAAACTGAGTTCACACTCATTAACCTCTTTTCATTTCTCCTTTTCCATTTCATTTCTTCTCTTATTCAACCTTCATTATCTTCTTTATACAATTCTCCTTCATTCTCGAATGTTTCTCTCATCGTTATACTTTTTTTTTAAAGATATTTTTCCTCTCTCTTTTTTGAAAGCTCTTTTTGTTCATTTTTATATTAGTCTAATATTCCCTTTCATCGATTTTCGTGGAGGTTTTCCAGTCAAAGATTTTAACAATTTCAGCTCATTAGTAGCACTTGATTAACTTTTATCTCTTTGGTTATGTATTTTTTTCTTCCTATAGTGACCAACATTCTCCCGTAGTTTTGGGGAATTTCTTCTTTTTTTTTTTTTAAATTTTCCACATCTTAAAATATATACATAATATGTTACTGAACATTTTCTTTAGAATTATGAACGTGGGGTTAACTCTTCGCCTACTTTAAACAGCTCACAGCGGCCCTCCCTCACTGTAATCCTACCGAAAACCTCTGACAGTGGCCTCGCACGTGTTAGTTGAAGGACTCAGATTTTCTTCTAACTATTGTGACCAACGTTCTCCCGTAGTTTTTGGTAATTTATTGATTTTTTTTTATTTTCCAGATCTTTAAATACATTTGAATACAGAGTTTTCCTTCTCCCAAACTGATTGCCTAACCAATGTTAAAGAGCCCAGTCTGTCATACTATTTACCCATATCTGGAGGAAAATTGTTGGATTCATACCTATCTGAAGCGTATTTGCACTATGCGAAATGCAAACAGTCTCGTCCAGGATTTGATCTCTCATCGTCGCATCCATTTCCTACGAGGGTAACTATTAAACCACGTGTTTCCATCTTTAAATGTATACATGATATTGTACTGACAATTTTCGGTAAAACTTTAAATCTTTGCCTACTTTAAACCGTTCTCTCACCCCTGCAATCCCAACGCAAACCGCAGGCACTGGTACTCGCACGTGTAACTTTAAGGACTCGGACGAAAAAAACAAAAAAAAAAACAACAAAAAACAAAAAACAAAAAAAAAAAACGCAATATGAGTCGAGGTAAAAAAATCATACATAAGTATAAAGGTATATATTTTAGGTAAAAAGATCATTAGGTTTTAGTAGCTTAGATGTGTTACAATGCCAGAGGTATGGGGGCGCTCAATGATTGGTTGGTTTGTTTTGTTTTACGGCATATCAAACTCGGTGGGTCATTTAATGCCGACAAAGTTGTGAAATAAATTCATTCTTAATGGATAATACAATTTTGTTTATAAACTCATGTGTTTCTATTTAACCCAAGATGGGTCGCTCAATGAGAATCGAACTCATTAACAATGGTCTGCGAATCTAGCTTGCTAACCATTATACCACCTGAGGTGTCCATTAGGTTTATAAGTTCCAAAAATTTACGCCGAGTTGTCCAGTCACTAAAAAAAAAAACAGCGAAAAAGACAAAACAAGACAAGGTTCAACGGATATAAGGGCTGTGTTAATACAGTTCTAAGTGACAATCATTTGCAGGTTCAATCCTGGGCAAGGGCGACAATAACATAGAATACTTAACATTGTTTAGCACCCATACCCGGTAAGGGTTAAAGGAATGAAAACAGTGTACCCTAGTGGAATAAATAAAGGATTCGGTTCTAAGTTCCTTGAATACTCCCGAGTTCGATAAGAGGTTTCCCAAGTTCGGAGAGTAGGTTCCCTATTCCGAGTAGAAACAACAAAAAGTCCGGAGGGTACATCGGCCGAAACGTTGTGTATATAAAAATAAAGATGAGGACAACAGTCCAAAAAATCCAAATAATAAAAACTAACTTAAACTAGCTACATCAAGCCATGCAACGGAATAAATAAGGGAGAGTAAAAAAAATATCTACACTTTCGACAAAACAAATATTTATTATTGTCACACTACGTTCTGCTTAAAAGTTCGCACTACTGTAGACACATAATCGAAATTTAAGCCTGATCACGCCATTTTGCTTGCTGTCTTTATACTGTAAATATGACCGTTCCCTTGACTGTATGGATCAAGAAATGACCCCATTTCTATGGCCGAAAGAGGTATCAGCGGCTAAAATTCATTGGATGCTTTTTTTGCACAATATGGGGACAATGCATAGCCACGTAGAAGTGCGTAGAAGTGTATTTAGAAGTTTAAAAGTGTCCAGAGGAACTTGAGAGTGAACACCGTCCATCATCCTTCTCCAATGATGAGAAGATTCAGCGAGCTTGAAGGATGGTATGGCGAACGGGCGAGTTATCATCGATGAGGTAGCTTCTACTCTGCAGATTAGTAATGCCTATGCCAATCATGATAGCCCCTCTGCACGGCATCCATAATCCGAACAGAGCTGATCAATGTAAATTTGCTGGTCGACCCTTATTGGTGAGTTCACGTGCAGCTGTCCATCTTAGAACGTCACTTATGAGTTCGTCATTGTTCCTCCAGTATGTCCTGTTCGCATTTATTCTGTCTATTCAAAAATCAATACGCTAATGAATCAAGTTCTATTTTCACTAGATTTCTATTACTGTGGCCTTGTGCCAAACTTGGAAAATAGCATATATTAAGCTTAAACACAGACACACTCAAGTTAAGAAAAGTAATGGCAAACTACTGCTGTGAAATTAAGAAAAAAAATCTATAAATAAGGATAGAAAATATATGCTACTGACATAATGCAACTTACAAAGAGTAATTTGATTTTGGCACAATGCCATCTATATGGGTCATCTAGAGACTGTGTACTAGTCTCAGGGAAGAACAAAGAGATTTTTGAATTTTAAATTATATTCTATTTTGTAGTCTTCTGTACTCTTATACTTAATTTCTTTTTAGATACAGTCGACGCTCAAGAACACCACCGCCCTGTTGACTGGGGCCTTAGAATGCACCGACTGCACCTCTGCAGAGGGATGACTCCTCCAAATGGGACCACCTGTTGGCCGTGGGTGGCGACCCGTGATGCTTAAGAACGTAGTCTTGGTGGATGAGCAGTCCATGACATGCAACACTCCACTTAGACCCTTACTTACGCTAGACGGTCGGTAGGAGAGGCCCCCACCGATCAATCCGCTGGTTACGTCAAGCCCTAGCACCTATATGATTGCCTCAACCCTATTGCTCTTATAGCAACCCCAATCCTTCTCATCCTATGGGTGCTAGAAGGCGGTGGCTGAGGGTCTACATGTCCTGGGAATGACATTAAACTTTATCTGATGGTGAAGTTCCAGTTTTGGAGGTTTGGGGAATGTGGAGCACCCCTTCATCACCATTGCTCCCTGGTCCACTCTGACCCGGAGTGGTAGTACCTGTTAGGTTCCCATCTATGGGTTGAATAGAAAAGACATGAGTTTATAAAAAAAATTGTATTATGCATTAAGAATGAATTTATTTCACAATTTGTCGGCATTAAATAACCCACCGAGGTTGATATGCCGTAAAAATAAAACAAACCAAACCAAATCAAGAACACCGTAAACGAAAATGATAGAACAATAAAAATAAAATAAAAGTATTAAACAATTTAGGCATAAGGAAAGGAAATCCTGGTTAAAATTACAGTTAGCTTTTACTTTCTCCTGGGGTGGTATTGATGGCGATACCTTAATGGTTCTGGAGTCTTGGAACTTATGTCATACGTCTTAATACGGAGGGTTTATACTTATACTAGAAGCAGCAACCCGGCGTCGCCTGGACAAAGGAGAACAATAGTGTAAGGGTTAGCATGCTAGTTTTACAAATCAGTTACTGCTAAATAGCGAGTTAAAGCCTCGCTGGATGCCCTATGAAAATCCCCACGTAAAAAAGACCTTGGATTAATCCAGCCTGTTGATAGCGAATGTGTATATATGTATTTACTTTGTTGTTTTATTTTCAGTGTTTCATCTGGACAAACATTCATACATTTATATACACCAACAGCCCGTTATATATGTATTGGTTATCAGTAGTATTCAAATAAAGGTAGATAACTTCTGTGCTCTTACCCTATAAGTTAATAACAATATTCTGAACCAGCTTGTTAGAATGTTTCATTACTACATGTTTGGCATTAAATGACCCACTGTAAAACAAAACAAAACAAACCACCACATATGTCCTAAGAAAAGTAGAATTTCCACTCCTTTCTTTCATTAAATCGGATGCGTTCGTGGCATAACGGTTATTATAGCAGGAAATAGAATCGACGGCCAGATTTCACATTCTGGACGAGACCGTTTGCCTTTTACTTCTCACTAATACCCTTTGGAAGAGTAAGTACTTTCCTGACCCAACACCAGGCCGGAATGACATAAATAATTTTTTAATGCGGCGGGAGGGCACACACAAACCGAAGATAATGCAGTGGGCAGATGAAAACAGAAAAATATATAAAACAAGAGGAAAGAAAGACAGAGAGAGAGAGAGAGAAAAGAAAAGAAAGGGAAAGGAAAGGAAAGGGAAGGAAGAAAAGGAAGTAAAGAAAAAGAGCAAACTGAAAAGAAAAAACACACAAATAAAGAAAGAAAAAATAGAAAGAAAAGAAAGAAAAAAGAAAAGAAAGAAAAGGAACAAAAAGAGCAAACCGAAAGGAAAGAGGAAGAAAAATAAAGAAGGGGAAAATAGAATAAAACAAAAAAACAAAAACAAAGAAGAAACAACAAAGAAAAAAGAAAGAAAGAAAAAGAACGACATGAAAAGAAGGAACGAGAAAAATAAAGTAAAATAGAAGGAAAAATGAATAAATTAACATTAGAGAAAAAGAAAGTGCGAAGGAAAAACAAGAAAAGGAAAAGAAGGAACGAGAAAAATAAAGTAAAATAGAAGGAGAAATGGATAAATTAGCATAAAAGGAAAAAGAAAGTATGAAGGAAAAACAAGAAAAGGAAAAGAAGGGACGAGAAAAATAAAGTAAAATAGAAGGAAAAATGAATAAATTAACATCAAAGAAAAAGAAAGAAAGTGCGAAAGAAAAACAAGAAAAGGAAAAGAAGGAACGAGAAAAATAAACTTTAAAGAACGAACAATAGATAAATCAACATAACAAAATGAAAGAACGAAAAAAATAAAAGAAAAAAGGAATGAGGGAAGGAGGGAAAGAAGAAAAAAGGAAGAATAAGTTTCTAGGAAAGTTGTCTCATTATTATAAACAAGTAAATAATTACTTGACGGCTTTCGTGTACATTATTCTGATATATCCCTGGTGAACCGAAAAAGAAAGAACGAAAGAAAAAAAAGAAAAAAAAGGAATAGGAGGGAATGAATGAATGAATGAACGAAGGGACGAAGGAAGAAAATAATGAAAATAAGGAACGAAAGAATAAAGTAAAAAATAATGAAAAATCAATAATCAACATAACAGAAAGAACGAAAGAAAGAATGAAAGAAAGAATAGAAAGAACGAAAGAAAAGAATGAAAGAAAGAATAGAAATAATGAAAGAAAAGAATGAAAGAAGGAATAGAAAGAACGAAGGAAAAGAATGAAAGAAAGAATAGAAAGAACGAAAGTAAAGAATGAAAGAAAAATAGAAAGAAGAAGAAAAGAATGAAAAAAAAAACAGAAAGAACGAAAGAAAAAAATGAAAGAAGGAATAGAAAGAACGAAAGAAAAGAATGAAAGAAGGAATAGAAAGAATGAAAGAAAGATGAAAGAAAGAATAAAAAGAACGAAAGAAAGAATGAAAGAAGGGATAGAAAGAACGAAAGAAAGAATGAAAGAAGGAATGAAAAGAAGAAAGAAAGAATAGAAAGAACGAAAGAAAGAAGAAAAAAAGAGAAAGAAAGAATAGAAAGAATAGAAAGAGAAAGAAAGAAATGAAAGAAAGGATTGAAAGAACGAAAGAAAAGAATGAAAGAAATAGAAAGAAAGAAAAGAAAGAAAGAAAGAAAAGAACAAAAAAAGAATGAAAGAAAGAATAGAAAGAAAAAAAGAAGAAAGGAAGGAACGAAGGAAGGAAGGAAGAAAGGAAGGAAGAATAAGTTTCTATCTAAATTGTCGCATTATATTTATAAACAAGTAGATAATCACTTGACGGCTCTCGTGTACATATTTCTGTTATTTCCCTGGTGAACTGTAACCTTCAGAAATTCCTAGACATTATGTAAAAAAAAGAAAAAAAACCCAAAAAACAATCAATAAAATCTGCTTTTCGGGTCTAAATTTTCGTACACAACCTCTGCACATGCGCAATAGTATTTCGTTTAATAATGACACGAAAGCATTAGACACTCACTTTCATCTAATGCAAAATCTGACTTCAAACGGCCTCTTCGTCTTTCTCCTTCTCCGACCTGCAAATCACAAGAATGATCAGAGACCTCAATCCGAAAAGTCAATTGCAATGATTACATGGTTTATGAAAAAAAAAAAAATGAGGATCTTCGAGAAATGAGAGTGCAAAAAATAGCCCAATCAATTTTTTTTTATGTCTGATTTTTTTCTTCTTTTACCATTTCATTTATCTTGAAAATTGAGATTTTTAGAGGAGGTTTAGGCAACTGGCCAATGAACAATCGTTTGCTAATCACGTGGTTGAAGAATGTTTGCTATTCTGCACGGAGTAACCCCTGGGAAATAGGCAAATAAATGAGAGATGGAAGAAAGACAGGGAAGATCTTAACAGAAAGAGAAAAAAGAGATAAGAAATAAAGAAATAAACAGACTAAGATGGAGACAGAGAGTAAATGAAATGAGAAAGAGAGAACAAATTACAAAAAGATATGAGAACGTAGAACAAGAGAGAGAGAGAGAGAGAGAGAGAGAGAGAGAGAGGAGAGAGAGAGAGAGAGAGAGAGAGAGAGTGTGTGTGTGTGTGTGTGTGTGTGTGAGAGAGAAAGAGGGGGCAAGTAAGTGAGAGAAAGAGAGATAGAGGGGGAGTAAATGAAAAAGAGAGATAGAGGGGGGAGTAAGTGAGAGAAAGAGAGAGATAAAGAAAAGAGAGAGAAAGAGAGGGGGGTGAGTGAGAGAAAGAGAGAGGGGTAGTTAGTGAAAAAAGGGGGAGGGGGAGTTAGAGAAAGAGAGAGGGGGAGTGAGTGAGAGAAGAGAGAGAGGGGGAGTGAGTGAAAGAAAGGGAGAGAGAGGGGAGTGAGAGAAAGAGAGAGAGGGGGAAACAGAGGAGATGAGACTGAAGGACAGGGAAAATAAAATGAAAAAGAGAGAAACATAAAAAGAAAATAAAAAAAAGAAAGAAGGGCAAACTTAAAAAGAAAGAAACAAAGAGAGGGAAACGGGGGAGGGAGATAGAGAATATAAAAATAGATAGAGACAATCATAAAACCGAAATAAAAAAGGAAGACGGGAAAGCTTAGAAGAAAGAAAGAAAGAAAGAAAGAAAGAAAGAAAGAGAGTGAAACAGGAGGGGGACATAAAGACGGATAATATAAAATTAGAAAGGGAGCAGCATAAAACAAAATAAAAACGGAAAAGAAAAGCTTAGAAAGAAAAAAGGCTAAAAAAAAGAATATATATAAAAACATAAATAATATGAAAGAAAATGTGAAAGAAAGAAAAACGAAAAAGAAAGAATGACACGCATGAAGAATATAAGAAGAAAGAAATAATATGAGAGAGAAACCTGAATGAAAGACAAAGAGAAAGAAATATATAAAACAAAGAATACGAAAGAGTAAAACTAAAACGAAGTACGAAAGAAAAAAAAAGAAAGATTAAAAGAGAAAATCTAAAAGAACAAAAAGAAAAAGAAAGCAAAAAAAAAAACAACAAATATCTATAAGAGAATGTGAAAGAAAGACGAATTTAAAAAAAAAAAAGAAAAAATGAAAAGATAAGATCTTAAAGAAGAAATGAATGAAAGAAAAAGAGAAGGAATGAAAAAAAGGAATGAAAAATCTATAAAGAGAGAATGTGAAAGAATCAAAGTATGAATGAAAGAAAATGAAAAGAAAAAAAGAAAAAATAATCAATAAAAAATTATAGAATCAACCAAAAAGAAAAAAAAGAGAGAATTTAATAAGAAGAAGGAAAAGAAAAATTAGAGGATAATTTGAATTGAATTTTCAAAGATTTGAATTAAGAAACGAAAGAGAAAAAATATTTAAAAACAATATATCAAGTAATCTCTCTTAGCTAAGAACTCACACATACTCATATCTTTAACTGCATTTAATGTTGAAGTTCCAATTTTAGAGCTCTAGCGATAAATATCCCTTTATAACATTATGTTGCATAGCCTCTTCATTGGCACTAAATAATTATAATGTTGCATACCTATTTCTTTAATTCTATTTCTTGTCCGTCTTAGTATTCTGATCGTCTTTGTATTTCTTCTATCATCTTGACTTGGTCATGGCATCCGTTTTAGTTATCACTGGTATTTTTTTGGACTTTCCTTTTGCTAAGATTGTCTTGGCCTGCTGGTCTCCTGGATTCCATTTCTTTAGTCCTTGTTACCGTAAAACACCAAGACTCTCATTATAATCGTCACCATAAGACAATGATTAATTTATACAGAACTTTTAATTCCTTAACTATGACATTTCATGGTTAACTAAATACTGACTAAAGAAAATAGCGCGCTGAAAAAAGATCGAAAGGGCAGGCGAGGAAGGAGTCGCGGGATAGCAGATCGGCGGATAGTCGTGTTTCAACTGGCGGCTGATGTGGGGTAGGAGCCTGCGCGCGAGTATCTGCTTAAACGTAGTGGGTGGGGCCTGGGGGTGTGAGGGTGGATGGCTGATGTGAGGGTGGCGGGGTAGGCATGGTCGAGTGCGACATGGTTCGTGTGGGTATAGAGGGTGGATGGTTGTATAGTTGTGTCTCGCTGAATCTCACCCGCACAGTCGAGCCAGGTCTATCCATGCTTTAGGCAGAGCATAATAATGCCGAACTGCTCTGCCGACGCCTAACTGCAAACTGGGGACCGACAGGTCCACCTGGACTACAACGATATTTTGGCGGGGCTCTTAATTATTTTGCCATGGAAGCAAGGACCGCGCCACTGGTAAGAAATGGGTCCATCCCTCAGAATTACAGGGATTGAACAATAATCTTATGCAAGCCTTCTGCATAGATAAATGTAACAATTATCCCAATATAACGCTATAAGCGATAAAGGATAGGTATCCATTCGTGGCGGTCTCGTGACAGGGTGGACACACTTCCAAGTGTTGAACAGAGTTGCTGCCAGTGAGTCGTAGACTAAAACCGCCACACCAGCAGAACCACAACCACCATCATTTCACAGCACGAGTGGTGTATAGAACATTTGGCGGGACATGCCGGTTAGTGAGTTTGGCTTTGGAAGAGGAGTCAGAGGATGTTCTGCACGTCCCTGGCGCGATGGAGGGTGCGGGAGGTTGTATCGACGTATGGTCGCTAAGTCGACGATCGTTGAATATCATCTGTATACGTATTGACGGGTCGTCGCCTCGCATACACGGTCTATGGCGGTTGCACAGAGTATTGGACTCGGATGCGACGAGTGTGTAGATAAGATGGAGTCGCCATACGAGCTATGGTCTCGTATTGCGAGTGGTTCGAGTGTAATGTGTCAGGACTAGGCTATGGCTATGAGGGCCTCACATGTTGTAGGAGGTGTCGAGTGAGATAGGTAACGCATAGTGGCGATGAAGGTAGGCCATTATCTAGTGGGCTTCTGCTGCTATCTCGCGGGGGTAGTGTACGCGCATGACTCGCTTAAATTCATGCTCGGCGGGTGCCGCGATATGATTGTCGCTATGCTACGGGCGCATGTCTCAGTGCGTAAGCATAGCGCATTGTTTCGTGGATAAACTATATCTGCGGTGAGGAATGCTGCATATCTAGAGTCGCAGGGTGATCGGGGTGGGAGTCATTGCATCTGGGGTACTAACACATACTGTAACCTGCGTTGAAGGCTATGGCTCTCAACTGCCGCAGTACGCAGCGCGAATAAAGTACGTGGCGTAGCAGAGCGCGCATCGCCAGCTCAGTCTCGGTTGAACTACGGCACGGTGATCCCGATGCGATTCGGTTAGATGTAGGTCCAGGATTGGGAACATGGACCATATAGTCGAGTCTAATCTGAGGCGGAAGGAAATATTGCATGAGCTGAATTGACCAGATTGCGAGAGGGCATCATTGACTTGTTGCAGGGGTATGGGACGACCTGCGCGAGGGCCGAGCCTACGTCAGTGGACGTGGACTGGTGGATATATGGGCAAGCGGAGGCGGATTAGTAGAGCGTGCGGGAGATATGCTGGCTAGGCGAAGCGACTAAGTGTAGGCGGATGATGTACGCATGTGAGGCGCCGATTAGTTCGTGCAGGTATAGGGGTATGAGCTTGCAGTACGTTAGTGTAATAACAGAGTCGTGTGGTATATAATAGTCACCTAGTTTGTTGCACTGCTGATGGATCATATTTCGGGCAGCAGGGCAGCCCTGGAGCGATAGGACACTCTGATAATGTAAAGATCGTAATTATATAGGCATGCGAATCGTGACAAGAGTACAATGGAGGTGCAATATCTTGCCAGGACCTACCGGGTAGTTAGCACGTGCATGAGCTGCGCGAAGCCGCAGTGTATCGGCGTCATGAAGCGTATCTATCAGGATGATGTTTCAACGCTTGTCAGTGTCATTACACGGCTATAGATGGGATCTTGTGCTTGGTCATGGTAAGCATCCCGGCTACGATGCTCAGCGACTACAGCATGATTGCACCCTCAGATGGACCACGGGTCGGAATCATTGAGATCGTCGGCTTCGTGAGTGGTGCCGGGTTTCTAGGCTGCCGTGGATCTGAGTGCGTATAGATCGGGATGAAGTGCTGCGGTAGAGTATGCTCATTGACGTGTAAATGGCAGAGTGGTGGAGCTCGAGTAGAGTGGGTACGAATAGAGAGTAGGATTGGTCGGCTCTTCGGCAGCGGCCAGGGAGTAGCGTAATGATATATTCGCCGAGCGGGGTGTTATATCTCTCGCGGACGGTGGGCCGAAGTAGTATTTCAGAATGATGTTAGTGTCACCGCTCCACCAGACCTGAAAAGGTATAGGGAGAAGGGCGTCGACTGATGATTGCTGGATACCCGAAGTATGTGGTGTCGCGATGTCGTACGAGAGTGGGCGGGAATGACACCGAGTTCAGGCAGATTAGAGCATTTCTATGTGGACGCGCCAGAGGATGAGTATCAGTCGCCAGATACGATTAGGCGACATGAAGTTGATGAGGAGAGGGAAGGAACTAACCGTTGATCAGAAAGTCGGATACCACGTGTACTTAGATCTCAGCGATGCCAGGAGGAAAGACACGGTATTAGTGTGCAAGTTGGTGGGTCGTATGATAAAGTCAGAGAGACCGATCACATACATGGTAGGCTCCGATGGGACGTCCGCTATTTACCGAGGTGATCGAATGAGAACATAGCGCCTTTAAGATGTAGTCTGATTTTTATATAGATACAGAGAGTAGATCCGCGAGTATCGATAGCCAGCGCTGTAAGCATCACTTCTGCATGTGATGGCCCGCAAGATGCGTGGGCTTCTGGAGCACGATGATTGAGTAATGACAGTGCAGCTAGTTACGGATTGAATCATATGACGTACTGATGAGCCGAGCTCAGTGGTTAGCAGAGAGTACTAGTGTGAGAATAATTAGAAGGAGATCGAAAACTGTGTCGGTCCATGGGAGTCGATAGGTAGGATGATGAATAGCTAGCTGCGTTCGGTACGATATCGAATGCGAGTAAGACCTTGGTAGGAGTCTAAACTGCTCACCCGAGTAGTAGTATTTCTCTTAAGGTCCCATCTAAAAGGGTTAGATAGATAAATAAATGCGTTTTTAAAAGAAATTGAAATAAGAGAGATGGAGTAAAACAAAAAACATCTTCTTGGCATGAAATTACTAACCCAACAGGGATTTAGACCTTAGTGCTGTGTGGTCTTATGGTGTGCTGAGGAGGGAATGTCCGATTATGCGTCTGTTCGGAAAAAAGACGGAGGAGGCGACTCAGCCAGTCGTAGATGCGATGTGGATAAATCAAAGTAGCGAACGCTCGCTGGCTGCCGTGACTAAAGCTTTGCTCGAGTTCATGAGCGCTTTGTTGAGACCAGCAGTATAGCGCGTTTAGCGCCGGATATTGGGTGGTATCAACTTAAATGAGTTCGGCAATCTTGGTTAGGTGAAGAGATGCAAATAATAATGGCAATTAACTCGATAAGCATTGTTGGGCTGCCCTAAATACAGAGTGCCAGTCCGCTGCTCGGAGACGTGATGAATAAATACGGTAAGTTTTAAGTATCCAGAAGGTCTTCGAGAAGGCGTAGGTGTAATTTGAGCGAGATAGTAAGTTAACACCAAGGTACTTGCATCATGCTGGGAAATTTCTTTTTGTCACTTTGCAGAGAGGGCGCGAGCTAAATAGTCCACAGACACAGCAATCTCAACCACTCCCCAATAATATAGTGATTTTTAGTCGGTGGCTCATGTAAACAACTTCAAAGCTGATTATCAGACCGCGAATAGTTCCCGATGGATTGATAATGTCTTGAAACCTGGGGAGAGTGGACAGGTACGCTGACTGACTTAGTCCTGGAGCATTGCGGATATGCATGGACATTACTCCTAAGTCATCCCATATTCCAGAGTTGGTAGTAACCTGTTAGGTGTCCAAGTGTATGGATAGTATTACGATAAAAATAAGATATGGGGATGAAAGATAAAACAGTGATGTTTAAAAATATGTTTTAACACGAATTGAACTTTTAAACAAAGATTGAAGTAACGACGCAGCAATAATGAATAAATACAATTGTTGTTTTCGAACAATTAAAAAAGCCCACAAGGTTAAGTCGCCGTAAAGATTTCACATCAACCAATAACTTCTTATATGTAAATAGTTATCCTTAGTCGTCCTTGAAGTTAATAAAAAAATGAGGAAACCGTAAAATATTGCCCCGTTGCGACTATTGCAATTAATGTTGGAACCAGAGGATTGATCATCCAAAACTTTTTCAGAAATTTCAATTTCCACACGCACAAACCCAATGTGTGTGAAAATTAGCGATTCGACACTGAAGCGAACACTCTTAGCCACTTTCCATTGAAACAATCACTCTTGGGTCTCCTTCCCTGTGGATATTATTTTCTTCCCGACACGAAAATCGACACTGAAGGGTTATTGGATTTGGAAAGATAGAAGAATAATAATGACGGAAGTGCTAAGAACGCAGACTGTGGGAGGGGGGGGAGGTATCCCCGAAAATAAAACAGATTGTCTGAAGATCGCAAAAATACGAGAAACTCCACAGTAACCAGAGTTTTCACTTCATGTTGAACGCACCTTAATGCAAAGTATAATGCTGTCATATCAATGATATTTGTTGAGCCTCACTGTCTCAGCAACAGATAATAGTAACTTTCCACCCAGTATCAATTTAGTAATATTAATATATATATATAGTATATATAATATATTTTAAAGGATGATAGCAACACTCTTATATGAGTGGCAGACGACCCTAACTAAGTTCGCTGTAATGCTCTTCAAAACGGCTAAGATAGGCCTGAAGCATTTTTCATTAGATTATATTTTATTATTTGCTCTCTTAGGTACTTGAGCACTTTGTTTTACTTATTAGCTTAGTCTCCTGCGGTTTGTATGTATATATAAGTATAGTATATATATATATATGCCCAATAAATTGTTTTTTCTTTTGGCAAAGGATATTGTACTAATAGTTAATTCTTTGTGGTAGATTATCTTGGGTTCTTTTCTTTTTTTCAATTTTTTTTTCCTTCCGGGTTGATGTTTTGGTAAGTAAATATTTTTAAATCAACAATTAATGACTATTTTGCTGGTTTTTTTCCGCTCACCGCCGAGGGTATTTACAAACCAATTTTGGTAACTTTTTAAATTATATGTTATATTATATATATATATATATATATATATATTATTAAGTTTTTATAATATATATATATATCTATATATAGTTGTTATACAGCTTGTGTTATGCATATATCTTCCACGAATCTAAGATAGCAAAGACATTGACCTGACTGTATAATGCTTATAATCCCCGTTATGGGTGGCAATCCGCGATCATGCATGTGGGTAAATAGATAATTAAGAATAGTGTGCCTGTGTACGTTCATACAAATAAATAATACAAATAAAAGACACACATGCCCAACAGACCTAAACGCCCCTAACCAACTTACGCGAGAACATTCAACTGAAGAGGGATCCCATGGGCAACCAAAATTTCTGTTCATATATATGTTTATTTGGACAATCAAATATAGTCGTGCATAAAAGGTACAGGATTTAATTATTTTAGAAGATGGATAGAGGTAGTTAATGTTAGTTTTTTGTTGAAGCAGGTTGACCTTTGTAATGCGCTTTATAAACATTTTGTCGAAGCGGTAGATAGTTAGTAAACAAGAAAGATTTTATATCAGACACGCTAACGGATTTTGTTTTCATATTTGAATGTTGGTTAATTTGTTGAAAGTGAGCCATAATTAATTATAAAGTGTGCATCGCTAATAGTACCCTTCTTATAAAGGGGATAAGGGTTTTGGCTAAGGATTTGGCGAATATTATGGGGGCAAGAATCAGATCAGAGATAATTGGTCTTAGAGGTAATATTTGTTTTATGGTTATTGGGAACTATAGACCATAAATCTTTGGGTGAATAGTGGAGTGGTATTATAAGCGAGGACCAGAAGTCGTCCTCCTTGGAACACTAATTTTTTATAAGAGTGTTAAAATTGAATGTATGTTTGTGTGATTGTTATTGTGGAGAGATTTGTTTTCATTATGTGTTTGTTGTCATCCAAAGTAAGATCCATAACTTACGGTTATAGTCAACTAGATCATGATAACACCCAACCCTGACCTTTATCAGAAGTGAAATGACAATGTTGTTGATGGAGGATAGATTTTTAATGCGGTATGTACTCCTTGGTAAGATGTTGTTCTTCAGTTTTGATCAACTGGTGGAAGCAGCTATAAAATATATATATTATTTATAATATTATATTATATAGTATATCATATATATATATATACAACATAGACGCCAGAAAATTCCACCTCCGCTCGGAAATTAGAAAAATATAAATTGAATACTAAAATTATCTTCAAAAATAATGATATGTTAGAAAATTGGCCATGGCCCGACCCGCCCACCCCCCGGCGCCCATGCCGCCCTCCCTACAGAAATCGCTAGAACCATATGCAATCAAAGTAAAAACCCTAACAATTTAATAATATAGCATAAAGTCGGAGACAACAACATATAAATAATCTTCAATAACTAAACACTTAACCCTACCTCCCTCTTAAAAATAATAGAACTCTCTGAATTTGATAAAAGCATAGATAAACAGAACCTAAAATAACTAAAAACGAATAAGTAACCCCATGATAGACGACTGCGAAACAGTCGAAAGGCTCCCGGAAATTAGTATGGGCAAAATATAAGAAGCCACTCGAATCCAGATCAAAAGAGATTTAGCCAGAAAACTGGAAAAAAAATAAATAATCCAACAAAAAATGACAAGAGAAAAACTCGCCGTGTTGTTGCAAACGATAGGACACATGGCTTTGAGAATAATGTTGTCGACGCTGAGCGGCGTAGGCTACGCGAAACATATACATAACTACAAATCAAGAGCTAGTACTAGTGATGATAGAGATGTATGATATATATTTATATAGTCTATGGAGCTATTCAGCAGTCTTCAAGCATAGGTCTATAGGTATGTGATATGTTAATTTGATCGTTTAATAGGTCAGTTTGGGTTCTGCTCCGAGGGTTTCGTATTAACTTTCCATTAAATTATTTTATTTGTACGTTAAGACTGCATCATATCCACCTTGCGTGGTGGCTGTGCAGTAGTTCATTTCCCCGGCTGGTCTGTTTTTTTTTATTTTTTTTTTTTCCATGTCTCTGTCATGGGACACGTTACTGGTGTTAACGAGTCATAGGTGGTAAACCGCGGAATGTCGCGACTTACTGGTTTTTCTATAGCTCGAATACTTAATGTTGTTATATCACAAGTTTTTCAAATGAGTAGTGAATGGAGATAGAATTCTTATTAAAGTCAAAACTAATTAATGTTTTTCAGAGGGCAATGAAGGCGTCTGGCTTTCTCGCATGTATTTATGAATTGATTGAAGTTCGTGTGTACTGTTGGCATTTCTTCATTAATACTGGATAGTAGCCGAAAACAGCTTTGCCTAAAAATGCGTCGAATGCAATGCGGATTCCTCTACTGAAGTAGTCAACATTGGATTTTTCGCCTCACACTTCCGGGATTAGAGGGTAGGTATTCCCTTGATAGTCATCGATGCATTCGGTTATTGTTTGCTTATCTCTAATGGAAGTGGTGTAATGGTTTTGGTGGTATTTAGTAACACTGCCGTGGGCTTGGTTAGATTAGCGCCTCACAATTGTGTGGACAAGGTGGGGTCTGTCATATGTGGGTACCAGGATGTAACAGGCCTCCACCAGCGTTGAACTTCAAAGAGGCGCGTCGGCGCTAGGAAGTACTCTTCGGATCATGCGACATTAGCATTTCAAGCCGGAGATTAAGCGTGTAGCTAATTACTTAGGAAAGGTAGGGAATCTAGGCAACATTCTGTTCTCCAGCCTATCGTCTGGTAACATGCTTTAGAGTAGTGGGCGGGATTCGCAGCATGCGAACGACAGCACCCTGGAGAGCGTAATTCGGATTAGGTGCGAGTGAGCGCTGTCCCGCGTCCCGTACGTGCCGCAGACTGGGTGTATTTAATCCCTAGGTTAGTGGGGAGTAACCGGTCTAAGAGAAGGAAAAAAACTCTGAAATTCAAATCTATTTTAACATCCGCTTAAGAAATTGACCTTGTGGTCCATCGCTGGAAGTTTAAGAGGTTGAAATTCTGAGGTTTTTCCTCTCCTATACTGGGGTTTTAAAAAAAATAAGAGGTAGAGGGTGGGGAAGACGGAAAGAGGGGAGCCCTAGTCCTTGCCGTAATATTTTCTACATGCTGGGGAGGGAAGAAATAGGTTGGATGCAATACCGCTTTCCAAAGGGTCAATTATAATAGATAGCTACCCAAAAACTGTATACATGATAATAAAAAATGAGCCGGAAAGGCACGGAGGCGCGGTCTGTGAAATGTAAACTT
>CM042141.1:42177055-42187055 GCA_023376005.1 Doryteuthis pealeii
TTGTCCTCATCTTTAGTGTTATCAGTACAACGTTTCGGCGGATGTGCACTCCGGCCTTTCTTGTCGGACTCGGGAACCTTCTCGGACAATTAGACACATAGCGTAGTTGATATAGGTGTTGATTTAATACAGTTCTGACATTTATCTCTAGACTGTAGGTCCAATCATGGCCAAGGCCGACAGTAACATAGAATAATAATTAACACAGCTTAACACTTGTACTCACTATTGTTAGCAGAATGAGTACCGTCTACTGCCGTGGATTGGATAAAGGTCTGGGTTCCAAGTTCCGTGAAGGCTCCCGATTACGACAAAAAGGTTCCCAAGTTTGTAGAGAAGGTTCCCGAGTTCGACAAGAAATATCTGAAGCAAACCGGAGGGCACATCGGCCAAAACGTTGTACAGATAACAATAAAGATGAGGACAATAGTCTGAATAATCCTCATAATACAGATCTTTATTTAACTCTTAGCGGGTGGGACGAGTCTTTTCATACCTTTTCCAAAGGTGTTAGACTTAAAGAGAACGTAATAGCAAACTGGGGTTCAAACCAGCTTAAAAAGATGTCACAGTCCATCACGTTAGCCATTACGTCACAGAGACTCCGTAAATTATTTGTATTAATAACCCTAACCCAGTAATACCTGTTTCATAGTCGGATCATCAGTGACTAAACCGGTAACCTGAGATATTTTTCTGGTGAACTTACTTTACTGCACAGACCCCTGTGCTGATCATACACTGAGTTGGCGAGAACAGGTATCGAACCCGGAACCTGCTGGTTTCTAGTCGGACACTCTACCGAACTCATACCTGCGCGCAAAATACACTTAAAAACAAATCTTATTATAATGGAGATTATGGGTTTGTATGTCTGTAACCGAAACTATATTACCATTCAAGTCACAATGCCCTTTGTTATTTACATCACATTCTCCATGATTTTATTTTTATTTAAACCTAAATTATTAATAAAATTGTTTTACATCATTAAGACTGTTGACTATATCTACATACTAATAACATGCAATTGTATTTATATATACAACAAAATGGCGGTTCATAGTGTGAATGGGAAGGCTAATTTGCATATTGATATTAAAAATGTGATTTTAATAAATATATGCTTGGTATTATTGATTTCTAATTGTTTGGTTTTATCTTAATGAATATGAGAAAAAATCTCGGGGATAAATCTTAAAAGAAATCCATTAACAAGAAGAAATAACTGTAATTTTATTCTTTACTTACTATTTAAACTAAATTGTTAAATTAGGAAAATTTACCAATGAAAGACGGGAGTAAGGGAAAATGATGGAAGAGTTAGTTTCAAAGTTGTTCTATTTTTCAATCATACCCCCTCTGTTCCAAATATTTTTATCTGAATTCTTATTCAGTTTCATTAGCCTTTCTAATTTAACATGATATTTTATTATATTAAAACTTAAATACTTGCACCCGGAGGGTGCATATATTTGCTAGTACCAGTAAAGAAAGGAAATATAGAAATGCAATGAAGACAATTCCCTAACATCTTGGTATAAAAATAATCATAGACAGATTGACATGTCATTAAAAGCAATCATATATATACATACACACACACACACACACACAACACACACAATATATTATATATATTATATATATATGTAAAAGGAATTATTTTCCGGTAAAAATATTGGGTTGGTTTCAATATTTGGTTGGTATAAGTGTTACTTGGATAACTCAGCATTATAACAAATACAAAGTACTCAATACGTAAGAAGAACGGATTTATTATTATAATGTGTATATAAATAACCTACTTGAGTTACACCATAAGGATCTTCAGGGTTAAATCCACTGAATTAATCCATGTCTTAGTTCAGTGGATTTAACCCTGAAGATCCTTATGGTGAAACTTGTGTAGGTTATTTCTGTACACACTATAATAATATATATATATGTGCGTGTGTTTGTTTACATATATATATTATATATATATATATATATATATAAAGATGCATATCTGCCCGAGAACCTACAGCCTTTGTCTTCAATTCTTGATTTTGCCCCCTAACTATTGCCTCGGGTGAAGCCCGCGGCCACTATGCAGCATTTCTACCATTTATAATGATACCGTCTTTAAATGGTCAATGGATCAGAAATGGATTATCTCCCTTCTCTACCCCTACCTCTCCTTTTTTCCCGTTGACCACTGTATTCAATCAAGATTCGTCCGGTTTGGCTGCTTGCCATGCCTTTATTTCCACCACTCTTTGGATCTTACTCCGTCTTAGTTCTCGTCCAATCTCGTTTCAAATATCGCAAGTTCTCTCTTTGAATAACAATACATTTCCGTCTCTCATGTCGATCGCAAAGCTCTCTTCTAGACAATGGCAATGTTTCTAGTGTACATCCTCTATCAAGATTCCTCTGAGCAAATTTACGTTTCTCTTCCTCAGTCTCTCTTGAATTTTGTTCGCCTTTACTTGTCCTCTTTTGGCCAGTTTCTTTATCTTTTCATATAATGGTTCATTTTCTCCATTAAATGTTATTTTTATGCACACTTTTTCGCTTTTAATATCTAATGTACATTATTGTCTCATCACTGTCACCTACTAAACCCTCTGTAGTTTCCATGTAGAGTCTTGGTATTTTGTAATTAGTAGTAATAATATGTGCCCTCCCGGCGTAAATATCTAAATTTTAATTTAATTAAATATATTACATCAGAAAGACTTGTGAAATTAAATAAGAACGTACATAAAAAGATTACACTCATTTTACTTATATTTTAATTGGTTTATGTATACAAACATTCATATTCCCAACCCTATTGCCCTTATGGCAAGCCCTAATCCCTTTTTATCATATGGGTGCTAGAAGGCGGTGGCTGCGGGTCTACATGTCCTGGGAATGACGTTAAACTCTATCTGATGGTGAGTTTCCAGTTTTGGAGGTTTGGGGAATGTGGAGCACCCCTTCATCACCATTGCTCCCTGGTCCACTCTGACCCGGAGTGGTAGTACCTGTTAGGGCCCCATCTATGGGTTAAATAGAAAAATGTATTTATAAAAAATTGTATTTTCCATTAAGAATTGATTTATTTCAAAACTTTATCGGCATTAAATGACCCACTGAGGTTGATATGCCGTAAAATAAAACAAACCAAAAACCAAACATTCATAGAATTGATTTTATTACGTTGGAGAGGGATAAGACCCCCAATGGGGCTACCTGTTGATGCTTAAGGACAGAACCCTGATAGCTGAACAGTCTATTGTATTTCATCTTTTTATACATTACCTGCTATGTTTCTTATTTAATAAAATGTAACATAAAAGATTAACGTGTTTGGAGGGATGCTGGAACGGATCAATCGAATTTCTTTTTATTTCATTGATCTATTATGTGAACAAATTGAGATTTGAGAGAAACGAATAAAATTCCTAAGTCCCGGTACCATTGTATTTAAAATTAAAGACTGAAAAGATATTGACATATTTGCCATAATTTTTGTACATATTAATACGATTTTTTAAAATACAGAAACTAAAGAATCTTCGTTTTTAGTCAGTTGAATACCAAATTATTATTACAAAATAATACTGTAACAAACCTAATATTTCTCTATATTTAGAATTTAAAACTTGCATTTTAAAATTGTTAAATAATTGGGCTTGGACTATTTGGTTCATGAATAAGATTTTTAAAAATACAGAAACTAAAGAATGTTCGTTTTTAGTCAGTTAAAATAGATATCTATAAGACACACAGAGAATCACCGCTTCTATATTTCAACTGTTGCTGCAACAGGAATGACTTCCGGTAAAATAGCCAATAAAGAACAGCATAAAAGCATTTAATCAAGAAAATCAATAGAGTTTAATTTTATGGAAAATAATTCTGAATTTTTTTTTTGCTCTTTACAAACAAACTCCCCATATTTATATACGGACCCTCGTATGCACATATGCGTGTGTGTATGTGTGTGTGTGTGTGTGTGTGTATGTGTGTGTATGTGTGCGCGCGCGTGCAGGGGTATAGATGTCATATTTGGGGTTATTGTACATTAATATTTGAAGTGCATTAATATTTTGTACATATTAATAGATAACTGATCCTGGGTGAAATACTAGGTCCTTTTTAGTAAGGAATATTAAAGAAATACTGGTATAATTACTGGTATGCAAACCCACCCGGTTTCGACCGGGGTCCGGTGAGCTTCGGCCGCTGGACCGGTTATGTTATGATAATAGCGTCGATCCCAGGGGGCCATCCCCCCAGGCAACACCTGTCCCCTCGATTTAAAGGGGCAGGGTTGGGTTTATTGCCCATCGCCTGAGGCGTCCCCTTGAGGGGGAATGCCGACGGGATCGACGCAATTTTCACCCACCACCCATGAGCTTCGGTTCGTGGATGGTCCCACGTTAATAGGGCCTTGTGCCTAACCCGTACAAGTGGGGTACGAGGTAAATACCATACAAACCCTACTTGCCATTCTGGCCTGGATTAGAGTGTAGTATCTGTCCCAAACCTTGATTGCTGCCTTCCATATTTCCCTCCTTCAGTCATTCCTTCGTCCCTACCATCCTTCCATCTTGATTCTTTGCTTTCTTCTTTCGATGCTTTCTTACAAACTTGCTTTTTCTTTCCTTCTCCTCTTCCTTCCTTACTCATCAGCTTTCTTCTTTTCTTTCTTAATTATTTCCTTCCTTGCTTGCTTTCTTTCATTCCTCACGTGCTTGTTGCTTTCTTTTCATTCATTCCTTCCATCTTTCCATTTTCCTTCTTACTTTCTTTCCTACCTTCTTTATTTTTTTCATTCATTGCACTATTCCTTTCTCCTTCCTTCATTCTTTCTTTTTCCCTTGGCTCTTTCTTTTCCTTTACTTATTTCATGATTAAAATTTATTTCTCGCTTGGCCATTAAGCTCAGTGCCGAGTTACATTCTGTATATAGAATGTCTATAATTAATTGCAAACAAATTCTAAGACGCTGAGGGAAAGAAATTACCAATTCCCCACAATCACTAAAGAATCGTTTTACTGTTTTTAACTAGCTACAACCCACGTCTTTATATTGGGTATGTTCAAAATTCTACTTTTTTGACACCCTTAATTCAATAAAACTCGGACAAAGTTATTGAAACTGAACGTAATTTTTGTACTTATGATGTGAAAGGCATACAAATCATATACGAAAATTATTTGTTTTTCAGTCTTTAAAATTGAGAGCTTTTTTTTTCAAATTAAAAGTTGTATGTGTCAAAATAGCATATTTTGCTGTTTTTTTCATCGTTCTTGAAGACGTACTCTTTTAACGAGACATTTAGTTCATTGTTATAATTAAGAAATTCATAGAAAAATCACATTTAAGTTTCGTTTTTTTTTTAAGTTAAACATTTAAATAAGTGACTTTTTACAATTTTATTTCTTTTAGTAGAAGTTTAAAGAATGGTGGAGGTTGGCTTATGCCGAAGACGTTTTGTTTTATTCATTTTCGATGGATACTCAATTTTTAACACTTTTTTCTACTCATTCTTTCTATTTAACCTATACACGAGAACATTACAGATACTACCAGTCCGGGTAAGAGTGGACCTGGGAGTAATAGTGATGCAGGGGTGCTCCACATTCATTCCGAGGAGCTCCAGAATTGAATCTTCACCATATGATAGAGTTTAACGTCATACCCTGGACATTAAGATCCTCTGCCACCGCCTTTAGCACATATATGATAAAAAAGTGTTGGGGATTGCCATGAGAGCAGTAGGGTTGGGGAAATCGTATACGTACTGGGGCTAGATGTGACCTGCCGATTGATTGGAATAAGCTTCTCCAATCGGTCCTTTGGCCCAAGTAAGAGCCAAAATGAAGTGTTGCATATTAGGAGCTGCCTAGCTTGATCGGAGAAGGCCTTCTTCGACAGAGTGTTGCATGACGTGGACTACTCCTAAATTCGGTGGATAAGCAACACCAGATAATCAGGTTCTACATGTTTGCGTCTTGGACGGTCTTGTTTTAAACCAGAGGCAGTTGCAAGATAAATAACGATCGTACAATTAAGAAACACGAGTTTTAATATATAGATATAACGAATAACATATCCCTAAATAAAAAAGAGAGTTTCAAAACCTGCTTCGACTGATATAAATGTAATTGGAACAGATATGATGGATTTAAGGTGCTTTATTTTTTAAGTTAACTTTTCATTCATCGTCTGTTTCTGTCTGACACACTGTAGCTTCACTCTGGTGAATTTGGACACACCACATCTGCGCATGTCTGCGTAATTGCATTGTTGTCAGCACCGTCTACCGAGTCTAATTTATCTACAGATGCATTAAATACCACCTTTCAACAATTCGAGAAAACCTCTCAATCTTGTTTGTCTAGTTGTACCCAGATGATTCGTTTGTTAGAGATTTTGTGTAATATTATATATATATATATATATATATATATATATATATATATATGGAATGAATAGAGAATGAATGAGAAAAGTATTAGCATATAAAGGTGCTCAATGCTAAAATATCAGAGCAGATTTACAATCGAATAATATATTATATTATGGATATTGATATCTCGTTACTATTAGTTTCATGTTTACTGCAATCATCAGACGAGACTCTCAAAAGGTTGAGATAAAAAAACGGTGGTTTGTTTAGCGTTTATATAAACGTGAAGCGTGTTCACGCAATGGAATGTTATAGCATTAAAGTTGTATTTAAAAAAAAATATGCTTAGGTCTTAAGGCACGTGGTGTCCAGATAATTTTTTTTTAGATAAAACGAGGGCGAAAATTTAGGGATTAATTAAGATCAGGTGGTAAATGGCACAATAAAAAATTGATATATATATATATATATATATATATATATATATATATATATATATATATATAGCAGGACCAGTGAATATACCAAAGTATGATAGTTTAATCATTACAGCATTTGATCTGTTTACTTAAGAGCTATTGCGAAATAGTTCAATTTATAAAAAGTATGATAATCTTGATTTAAATTTTTTCTCACTCCCTTTTGTTTCTTTCTTTGAATTTTTCCTTATGTTCGATTGAAACTGATTAGCGTTATTGCTTCCGCGTCTTCATCTTCTCTATATCGTTCTCTCTTTCTTTCTTTCTTTCTTTCTTTCTATCTATCAATTTGTTGGTATTTTATGGTATGTCAACCTTCATGTTATTTCATGCCGAAGACGTTTTTGTTTTGTTCATTCTTGTTGGGCTGTCCTTTTTTTCAAATTCAATTTTTTAAACATATTTCTCTAAAAATCATTTATTGATTTATTCAACCAATAGATAGGACACTTACTCGGGACAGTGTGTACCTGGCAGTAATGGCGATGAAGAGGTACTCCACGTTCTCCCAGAGATCCAGGCTGAGAACTTCGCCTCTATATGCAGTTTAACGTCATGCCCAGGACTTCCTTCTAGATAATATATGATAAAAAGAGTTGCGTATTTTCCATAAAAGCAATAGGGTTGGTAATGTCATATTGGTGAGAGGGCTTGACGTGACCAGTCGATTGATCGGAAAAACCTCTCCGACCGGTCCTTTGTCCCAAGTGAGGGCCAAAATGGAGTGTTGTATATTATGGACTTTTTAGCTATCAGGATTCCGTCCTGAATCATCACGTGTTGCCACCAACGGCCAACAGGTGACACCACTGTGAATATGTGTAGTCCAGTGAAGGTAGCTAACATGAAGCAGTGGCCCCAGCGGTCAGGGCGGTGGTCTGTGAGTATGTGTAGTCCATTGAAGATAGCTAACATGAAGCAGTGATTAAAATGAAAAATAAAAATTTTTTATTCTAGATAAAAAAAAGGCTTGACGTGACCAGCCGATTGATCGGAAGAAACCTCTGCAACCGGTCCTTTGTACTAAGTAAGGGCCAAAAAGGAGTGAAGCATATTATGGACTGCTTAGCTATCAGGATTCCGTCCTTAATCATCAGGTGTGGTCACCTACGGCCAACAGATGACCAATGTGTTAATATTACCCTATCTGTCGAGGAGTAATATTTTTTAACCCCAGCCGACAGAGCAGTGGCCTGTGAGTATGTGTAGTCCAGTGAAGATAGCTAACATGAAGCAGTGGCCTCAGCGGTCAGGGCAGTGGCCTGTGAGTATATGTAGTCCAGTGAAGTTAGCTTACAGGAAGCAGTGATTAAAATGAAAAATTAAAAAAATATTATTCTAGATAAAAAAAAAAGGCTTGACGTGACCAGCCGATTTATCGGAAGAAACCTCTCCAACCGGTCCTTTGTATTAAGTAAGGGCCAAAATGGAGTGAAGCATATTATGGACTGCTTAGCTATTAGGATTCCGTCCTTGGTCCGTGTGGTCACCTACGGCCAACAGATGACCAATGTGGTAATCTTACCCCCTCTATCGAGGAGTGATATTTGTTGACCCCAGCCGACAGAACGGTGGCCTTTGAGTGTGTGTAGTCCAGTGAAGATAGCTAACATGAAGCAGTGGCCCCAGCCGACAGAGCAGTGGCCTGTGAGTATATGTAGTCCAGTGAAGATCGCTAACATGAAGCAGTGGCCCCAGTGGTCAGGGCGATCGTCTGTGGGTATGTGTAGTCCAGTGAAGATAGCTAACATGAAGCACTGGCCCTAGCGGTCAGGGCGGTGGCCTACGAGTATGTGTAGTCCAGTGAAGATATCTAACACGAAGCAGTGTCTCCAGCGGCCAGGTCGGTCGCCTGTGACTATGTGTTGTCCAGTGAAGATATCTAGCATGAAACAGTGATTAAAATGAAAAAAAAAAAAATTCTAGATAAAAAAAAGGCTTGACGTGACCAGCCGATTGATCGGAAGAAACCTCTGCAACATGTCCTTTGTACAAAGTAAGGGCCAAAATGGAGTGAAGCATATTATGGACTGCTTAGCTATCAGGATTCCGTCCTTAATCATCAGATGTGGTCCCCTACGGCCAACAGATGACCATTTTGTTAATCTTATCCCCTCTGTCGAGGAGTAATATTTTTAAACCCCAGCCGACAGAGCGGTGGCCTTTGAGTGTGTGTAGTCCAGTGAAGATAGCTAACATGGAGCAGTGGCCTCAGCGGTCAGGGCGATGGCCTGTGAGTATGTGTAGTCTAGTGAAGATAGCTAACATGAAGCAGTGGCCCCAGTGGTCAGGGCGGTGGCCTGTGAGTATGTGTAGTCCAGTTAAGATAGCTAACATGAAGCAGTGGCCCCAGCGGTAAGAGCGGTGGCCTGTGAGTATGTGTAGTCCAGTGAAGATAGCTAACATGAAGCAGTGGCCCCAGTGGTCAGGGCGGTGGCCTGTGAGTATGTGTAGTCCAGTTAAGATAGCTAACATGAAGCAGTGGCCCCAGTGGTCAGGGCGGTGGCCTGTGAGTATGTGTAGTCCAGTGAAGATAGCTAACATGAAGCAGTGCCCCAGTGGTCAGGGCGGTGGCCTGTGAGTATGTGTAGTCCAGTTAAGATAGCTAACATGAAGCAGTGGCCCAGCGGTCAGAGCGGTGGCCTGTGAGTATGTGTAGTCCAAGATAGCTAACATGAAGCAGTGGCCCCAGCGGTAAGAGCGGTGGCCTGTGAGTATGTGTAGTCCAGTGAAGATAGCTAACATGAAGCAGTGGCCCCAGCGGTAAGAGCGGTGGCCTGTGAGTATGTGTAGTCCAGTGAAGATAGCTAATATGAAGCAGTGGCCCCAGCGGTCAGGGCGGTGGTCTGTGAGTATGTGTAGTCCAGTTAAGATAGCTAACATGAAACAGTGGCCACGTCGGCCAGGGCGGTGGCCTGTTAGTGTGTGTAGTCCAGTGAAGATAGCTAACATGAAGCAGTGGCCCCAGCAGACAGGGCGGTGACCTGTTAGTGTGTGTAGTCCAGTGAAGATAGCTAACATGAAGCAGTGGCCCCAGTGGTCAGGGCGTTGGTCTGTGAGTATGTGTTGTCCAGTGAAGATAGCTAACATGAAGCAGTGGCCCCAGCAGACAGGGCGGTGACCTGTTAG
>CM042141.1:42189555-42194555 GCA_023376005.1 Doryteuthis pealeii
TGATTTTGCCGCCTATTTAATAGAATCATTGTAAAGCTGGAAGGCAATGTTTGATTTCCAGTGTCTTTTATCGATATATTTGTATTATAATGTCGACTATGAATTTAATTTTTCAATTTGCCATGAGGAAGATTTTAACTGAATAGTGAATAAAAGGCAAGGCATTCATTTCAACAATCTTATCTCATCTTAATATAAAGGAGATTCAGTGTTTGTCTGTCTACGTCACAGCTAACGTCAAAATACACTCAGGAATGTGGTTAGTTTATCAATGAGTATTTAATTTATAGTCATAGTCAAAATCATTAATAAATAGAATAAATTTTATTTATTAACAATGTCTCTATGAAAATCCAAGTTAGTTTTGCCTCAAAACAGTCAATGTTATTAGTGCAAATAAAATCCAGCAGTGTGTCTTATATATCACTAAGAAATAAAGGTTTAAATAATACACGGTGTGGTTGTTTTGCATACTGGTTTTAACAAAACCGGGTTTGATAAATGATTACTTGGTGTTATTTATTCTCTTAATATCATTGTTTTATTCCCCAACATATTAAAAAGAAATAGAAACCAAATAAAATATAATTAAAATGTGTGCCATCTTTTTATATGCGTTCTTATTTAATCTTATTAGTCTTTCTAATTTAATATATTTAATTTCATGAAAACCTGAATACTTACTTCCAGAGGGTGCATCTACTTGCTAGTACATGTAATAAAGGACTGCTACATACGGACACATCTGTGTTGTCTGACCAACAAAAACTTACATTCGCCAGCTCTGTGCAGGAACGGGGTGCCGTGTTGAAGAATGACGAGGAACGATGTCAGATCATTCATATATATATACGAATATGGGCATATACACAACTCCCAAGAACCCTCCCTCACATATATAAGAGCATTCAAAAAATAACCCACCTCAAAGAGGTTTTTCACGGAAGAGATGGACTTGCTACTACTAACGCACTCTTCTACTCGGATTTTAATAGCATGTCAGACCCTCAAAAATACTCCAATTTTTATAGTTCTTCCATAATGCTCCCTTTCAAAAAATCTAAAAACAATTTCTTCAAATAAGAAATTTTCTCCTGACGATGACCTAAGGTCGAAACTAGTTGAGAATAAATAACATATATAAAAAATATTCTTATTTGTCTTATTACTTTTTGTTACATATATATATATATATATATATATATATATATATATATATATATATATATATATAAATAATTGGTAATTTGCTTGAAGCATTGTTAAGTATGTTATAATATATTAATAATTTGAAGCCAAATACAATGCGTATGAAAAATAAAAACAAAAAAAAAATGTTATTTTTGTCTTATCGATTCCGAAGCTCTCCTTGTGATCGGAAATTCTGCCTCGCTCAGGCGTAGGGATGAAAGTAATTGGCAATTTGCTTGAAGCATTGTTAAGTATGTTATAATATATTAATAAGTTGAAGGCAAATACAATGCGTATGAAAAATAAAAACAAAAAGATATATGTATATATATATATATATATATATATAGAGAGAGAGAGAGAGAGAGAGAGAAAGAAAGAGAGAGAGAGAGAGAGAGAGAGAGAGAGAGAGAGAGGCAAGAGAATCCACGCTGTTAGTACGAACTGATGATGATATTGATGATTCTACGCTTTATATAATATCATTGTCTTCGTGAGCATCACAATTTCTTCTCTGGATACTATTTACACACTTTACACTTGTCACTAGCATTGTCTTGCTTTGAGGTCAGACTGTGATTATTATTTCAAGTGACACTGTGTTTATATTGCTGTGGCTCATTTCTGATTGGTTGGTCAGATCAATCAGCTGGAGCAACTAATCTTAAATGGACTAGACTCCTCTTGCGAACCTCTTTTTTGTTATGTTTGGTTTCACTAGCACCATCCCAAGGAGCAAGTGACAGAGTTGTGTGTGCCATAATGTCACAAGCAATAGGCTAATTGGTTGGTTGATTAGTTGGGTTTTACGGCATTGGGTTATTTTATGCAAAAACAATCTCCTTGGTCTAGCGCTAGTGAAAAGGTGATAGACTCCCTCGCTGTTTAGCTTGATACCGACTTTAAGCCACCCCGTCGACTTTACTTTTTTTTCTTTTTCTTTTTTTTACTTACGTATAAAAAAGCATTACATTTCAGGCAAAACTTGCAAATTGGTCGGAAAATTAAAATTCCATCCTGAAGCATCACGGATAGCCAAACATGGTCAACGGGTGGTGCCACTGGGGGGATCCTACTTCTCTGCAGATTTGGACTGCATGGCATTCTTGCTGTTTGAGTTTGGTTTGGTTTGTTTTGTTTTACGGCATATCAACCTCGGTGGGTCATTTAATGCCGACAAAGTTGTGAGATAAATTCATTCTTAATGCATAATACAATTTTGTTTATCAACTCATGTTTTTCTATTTCACCCATACATGGGACCCTAACAGGTACTACCACTCCGGGTCAGAGTGGACCAGGGAGAAATGGTGATGAAGGGGTGCTCCACATTCCCCAAACCTCCAAAACTGGAACCTCACCATCAGATAGAGTTTAACGTCATTCCCAGGACATGTAGACCCTCAGTCACCGCTTTCTAGCACCCATATGATGAAAAGGGGATGGGGCTTGCCATAAGGGCAATAGGGTTGGGAAAATTCATATAGGTGCTAGGGCTTGACGTGACCAGCCGATTGATCGGAGGGGGCCTCACCGACCGCCCGTCTAGCCCAAGATAGGGCCAAAGTGGAGTATTGCAAGTCATGAACTGCTCATCCACCTGGGTTCTATCCTTAAGCATCACGGGTCGCCACCCACGGCCAACAGGTGGCCCCATTGGGGGATTCTTACCCCTCTGCAGAGGTGCAGTCAGTGCATTCTAACGCCCCAGGCGACAGGGCGGTGCTGTTTGAGTCTGGACCAACTCGGAATCTTTTGGGGATATCAGGTGTTGATAGATTTAATTTCTGCGGAATTATTTCCCATTCTAAACTCATAGAACGTTCATGTCTTTTGTACTTCATAGACACGTCCGTCTTCAGAGAGTCAAGATAGTAACTAAGTTGAATCGTTCAGTGACAATATAAGTGCTTAAAACATGTCTACCGCTTATCACCCTTTAGACATTTTAAAAATCTGAAAATATTAGATGATCGCAATCTGATTTCTCATATTAATTATGGATGACCTGACAAGTAAAAAAAGACACTTTAATCAAATCTATTGAAATGAGAATGAATAATATAAAAGACAATTGTCAGAAAAATAAAGCAGACGAAGAGAAATGTATCACTGCAATAAATATCTATATGGATAAACTCGTTTAAAACTTCGGACTTATTTACCTATCTACCTATCTTTTGTGTTCGGCAGGTTTTCAGTTATAGATATGCAGAATAACAGAGAGGGAATTAGCCCAAAATAGAAGAGATAGCAGAGATGTCCTATCGGATGAGAGGATACAGAAGAAGATAGAAGCTAAGTACTATAAAGTGGTAAGAAGAGAAGAGAGGGCTATACATCAGACATACATGCCATGTTTTAAACTTTCACCCGCGGGTGTAAGTGAATATAGGCAAGTAGTAATGGTAGCTACATCTCACTAAATTCTTACGATTTTTCATTCAGATACGTTGGCTTGGCCTTTGCACACCGTGTCATCTGTTGAAACGTTTTATTCAAGTCTGGACTGTTGAATCAGTAATTTATACACACAGAACTTTTCGTACTAATTTCGTCAGAATGATACTGTTCTGGATATAAAATCGATACTACCACGATGTAAAAGAATAAACACTATTATATATGATTTCATATATTCTATATATTTCATATTCTATGAACACACACACACACACACACACATACGTGTATATATATATATATATATATATATATATATATAATATATATATATATATATATATTAGTTAATGGCGGACCTGAACATCTGGAACCCTCCAATCTAAAATTTTTGTTTTTAATTTTTTTTTCTTATTTCAATGGATTATTATCGATTGCACACCAATCTATCATATTGTATAAAGAATATTCAAAAAAGTTATTTATTTTTCGAGTTTTCGGGGGTGTTCAGTTCCCCGTATAAGTTTATCGTAAACGATCTCCCATATCGGCACCGCTAAAAAACTTTTTTAATTAATTAATGTATTTATTTATTTTTCCTTCAATGGATTATTAACGATTACACAGCAATCTATCAGATTTTTTTAAAATTCTTAAAAGTTCTTTATTTTTTTAGTTTTCAGGGGTGCTCATTTGCCCGTATAAGTTTATAGTAAATCGATCCCCCATATCGGAACCGCTCGAACTGAACTTGCTCAAAGGTGTCAAAGTTAGGGTGGCCCCCCAAAAAACGGAACCCAACTTATTTATTTATTTTCCCATTAAACTAACCTTAAACCCCAAAACCAACCCCAACCCCTAACCCAAACCCCAACCCCTAACCCTAACCCCAATCCCTAACCCTAACCCTAAACCCCTTAGTTAAAATTAACAGTTTTATTACAAAATTTGTGGGTTCTGTTTTTTCTGTGTCGACTTAATTTTGACACCTTTGTGCAAATTCAGCCTAACTGTTAAGGTAGAGCGGTTCCGATATGGGGGACGATTTACTATAAACTTATACGGGGAAATGAGCACCACTGAAAACTCGAAAAATAAAGAACTTTTTAGATTTTTTTTAACAATCTGATAGATTGGTGTGTAATCGATCCATTGAAGAAAAAAAAAATTAAAAACAAAAATTTTAGATTTTCGGGGGGGGGGTTCCAGATGCTCAGGTCCCCTAGTTAATTAATATAGTTTAGTATATTTATAAGTAAAGAGTGTTCAATATCATTGTATATAAAGCATATCTAAGTCAGGGTTCCGAAGTCAAAGACGCTTGGTTACAGTTTGAAAATCAAGCACTTGGTTTGAAAAATCGCATAGTTAGATCGGAATTATCTTTAAAGTATGTAAAAATCAAG
>CM042141.1:42204555-42224555 GCA_023376005.1 Doryteuthis pealeii
TCTTATCTTTGTAATATCTGTTGAGAATGGGTTTGAATTTCTGTACATATATATCCATCTAATCTTGTCTGGTTAACTTCCGGTGAATATTGCTACATTGTAACTATCTTGAATTCAAAATAAAAACGGTCAAATAGAAGAATTTATTTACTTAGCCTTTTTTCAGTTATATATATATATATATATATATATATATATATATATATATATATATATATATTATTACGCTAGTAGCACGGATATTCCTAACAATCTCTTGCCAATCGTCCCTATCATTCATTGCTCACGTGAGGTTCTCTGTGCAGCATTCAGTATCAGCGCAGATTTGGTCAATGTAGGTCTTTGCTGGACAGCCCATACTGGCGTGCTCATGTGCTGGTTTCGACAGGAGAAGGTCAATTATGAGTTCGTCCTTGCTTCTTCAGCTGTATCCAGCATGTATTGTTTCGTCTCACTCGGTTGGCTTGTATGATAGGGGGAGTAGGTCTAGAGCTACTTCAGTGTGAGATGTTGTTTCCACGATTTGTTTAAGATCTCAAACAGCATACGTGTGCAGATGCCATCTAGCTTATTCTCTAGGCACTTTGATAGGGTACAAGTGGTGCAGCCATATAGTATTACTAATACAACTAGGGCTTGTAATAAATTGTCACTTATATATAAAGTAACTCCTTTCCCTATTTTAAAGATTTCATAATTAATTTCTGGAACACTATTTTTACAGAAAATGAATATGAGAAGAACATATATAACATGAAGTTTTATTCAAAATTCTCTATGAGCACAAGCATTCGATCCCAGCCACTAAAGCCGTCGGGAATCGCATCAATTGATCTTCTCATGAACTCTAGTGAAATAGAAATAAATTCTTGTATTCGTCCTTGAAATTTCTCAAAAGTTGTTGGTTTCGTATTGTAGACTTTCTTCTTCAAACAACCTCCACCCACCAAAAAATTGTAGGGTCCTAAATCAAGGCTTTCCACTGGTCACCCATGCGGCCCACGTCTACCCATCCATCTCCCAAGAAAATGGGGATTCAGCCATTCACGAATAATAATAGCAAAATGTAGATGAGAAAATGAAGAAAAAAAAAACCCAGATTTAATTGCCATATATTAATGTACATACATTAAAAAACTAAGAAAAATGTTACTGCATATAAAAGAACATGAATTGTTTTAAATAGGGAGTTACTCTTCAATCAGCCTGTATATTATCAACATTCTTATGTTTGTATCTATGCAGGGAATCGTACAGCTGCAAAAATGGAAGGTCATAGAGGGATTTATATTCGGACTATATACTTGAGATACTCTAACCTAACAAAAAAAAAAAGATATTTTCATTCTAATTCCCAAAGAAATGATAATTCTTCGTTTCTGTAAGGATACCGCATGCCGTAAAAAGGAATTCCAAAAGCGATGACTCACACGGAAGGAGGCACACACACACACTCACACACACACACACACACAATGTATATATATATATATATATATATATATATATATATATATATTACAAAGGACTTCCCAAAAGCGATGACTTACACGGAAGGATGCACACACACACACACACACACACACACACACACACACACACACATATATATATATATATATATATATAATATATATATATATATATATATATAACGTGCCGCCTTTGTTTTGGTGATTACGTGTCGACTTATAACTCAGAAAAGAGAAGTCATTGAGCACTAAAATCGAGCATACACTTAAATATGAAAACTACAAAATTTAGGATTTGATCACTACTGATCAACCAATGTAATTTAGTGATTAAAACGTAGACTATTTGTTGGACACGTCAAAATTCTTTATATGTAAATAAAACAAAATTAACCTTTAGAAAAATACAAGTATATTTCTAACCACCCACGAGTATCAGGTTACATATTTTAATAATGTAAATAAAACCTCCGAAAAACAAAACAATCTAAAATCAATGAATATTACCATACGTGAATTCTGGCCTTCTTTTATTGATAAAACCAATTCCTCGTACTCCTCTCTTCCACTTTTTCTCTCACTCCTCGGTGTTCTTAAAATTCTATTAGTCCACTTATGAACCATTTGCATCTGCTAATATATATATATATATATATATATATATATATATATATATATATATATATATGTGTGTGTGTGTGTCTGTGTGTGTGTAGTCTATTAAGAAAGAATGAAAAAACACAGGTTTAAATGAGTTATGTGCTGAATTTATTGGCCGACGCTGCAGTGTTTCGATCTATTAATTAGATCATCTTCAGGGCATTTGTTGGTATCTGGAAGGTAATAAGAAATTTTTATCACAGAATAACGAGAAAAGCGAGTGGTAGTCCTTGTTATTCAGTCTGTTTAAAATTTGAGGTTTGAAAAAAGGAGACGGTTTGAAATATGACGTCAAATATTCTCTTTTACGGTGTGAGTATGGGACTGTGTAAGTGTGTGTATCGAAAAGATAGCATTGTGCATTTTTAAATATATATATATGTATATTTATATATGTTAACGTAGCATGGACATGGAGTCAACGGTGCTTGGTTATAACAGTTTCTCCCCTACGCGATCTTGCTCTGAAGATCGCATGGGCGAGAAACTGTCAGTAAGAAAGCGCCGTTGACTCCAAACTTAAACATATATGCTGTACAACTAATATCGGGCGCTTTTTATTCATAAATTAGCAGCGGCTACCCGGTGAAGCCCGGGTAGAGAAGAAAAAACATGGTTTAATAATCGTTTCCAGATATATTACTACTGAATAGCGAGTTCGATCCTCGCAAAATGACCCATAAAAATCACCACGTAAAAAAGATTTTGTTTTAATCCGGCCTGGTGGGAGGTCAGTGAATTTCTTTTTCGTCAGAGTTGAGAGAATGACATCACATAATGATATAGTAAGACATTTTAATTCAATGATTAACTATATTTTTGAAATAAAATATAAATGACGCGATTTGCTAAATTTCAAAGTAATATGTCCACGCTACCCAAACTTAAATAAATATGCTCTACAACTAATATTGAACGCTCTTTATTTATAAATATAGCAAGCTATATTATTAATATTCTGATACGCCAACACGTACACACAGACACACAGATACAGACAGACACAGGCACACACACAGATACAGACAGACACAGGCACACACACAGATACAGACAGACACACACACACAGACACAGGCACATACACAGAGATACAGACAGACACAGGCACACACACAGCTACAAACAAACACATATACAGATACAGACAGACACACACATATACAGATACAGACACACACATACACAGATACAGACATACACACACGCACAGATACAAACAGACACAGCACACACACAGATACAGACAGACACACACACACAAATACACACACACACACACACAAACACACACACACAGACAGACACAGGCACACACACAGATACAGACATACACACACGCACAGATACAAACAGACATACACAGACACACACAGACATGCAGATACAGACAGACAGACACACAGATACAGACAGACACATACACAGATACAGACAGACACACACACACAGATACAGTCATAGGCACACACACAGATACAGACAGACAAACATAGAAACAGACACAGGCACACACGCACAGATACAAACAAACATATATACAGATACAGACAGACACACACACACATACAGATACAGACAGACACAGGCACACACACAGATACACACAGATACACACAGGCACACACAGGCACAGGCAGACACAGGCAGACACATATATGTATTCACCTCAGAGACAATGGACAAAGATATACTAATTTATTGAATATTATCTCTTAAAAATTACCGATATATAATTTTTTCATGAGCAATTGTAATAGCTTTTCTCAATTTACGCGATACTCTTGAGTTAGTCAAATCTTGGCACACGTAAGCTTCCATATTCGGCACATTTTTCCTTAAAAAATCTCTTTGACCAAGTTCTTCAAAAATCAATGCGAAAATTGATTAAGAAGACATTTTATTATTTGTGCAATTCTGTTAATTTTTTTTTCTGAGAGCGTTTAGGGACAAATTCGTCGAATTCTTTTTGAAAAATCAATTTTCTTCAAATTATTCTTCATAGAGGCGGGAGAGTTGGGGGCCATTTTGTAAGATGCCGGCCACGTTTCGCGAAGATGAACATGACCAACTATGACAATTTGAAAAAAAATCTATTTAAATTAGCGGTGTAATTTAGACGGAAGTATTTTTAAGGAATTTTCCAGGGTCATTTATTTCACGTAGTTGAATCGGTACAAATATTTTGTCACTTTAAAGACGATATGTTGTAAAACGAGGAATAACAGAAGAGCCACACATACACTCATATCGACATTCTATTTTCTATACTAGTGAATTTGTGGAGAAGCGTAGGGTAATGTTTATCGGTGTAGGAAATGGACAGGACGGGGCGAGTTTTAATCCTGTTATTTTATGCCGAAGATGATTTGTTTTATTCTCTCTTAATTGTACTCAATTTTTTTAAACACTTTTTGAAACTAATTTATTCTATTTAACTCATAGATGGGACTAAAATGAACTACAGTTGTATAGCCCACATCGTATCTACCCAACATCGAGGCGCGTGGACTAATGGTTAGAGTCGTAGGAAATGGACTCGTTGATCAGAGTTCAATTCCTGGACGAAGCTGTTTGCATTTCACATAGCGTTAATACCCTTGGGAAAGGTATGAATCCAATTCTCCCTCCAGCTATGGGTAAATAGCATGACAGACTTGGCTCTTAACCATGGCTAGGTAATCACTCTAGGAGAAGGAAAACTCTGAATTCAAACCTGTTAAACTCCGCTTAAGAAATTGACCTTGTGTCGCATCCTGCTCGTGCGCAGGGGTTAGTAAATATGTATATATACCCAACATCGGCGGATATACAATTGAGAGAAGAGATTCGTGTGATAGGGAGATAGGGACAACTACAGAATTGAGACTTACTTGTTTTTCATTTCTTCTTGCTACGTCTAGTCGCCATTTTGTAGTCTTCTTGTTGCTGCCTCTAACTGAGGGCTTCTTCTGGGCTAACTCTTCAGTCATTCAAATTAATGAACTCACAAGATTTATTTTCTTGATCAATATTTATTTCTGCTTTGCCCATTCTTCCGCGTGGTGAGATATCAACCCCAGCAGAGAGATAGGCATCCTTTCTGCTCAACGTCAGGTTGAAACTGAATATAAAACTAAGTAAAACACGTGACGTGCGAGATTCGCAGCTCTGGGGTCAGTTGGGGTTATAAGCGTCAGGTAGTTTTCCATCCCCTGATCTGAAAACCAATGAACCCTTAGAATTCTCGCTACAGGGTCCGTCAACAACCCACGCTACCACACAAATTATGCAGCACTACCACACATCGACATTCAATTCTATAAACTAGTGAATATGTGGAGGAGCGCGGTGTAATGTTTGCCGTCGTAGTAAATGGACACGACGAGACGAGTTCAAATCCTGGACAAACATGTTTGTATTTAAGATAGTGCTAATAACACCGGGGAAAATATTAATAATAATAAGTATTTTTCATCCAACTATTAGTATATATTAGGACAGACTGGGATCTTTAACCTTGGTTAAGCAAGCAGTTGAGAAGAAAAAACAGAATTCAACACCCGTTAGACTCCGCCTAAGAAATTTAGCTCGTGTCCCATCTTACTCCTGGGGAGGGGTTGGGAAATATGTATACTTGAAGATTTGCCGCATGCAGCACAGCTATTATGATAACCACAGTAGGCGGCTTGATGTGAAACGCAAGGTTCATCTAAAAAGATGGATAATATATATATATATATATATATATATATATATGTATATGAGGAAGAATGAATAAAGTAAAGAAAGTACAGAATGGATAATAAAAGATGAATTTAATCAATATCTCTTACACATGTGTTTCGGTCAGTTTATCTATGTGTACACGATTCAAACTATTATTATTATTAAGTAAATGTTCTATTATTATTATTTCATTTCATTTGTTTATTGAATAATAATAATAATAATAGTTTGAATCGTGTACACATAGATAAACTGACCGAAACACATGTGTAAGTGATATTGATTAAATTCATCTTTTATTATTCATTCTGTACTTTCTTTTCTTTATTCATTCTTACTCATATCGACGGATTCAATTCCAATTCCATTTTTACACACACACACACACACACACACACCACAACACACATATATATATATATATATATATATATATATATATATATATATATATATATATACCAACTCCACCGCAGGAGCAGGATGCCACAAAAAGTCAATTTCTTAAGCGGAGTTTAACGGGTTTGAATTCCGAGTTTTCCGTCTCATAGACTGATTTCATGGCCAAGGTTAAAGAGCCCAGTCTGCCCTACTATTTGCTCATAGTAGAAGGGGGAGAAGCTGGATAAATACCTTTCCCAAGCGTATTTTCGCTATGTGAAATGCAAGCATCCTCGTTCAGGAACGGTGTGCGAGAAAGTAATGGGTATTCGTGCTGTTAGTGCGACCCGATAATGATAATTACTATCAAATACAAAACATATCTATTAAGAATAGAAGGGGACCTAGCAGGTACTATAACTGCGGTATATTTTTTCTAGAATTTATCAATTTTAAATCAGCTGAAATTTGAATTCAAATTAGATTTAAATTAAATTTAAATCAGCTGAAATTCAACTTGGATTCAAATTAAATTCAAATTAATTCTAAATCAGCTGAAATTTGAATTCAAATTGAATTTAAAACAAAACTATATAACATATCTCTCTTGGACTTGTTATCATTACGTCTATTATTTCCATTTCCTATCATATACTAAGCAGATCTATTTGACCATAAATGGGAACCGAGCAGGTACTACCACTGCGATACATTTTTTCTAGAGTTTATCAATCTTAAGTCAGCTGAAATTTAAATTCAAATTGAATTTAAAATTAAACTATATAATATAAATTTCCTTTGGCCTTTTTATTATTAAGTTTGGTTGTATCTGTCTGGAAGGTGGTAAAACGTCTCTAAACAGTAATTTCAAATTATTCTTCTCACAGTCATGAGTAAATAGTATGACAGACTCGTATCTTGAACCTTGGTCTAGTATACTGTCAGTGCGACTCGAGGATAATGAGGATAATGATTATTACTATCATAAACAAAACACATCTATTTGACCATAGATGGTAGCAGGTACTACTGTTACATAATATATGCGTTTGCATAAGATTATTGTCAATCCTCTGTAATTCTAAAGGGATGGCCCTTTTCATATCACGGGCGGGACTTTCCATGGAATAGTACAGAAAGCCCGCCAAATTACGTGAAGTCACGTGGGACCTGGTTTGGTCCTCAGTTTTCAGTTGGACGTCAGGCAGTGAAGATGTGCTGCCTTAACTGTAACTCACTCTGCATACGCGTGCTATGTTAGTCAGATATTTAGTTACATGAAATGTATGGTTAAGGAAATAAAAGCTAAAGAAAAATAACACGGTCTTGTGATTAATGGGTGTCTTGGTAACAGGACTGATTGGAAGAAGAACTGAGCCAAGTGCGACTGATCACCAAGACGAAGTCAAGATGTTAGAATAGACTGATATAGAAGAAGAACCTAAGATAGAAGATGAACAGAAGACGAATAGAAGAAGCAATGAGAAGGGTATACAACACTACCACTGCGATATATTTTTTCTAGAATTTATCGATTTTAAAATCAGCTCAAATTTAAATTCAAATTAAATTTAAAACAAAACTACATAACATATCACTCTTGGACTTGTTATTATTACTTCTACTAGCAAATATATGCACCCTCCGGGTGCAAGTATTTAAGTTTTGATATAATAAAATATCGTATTAAATTAGAAAGGCTAATGAAACTGACTAAGAATGCAGATAAAAAGATCTGCAACAGAGGGGGTATAATAGAAAAATAGAACAATTTTGAAACTAACTATTCCATCATTTTCCATTACTCCGCTCTTTCATTGGTAAATTTTCCTAATTTAACTATTTAGTTAAAATAGGAAGTAAAGGATAATATTACAGTTATTTCTTCTTGTAAATAAATTTCTTTTAAGATTTATCCACGAGATTTTTGTTTATATTTCTTAAGATAAAACCAAACAATTAGAAATCAATAATACCAAGCACATATTTATTAAAATAAAATTTTAAATATCAATATGCAAATTAGCCTTCTCGTTCAAACTGTAAACCACTATTTTGTTGTATGTATAAATACAATTGCATGTTATTAGTACGTAGATATGGTCAACAGTATTAATAATGTAAAACAATTTTATTAATAACTGAAGGTTTAAAAGAATGAAATCATGGAGAATTTGACGTAAATAATTAAGGAAATTGTGACTTGAGTAGTAATATAGTTTCGGTTACAGACAGAAAAACACACAATCTCCATTATAATAAGATTTGTATCAGTCTGGAAGGTGTTAAAACCTCGCTTAGCAGTAATTTCAAACTAAAATATTTGCAACAAAATATTCACATTGTCAGGTTCAGGCACGAATAATATTTTCTATTCTTCCGTTTTCTTTTTAAAAGAGCGAATCAGATTTTACGTCTCAAGTTTCCCCAGCAAAATACATTACCAGGAAAATTATTCAATGGAATTAAATGAGAATTTTTCAATTGAAAAATATTTTTTCTTTCCACTGTATAATATATCGGGCTTTCTCACACGCCATTTTAAAAATCGGAAGCTTATGATTTTCGATGGATAAAGATATTAAATTTGAATTCTAACATTTTTGTGGTTGGTTGATGTCAACGCGACCTATGTTATAATTTGGTTTGTTTTGTTTTCACGGCATATCAACCTCAGTGGGTCATTTAATGCCGATAAAGTTTTGAAATAAATCAATTCTTAATGGATAACACAATTCTTTATAAATACATTTTTCTATTTAAGCCATAGATGGGACCCTAACAGGTACTACCACTCCGGGCCAGAGTGGACCAGGAAGCAATGGTGATGAAGGGGTGCTCCACATTCCCCAAACCTCCAAAACTGGAACCTCACCATCAGATAGAGTTTAACGTAATTCCCAGGACATGTAGACCCGCAGCCACCGCCTTCTAGCACTCATATGATAAAAAGGGGTGGGCCTTGCCATAAGGGCAATAGGGTTGTGAAAATCATATAGGTGCTAGGGCTTGACGTGACCAGCCGATTGATCGGAGGGGGCCTCTCCGATCGCCCGTCTCCTATGTTGTAAGAAAAAGTATTAGTTAACGATGTTGTCATGGTAACGTAATTAGGGCTGCCTATGATAGTGAACCTGTTGTAGAGGAGTTAAACACACTTACAAGATGGACTGGCTCATAGCCTTATAAGAGTCGATGTAGCAATGATAAAGTCGGGAAAAATATATTCGGACGAAATCAATGGGTTTGACTATAGACATTTGACCCTCCTCATTCTTGTACGCTTGTCTTGTGATTGTACTACTTCTTGTTTTATGTTATAAGTATCTGTTAGCACCAGATACAAGTGCTGACTAAAATGTATACCAAGCACACTATTTCTCTGTGTATCTTTTACCACCTCAACGATACAACAGAACCTTTAAAATCTAGAAAATGGAAAACGTTCTAAATTGTGTTTACTAGCATGAGCTGTGGATACACAACAGTATGATAACTTAATAACTACAACGTTTGATATGATTACTTAAGAGCTATTGCCAGGTAGTTCAATAAGCCAAAAAAAAACTATATCCAAAAGTTGTTCAACCCGGGATGGAACCTTGATTTGCCACCTATCATTCACACGTCAACACTTCCGCTGAGTTGTCTGGGATTGTGAAGGTGGGTGGGTATTATTACATAACAGAAGACTTTTAGAATTATTTCAATAACAAATTTCACTATGAAAAAATATAAAATTATTTTGTACACATAGAACTGACATAACACTCCGCGCATACATATCCTTTCCAATGCATTCCTATCGTAAAAGAATTTCCAATGCATTCCTATAGTTAAACCCTTTCGAATACGTCCATATAATATACTCATTTTCAATGCATTCATATAGTAAAACACCTTCCTATGCATTCCTAGAATAAAACTATTTCCAATACATTCTCATAATAAAACCATGTTCAATGCATTCTATAGTAAAACCCTTTCAATACATTTGTATAATAAAATTCTCATAAAAATCTTATGGAAATGCATATATATCTTCGAATATTTACATACATTTTAATCTCGTGGCCAGCGTGACGTATACAATGCTCACCAGAGGCATCAGGCATTCGTTGAATAAAATAACAATAATAATAGGGAACAGTTTGACGTAATCTGTACGCTGTCATTAATGTAGGGCTATGGTAAAATTTTGGTTCAATTTCTTTCTTTCTCGGCCTATCAACTCCTTATGGGTTATTCAATGCCCAAAGTTGACTACTATACACTTGATTGCAATTATAACTACTTAGATTTAAAACGGTCGATTGCAATAAACTCTTTTAGATCGGACTCTTTATTTGACAATAATAATCTTATCTTAATCTATATATCAATAGTCTTGTTCCTTAATCTTCCGACCGTTATGATCTTGCAAAACCCTCTGGTTAAGAATAAGAATTTCGTCTAAAAAACTGGAAATCAAAGGAAAAATTCAGCCCATCCAAACAGCAGCATTGTTAAGATCGGCTAGAATACTCAGAAAAGTCCAGGAGACCCGAGGAGACTTGTTGTCACTCAGACTCCAGTAAAAGACCATCAGGTTATATTCGTGTGAAAAACTCACAAGGAATGAAATAATAATAGATTAATAATAATAATAATAATATAAGAATGGAATTTGGAATTGAAAAATGTGCTATGCTAGTAATGAGAAAGGGCGAAAGAAAATTAATGAATGGAATACAACTACCAAATCAGGAGACCATAACATTACTTGATGAAAATGAAAGTTACAAATACTTAGGAATTTTAGAAGCGGGCAATATTAAGCAAACAGAAATGAAAGGAAAAGTTAAAAAAGAATATCTCAGGAGAACTAGAAAACTTCTTGAAACCAAACTTAACAGCAGAAATCTGATCAAAGGAATCAATACCTGGGCTGTCCCCATTATAAGATACTCAGGAGCATTCTTAAAATGGACAAAAGAAGAACTCAGACATATTGACCAAAGAACGAGAAAGTTAATGACCATGCACAAGGTTCTTCACCCTAGAGACGACATAGATAGATTATATGTGTCAAGAAAGGAAGGGGGAAGAGGTCTTGCCAACATAGAGGACTGCGTAGAAACCACTATCCAACAACTCGAGGATTACACAAGAAAGAGCAAAGACAAATTACTTACCAAATTTTGGCGATACAACAAAATGGTATATGCATAAACCAGAATCTGTTCTTGAGAACGAAACGCATACAATTCTCTGGGACTTTGAAATAAAAACGGATCACCTTATCCCAGCAAGAAGACCATGTTGGATATTGTACAAACGGAAATAGGAATTTCCGGTTGAATTAAATAGACAAAGGAATTGAGAAACAAAGGATGTTCCAGACAGAAGTCTGGATCGAACAAAGAGGAAAAGTGATTAAGATTGGAGGCTTACTGCTGACCGGGTCAAACGAACGGTCCAGAAAAAACAACAATAGCAGGATGACAAAGGACTTCCTGTTGACTGGTGACAAAGCTAGGATTGCAGGTCACGCAGTACAGTTCCGGTGGAATTTGAATACACCAGGGCATGCTGGGTAAAATTGAAAAAGTGACGGTTAGACGGAGAATTCGGCAGTTGAGCTTTGGCAGCCACAAACTTCAGACTCCCGTCAACAAAACATCCCCCGGGCACTCATTGTGAACATTGCGCTCTTGGCTAGCCACCGGCATTCTCATTGTAAGCTCTGCGCTCCTCACCTACCACACATCGAAGAAAATAAAGAAGTGTCCTCTTTTGTACACGCGTATCTGTTGTCATTGAAGTTCAGTAGCCGACTACTACCATACACCGCTTTTGGGTTAGTGACGATATCCGCTACTAATATACACGAATTTAGCGTCGGAATTCGAAGCCAGTATACAACAACCAGACCTAGTGTTGATAAACAAAAAAAAAAAGATCTTGTCAACTGGTGGATTTTGCAGTGCCAGCAGATCACAGGGTGAAGCTAAAGGAAAATGAAAAAATGGACAAATATCTAGACCTTGCCAGAGAACTGAAAAAAGTTATGGAATATGAAAGTGAAAGTGATAGCAATTGTAGTTGGTGCACTAGGAACAGTCCCAAAAGGATTAGAAAAGGGTTTGGAAAGTTTGGAAATCAGAAGAAGGATTGAAACCATTCAGAACACTGCACTGTTGCAATCTGCCAGAATACTCAGAAGAGTCCTGGAGACCTGAGGAGACTTGCTGTCACTCAGACTCCAGTGGAAGACCATCAGCTGATGCTGATGTGAAAACTCAAAAGGAGCAAATAATAATAATAATAATAATAATAATAATAATAATAAATAATAATAATGATATGTTGGCATTCAGTTATATGGTCTCAATTAATTCTCTCTGGCGCAAATAATAGCCACATAGTTATATGCTATTATGTATTTCAATATAATACTAATTATTTATACGGTTTATATGGTTTAATATTTATGTTGTCGTTTAGTTAATGGCGTCCATCTTTATACGCGCTGTAAGTATTAATATTTTGACGGACTAAATCTGAATATCAAATCGCTATCAATCTATACATCTATCTATCTCAGTTGGTCCGTATCTATCAATCTATACATCTATCTCAGTTGCTCCGTATCTATCAATCTATACATCTATCTCAGTTGGTCCGTATCTATCAATCTATACATCTATCTCCGTTGCTCCGTATCTATCAATCTATCTATCTACTCAGTTGGTACGTATCTTATCTATCTATCTATCTATCTATATATATATATATATATATATATATATTATATATCAGTTGGTCCGTATCTATCAATCTATCTATGTATCTATCTATCTATCTATCTATCTATCTATCTCAGTTGGTCCGTATCTATCAATATATCTATCTCAGTTGGTCCGTATCTATCAATCTATCTATCTATCTATCTATCTATCTATCTATCTATCTCAGTTGGTCCGTATCTATATATCTATATATCTCAGTTGCGCCGTATCTATCTATATATCTATCTATTTCAGTTGCTCCGTATCTATCTATCACTCTATCTCGGTCCATATCTATCTATCTATCAATCTATCTATCTATCAATCGCAGTTGACTTGTATCTATCTCAGTCAATTTATACCAATTTCCCTACATCTATGTATGGATCTATCTAAATTTACTAATATCAGTATCTATTTATCTATCTATCTATCTATTTGGATGCGTTTGCCAACTCTAATTTGTAAGCCAAGATAATTACATTGAAACAGCCTTTAGCAATACAGCATTGTGTTCTAATGCTTCGAAATGTCTAAAAGGGTTTCGAGCTCTCTTCTCTCGTCCCTGTTTCTCTTCCTTCTGTCTTCATTCTACCTTTCATTTACTCAGATTTTACTTATATTATTCGTTTCGCTTTCAAACTATTCTTTATTTCTCTCTTTTCTTTTATACTTTATTTTCTTTGTTTCTTTTTACCTATTTCGAATTTTTTCCCATGCATACTTTCTGGTTGTTTAATTTATTTACTTCCTACTCCTTTTAGGCTATATTTTTTGTTTCCTTCATATTTTCATTCTTCTTCTTTTTATCCTTTATTTATACTCTTTCCTTTCATTCATTTATTTATACCTCCTTACGTTCTTCGATTCATTCAGTCTTTCATTAATTCATTTACTTTTTCTTTCTTTCATTCTTTCACTGTTACTTTCTTTGTTCCATTAACTCTTCTTCATTTCTTTCTTTCTTTCCTTCTTTCTGTCTTTCACTCTTACTTTCTTGGTTTTATTCACTCTTTCTTTCTTTCTTTCTTTTCTTCTTCGTTTCTTTCTTTTCGTCTTTATCTATTTATTTATTTATTTTCTTTCTTTCTTTCTTTCTTTCTTTCTTTCTTTTTTTCTTTCTTTCTTTCTTTCTTTTTTTCTTCATCCATTTATTTATTTTCTTCTTTATTTATTTATGTCTTTTCTTCTTTCTTTCTTTCTTTATTTATTCATTCATTTTCTTCTTTATTCTTTTCCTCTTTCTTTCTTTTCTTCTTTTTTTATTTCTTTTCTACTTTATTTAATTTATTCTTTCTTTCTTTCTTTCTTTCTTATTTTCTTCTTTCTTTCTATTCTTCTTCATCTATTTATTTATTTTCTTCATTGTTTATTTATTTATTTTCTTCTCTCTTTATTTATCTATTCATTCATTTTCTTCTTTCTTTCTTTTCTACTTTCTTTCTTTTCTTCTTTCTTTCTTTCCTTCTTTCTTTCTTTCTTTTCATCTTTATTTCTTTTCTTCTTTCTTTCTTTCTTTCTTTCTGTCCCTTCACTCTTACTTTCTTGGTTCTATTTACTCTTTCTTTCTTTCTTTCTTTCTTTCTTTCTTTCTTTCTTTCTTAGTTTTATTTAATCTTCTTTCTTTCCTTTTCACTGTTACTGTTTATTTCCCTTCGTTTATTTTATTTCATTGGTTTCATCTCTTATTCATTTGAAATAAATATTTCAATACTTATGATTTATTTTGTGATGTGTTCTTCCGCTAATTTTTTTTTCTTGTTTACATTTTTCATCATTATTTCTTTCCTTTTTTAATATTCTTTCTTCTTGTTTTATTTCTTTGTTTATTTCTATTTTTCACGTTTTGCTTCTTTTTTTCTTCTTTCTTTGCGTTTTCCATTCTCTCTTAAATATTTTGCTTTCTCTCTTTCTTTTCTTCCTCAAATTATTTCATTCTTTCTTTTATTTAATATTTTCCTTTTTAATTTTCTATTTCCCTTTTTTCTTTCTTATTTTTTCAACTTCTGTCTTTCGTTTATTTTTTGTCTTTTCTATTTTTTTCTTTCAAATATGTATTTTTTAAAAAATTTACTTTTTTGTCTAGGATTATTTCTTATTTTTACTCAGCAGAATTCATTCTGGTACAGAAATACATGATGGGCATTCAACGAAGATCGAACTCACTCCATCAGCATTTGTATACTGTGATTGAACCGACCGCAAAAGCTCTTTATTGGTAAATGTGTTGTTGTTTTTTTTAATTTTACTTTTTATTATAATTTTTCCCATTACACATTTCCTCATTAACTATTTATATTTTCTTACATTAGTCTTCGAATATTTTCTTTCTTTCATTCATTTTTTCTTTCTTTCTTTGACTTCTTCATTTTTCTTTCTTTCATTCATTTTTTCTTTCTTTCTTTGACTTCTTCATTTTTCTTTCTTTCATTCGTTGTTTCTTTCTTTCTTTTGACTGCTTCATTTTTCTTTCTTTCATTCATTTTTTCTTTTCTTTCTTTGACTTCTTCGTTTTCTTTCTTTCATTCATTTTTTTTTTCTTTCTTTGACTTCTTCATTTTTCTTTCTTACTTTCATTATTGTAATTATTAATTTAATTTCGCTTTGATTTCTTTATTTTCTTTCTTTTCCATTTACTCCTACTCTTTCTTACTCTCGTTGTTTTGTAAATTTCTTAAATTTCCGATTGCTTCTTTCTCGTATTGTCTTTCTTCTTTTTCCTACCTGCTTCTCTTTCTTTTTCCTTTCGTTGTCTTCTTCATTTTTTCTTTTTTACTTTCGTTGTTTTTCTTATTCATTTAATTTCACTTTAGATCTATTTTTCTCATCTTTTTCTTTTCATTATTTCTTTCTACTTTGTTCCCTATTCCTATTTTTCTTTCTTTCTTCTTTCAACCATCTTTTCGTTTGAGTTGTTTGTTTTATCTTTTCCTTTCCTTTATCATCTGCCATAGATTTCTTCTTTTTTTTTTCTATTCTTTCTTTCTCTGTTTTGTTTCTTTCAATTTCGTACCATTTTTTATTAGCTACCATTCTTTTCCTTCTTTCTAGCACCATTCTTTTTTTTCTTACTTTTTTTCATTTCTTTCTTTAACCAGTATCTCATTCTTTTTGACATTCATTCCATTTTAGTTCATCTCTTCTTTGCTCTACTTTCTTTCCTTCATTCCATTTTCATTCAATGATATCTTTCTTTTACTTCTATTTTTTTCACATTCGTCTAATTTTTTCACCTACCTGCTAATTCTTTTTTTTTTACCTTTATTCTATTTCATTTTATTAGTTTTATTTGTCATTTTCCTTCCTTCTTGCGTCTCCCTGTTCCAAGATTGAATCATTTTAATTATTTCTTGCATCCTCCATTCGTTTTTGTGAGGGGTGGAGGTGGGTGTGGAGGAGGGGGACGCGCTCCGTTCGCCTTTTAAATGGAGATTCAATTGCCACACCTCGAACGTCGCTGCAAATCGTTAGGGCAAACATCGCTATAAATAGTTCATTCTCTCTTCTCGGCACTTGATCGATACTTTACAAGACGTGGTCACTTCGGTCATATTTTACACACATAATAAGGTACACGCATGCATATGCACCTATGTATATTGAGAGAGAGAGAGAGAGAGAGAGAGAGAGAGAGAGAGAGAGAGAGGGATATATATATATATATATATATATATGTATGTATTACCAACATGATATACACATATACATATTAGGCATGCGCACGAGAAAGAGAATGAACGAGATAATTATATATATATATATATATGTATATATATATATATATATATATATAGAGAGAGAGAGAGAGAGAGAGAGAAAGAAAGAGAGAGAGAGAGAGAGAGCGCGCAGGTGTGAGTAAGGGAGAGAGATAGTATGTTTGTATGTGTGTGTGAGAGAGAGAGAGTGAGTGTGTGTATGTGTGTGTGTGTGTGTGTGTGTGTGAGAGAGAGAGAGATAGAGAGAGAGAGAGAGAAAGAAAAAGAGAGAGAGAGAGAGCGCAGGTGTGAGTAAGGGAGAGAGATAGTATGTTTGTATGTGTGTGTGAGAGAGAGAGAGTGAGTGTGTGTCTGTGTGGTTGTGTGTGTGAGAGAGAGACAGAGAGAGAGAGAGAAAGAAAGAGAGAGAGAGCGCGCGCAGGTGTGAGTAAGGGAGAGAGATAGTATGCTTGTGTGTGTGTGAGAGAGAGAGAGTGAGTGTGTGTGTGTGTGTGTGTGTGTGAGAGAGAGAGAGAGAGAGAGAGAGAGAGAGAGAGAGAGAGAGAGAGAGAGAGAGAGAGCTCTAATTCATTGCTTCTTCCACGAAAGCTTCTCAATTTAGAATATATTTTCAATATCCTTCAAATGATAAGTCTCTTCAAATTTATTATAGAGTCCATATTTTAAATTGTTATTATCTGAATTGATGAACCCATAATAAAATCATGTGCTTTAACCAAAATTGGGGCATCTCTACAACGGACGGTAACCCTCTTAAATTACTAGACCAGTTCACATACCTACGCCGTGATATCTCATCTACCGAAAGCGATGTCAATATTCGCATAGGAAAAACATGGACTGCTATTGAAAGATAATCGATTATATGGAAATCTGATCTCTCTGAAAGATAAATCGAAAATTCTTCCAATATATAGTAGTATTAATGCTACTGTATGGCTGCACCACTTGGATTTAAACGAATTACTTAGAGAAAAGTCTACATTGGAGCTACACAAGGATGTTGTGTGCCGTCTTGAACAAATCTTAAAAGCAGTCACTTGCCCCCATCACACAAACCATCGAAGTAAGGCTAAGAAAATATGCTGTACTCTGCTGGGAAAAATGTAACGTTGTGGTAGTTTCACAGTACCAAAATGATATATGTAAGGTAGTGATATATGCACGGTACTAAAAATGTCTTCTGCACGTGGCGGTCATCTTGTTGATAAAAATTACAACGCGAGAAATATGTAGTCACAACTTGCTCGTCTCGTGGGTTCGTATCAGACAGGAGGAAAGTACAGAGAGAGAGAGAGAGAGAGAGAGAGAGAGAGAGAGAGAGAGAGAGAGGAAAGAGAGAGAGAGAGAGAGAAAGTGTGCGTGAGAGAAAGAGAGAGATAGAGAAAAAGAAACAGAGATAGATAGATAGATAGATAGAAGAGAGAGAGAGAGAGAGAGAGAAGAGAGAGAGAGAGAAAAGAAAGAAAGAAATGGAGAGAGACAGTGAATTAAACAAGAAAGAAATAGAGAAAGAGAAAGAGTGAGAGAAAGAGTTAGAGAAAGTGAGAGAGAAAAAAAAAAGAATATATCACTATTAAACTACAGTAATCCCACACGGGACCAAGTGCAGGTCTTAACCCTACGCTGTCCCAAATCCAAAAGAGGTCGGTACCTTTCTTCGTTGTTCCACGTAACTACTTGACTTCCGGTTCCGGTCAACACCCGAAACTTCTGGTTGACACTCAATTCTCCATTCGGGGGTCACGCCCCGGTCAAACTGTTTTGTGTTCATTACTCTTTTTTAAAACCTTTACTCTCTCACTTATTTCTTTCTTCCTTCCCCTTCCATTAGTAGTCCTTGCCAAATGCAATCTTGCTACAAGAAAAGGACGGACTCAGAAGCAACGTTCTACTGTGGGCACCTACACATAGAAACACCAGTGTAGCCCGAACGGTGAAAACCTACATCAATCAGCACTGTGCAGATTCTGGATACCATGCGAAGACCTTTCAAGCTATGAGCGATAGGGATGGGTGGAAAGAGAGAGCCATGGAAATTCGTGCAGTCTGCGCAACCTGATGATGGTGAGGATTTTAAAGGCTTTTTATGATACTAAAATTCGGGGGAAACTGTCTAACTAAATGCTAAATCCATTATGATATTGTAACATAACGAAATGGAGAAAAAAAAACAAAATTTAAGTTACGTGTTGATAAGATTTACTCATTTTTTGGAATGACGAATGAAAGGCTACCTCTCAATTTATGATTTGTCGATAGATACCAAGAGGTGAATAGTGGAGGGGAGGTAATAGTAGTGATGAGTTGTGAGTCCGGGTTGAAATTTTGTAGAGAACAGACGCAAGTTGAATGTCTATTCTCTAAGGCATTTTTTTTACTTGGGACAAAATAAAGGAACCAAGACTAAAACCAAGTACGCCTTGTGGTGTTATTAAAACATATCAATAGCACAAGACACGATATCCCAAACTAATTTCCAGACCTGAATGTCATCCAGCCCAACAACTGACACAGACAGACCCAACCATATCCAGCCAAATGTATTGTTGAATTGTAAGAAGATAAGTATATTATTATTGCTATTACAACGATATCACAGTCCAATTTTTTTTTATCAAAGGTTTACTGACGATCAGTCAAAAAATAGATTTTTGATAAAGAGGGAGGCACGTTGGAATATCAAAAAATAAACAAGATAAAGAACACAATATTTATCATTTTGATTCTGATCTTTACTTATTTTTTCCATGCTTCTAAGACAACCAAACATATTTTTATACCGACAAAGAAGCATATGTTGATTCCATAACAACATGTATACATGCTTCCATAAATTCCATGTGCAATTTAAAGAATTTTAAAATCTAAAGTGCATACTGACTTTGTGGACGCCCTATACATATATATATATATATATATATTTAGGTTCGTGTTTGGTCAAGGCAGAAGTGAATTTACCTGCACCGATTTCGTGTTTAGAAAGGGGGAGAAAGCAGTCGAACAATGTCTTTGTAGGGTCCAAAAATCCGCAGCACCAGGGACTCATGATAAGAAGTCTAGCTGGGATATTTTCCCCAAATGGAGGGAAAATAAAATTGGAGAAAAAAACTGATATATATCCCAAGAGAATAGAACGAAAACAGAATATCTAGTATCCAAAGGGAGGTACCGATGTCTTGAACAATAAACAAGAGGATATATATATATATATATATATATATATATATATATATATATTCATAATAGTGTACAATACATTTAAGTTGCAAATCAAGTCCGTTATGTGATAT
>CM042141.1:42229555-42232055 GCA_023376005.1 Doryteuthis pealeii
TTATAAGTTTAGGTGGCTTGCACATGGAATAATGGGTGCCTGGTGACTGACAGTTTCTCGCCTGTGTGATCTAAAGTTTACATAGGCGAGAAACTGCCAGCAGCATGCGCTGTTGACTCCATGTCCACGCTACCTTTACTTAAATATAAATGTTCTATCCATGATATTGAGCACTGTTTACTTATAACTATAACACCCATATTAACTATATGCGAGTAAATGTGGATATAGATGAAATTTGTGTAACATAGCTAAACATGAAATCAAAATCAAAACAAATGTTACAGAAATAATATAGATATCTTTACTATATATCGAGTCTAGTAGGGTCCGTGGAAATACATCTCATTATTTTCGATTGAATCAGATTAGCGCTATCACTTCCACGTCCTCACATCCTCTCTCTATCTTTCCCCTATTTTATTATTATATTTTTTCTGTGCGGCATGTCCTTTTATTAACTTTCTTTCGTTATGGTAAAAACGAAATGGTCCATTATTTAGATGAAGTGTCAACATCCATAAGAACTAAAATCCGGCGGATAGGCAACAGCAGATAATCAGGATTTCATTTTTGCATTTCATCTTGGACGGTTTCATTTCAAGCAGAGCGTGTTGCAAGATGATAATGGTCGACTTCAGAAAAAAAATAGCCCGCTACAGAAATCCTGTCGCCACCGAAGTGGTTCAGCACCAATTGCATATTACTTGCACAATTGTACCATACCTTTCTTTATATTCAATTAGCATTAGGATTAGGCAACTGGAACTAAGTGTGTGTTGACCTGTGATGATTAAGGACGGAATCCTGGTGGCTGACCGCCCTGTCGCCTGGGGCGTTAGAATGCACAGACTGCACCTTTACAGATTCCCCTAAATGGGGCCACCTGTTGGCTGTAGGTGGCGACCCGTGATACTTAACGACGGGGTCTTGGTGGATGAGAAGTCCATGACCTGCAACACTCCACTTAGAACCTTACTTAGGCTAGACGGGCGATCGGAGAGGCCTCCTCCGATCAATCGGCTGGCCACGTCAAGCCCTAGCACCAATATGATTACCCCAACCCTATTGCTCTTATAGCAAGCCCGAAAACTTTTTATCATATGGGTGCTAGAAGGCGGTGGATGCGGGTCTACATGTCCTGGGAATGACGTTAAACTCTATCTGATGGTGAGGTTCCAGTTTTGGAGGTTTGGGGAATGTGGAGCACCCCTTCATCACCATTGCTCCCTGGTTCACTATGACCCGGAGTGGTAGTACCTGTTAGGGTCCCATCTATGGGTTAAATAGAAAAATTTATTTATAAAAAATTGTATTATCCATTAAGAATTGATTTATTTCAAAACTTTATCGGCATTAAATGACCCACTGAGGTTGATATGCCGTAAAAACAAACCAAACCAAACCAAACAAAACCAAACAAACCTGGTAGCTGAGGAGTCTATGACATGCAATATTTCAAATTGGCCCTTACTTAATCTAGAGAGATGGTAGAATAGGCTCCCTCACGTCACGTCAAGTCATAGCATCTATATGATTGTCCCGACCCTATAGCTCTTATGGCAAACCCTTTATCCCGAGATGACATTAAACTATCTGATGGTGAAGTTCCATTTCTGGAGGTCTGGAAAATTTATAATAGCCATTCTGCTCATTCCTCCCAGATCCACTCTGGCCCAGAGTGGTAGTACCTATTAGGGTCCATCTATGGGCTAAATAGAAAAAATAGGCTTAACAGAAATTGGGTACCTATCAAGAATGAATAAAAGCATCATCGGCATAAAATGATCCAATGGTTTGACCTGCCGTAAAATCCAACTAACCGCAGTTGTATTAGTATTAATAGCAGTAGTATTAGTATTAATAGTTGTAGTAGGTCTTGCTGCTATTATTGTAGGCGTTCTAGCAATAATGGTATAACTTTGATGAATACAAGCAAGCACTCAACTCTACTCATTATTCTGAATCAGTATTTTCAATTCGACCGCTTTTCATTCAACTAACGTTATTAGAACTCATAAATTCCCGCACATGCGCAATGTGTATGTAAAAAACGTCTCCATCTTGTTTGTTTGTTGCGTGCCTATGCGCTTTGTCAGAAGTAAAATGTTGATTAAAACTTCTGTATTTAATGGTGCTAAATATTCGCTTTGATTTTCATTCTTTAAAGAATAACTAAAATCAAAGAGTTTTCTTTTTTTTGTTATAGATGGTATCCCATTCTTGCAAGCAAATCCATTTAATTAATACAGCTTAGTATCTAAAGCTGCTTGTCGAATGTCTTCAGGGGTCAGTGGTTTAATATTAACTCTTATGTTTATCGCATCTGCTAACACACAATCAGTATACAGAAATGAAAATGCTTGTAAAAAAAAAAAAAAAAAAGGCAGTATGAAGTGGAATGCTAAAAAAGTTTTAAACATATAAAAAATTCTGATTAGTTTTTTTTTGTATGAATACAAATTAATTCTGGTTCACCAACTTGCAAACGCAACTTGGG
>CM042141.1:42239555-42330357 GCA_023376005.1 Doryteuthis pealeii
TCCATATTGGTCTAGTTTTTTCATGAATCCCCCAGAATATAAGTTCCTTACCATTGTTACGTACTGAGGTTTTAACGGTACCAAATCGATATAATGTTGTATACCCTTTCTTTAATTCTTACATCTAGTCGTCTTTTCTTCTGGTCGGCTTTGGTTCTTCTTCTATCATCTTAACTTTGTCTGGTCTAGCGTCTGGTGTTGACTTGGGGATTCCGGTCTGGTCTTCTATGGGGGATTTTCTTTATCAGAAGCCCTGTGTCATTGTTAGTTTTTAGATAATAAACACAAGACTTCGATTTACTTTGATGTTACTTTATTTGTAAATCCCCAAACCAGACATCTGCGCACATCCTACGAGCTCGGCTCCTACTTGCTAACTGACTGAGTTACTTACTATCCTTAAACCGAACAGGGTCTTCTATGCCTTCCGGTTCTCACGATTTATCCCCGGAAGGCAAGGTGAGAGTGAGGTCAAGCGCCGTCCCTCACTCTCAAGGCCATCAGCTGCACTACTCGTAATTATGATTCTACACTACCTTATATAAGTATTAGGGATCCAATAATTATGTAACACCATCTCCATTACCGTATCAATAAAAGTAGAGATCTGAAAACGCTTATATGCATGTACATATACTCATGAGTGGAAAAAGATCTATAACTGCTAATATGATCGGTATTTAAGCCAGCTAGCCACACACATACAAACACATATTATAGATATATGTGAGAGATTATATGCATATTTAGACAGATAGATATATGTGAGATTGAACGCATGCATAGACAGATAAACATGTAAGAGAATGTCTGTATGTATACAGAGATAGGTAGGTAGATCTCAGATAGTGCACATATGTATAAATAGATAACATGTCAGAAAGTTTACACACACACACACACATACATACACACACACACACACACACACACACACATATATATATATATATATATATATATATATAAGTAATTGGTAATTTGCTTGAAGCATTGTTAAGTATGTTATAATATATTAATGATTTGAATGCAATTACAATGCATAAAAAAATAAAAGCAAAAAGATGTTTTTTGTCTTATCAATTTCAAAGCAAACCTTTATCTTCAGAGACGGTTATTAGAAATGTACGCGCTTCAGTCTTTCATTCGTTCTCAACAGATATTCCAAAAATAAGAAATTAGAGTTATTCGCCCATTTCATTCATAACATAAAGAAAAAAGAAAGGAGGAGAAAGAAAAAAGAGAAGAAGAGGACAAAAAAGAAAGAAAGAAAAATATAACCACACAAAAAAAGACTGAATCACGTACATTTCTAATAACCGTCTCTGAAGATAAAGGTTTGCTTTGAAATCGATAAGACAAAAAAACATCTTTTTGTTTTTATTTTTATATGCATTGTAATTGCCTTCAAATCATATATATATATATATATATATATATATATATATATATATATATATATATATGCGGAGAAAGTTACACAAACACATGATGTTGTAGAAAATGGATGTTTATTGGGCTGTATTTAAACAAATATTTCAAGCCTGAAACATAAGCAACACACCAAATGTTAATTGTAAATCTAGCTTTCACAATATATTTCCCATACCCAAATGAATCATTCAGAAACAATAATAAACATAAAGACAGCAAGATGAGACTTAGCAAAAAAAAAAAAAAAAAAAAATACACACACACACATTCATAACCAACCGTGTTTGTCTACCTTTCTCCACATACTGTCGGAATAATAGATATAGATATAGATAGATAGATAAGATAAATTGACAGATTGATATGAGAGAGTGTATGTATGCATGGATATATAGATAGATATATGTGATAGAATGTACTGATAGATATATTGATAGAGAACACGTCCACAAGTATCAAGAATTGACAATTATTTCATGCGTGATGACTTCCGTGATCAAGTCATTATAGGACGTCTAAATTTAGTTGAATTCAGAACGTTATAAACGTAGAATAAGGCAGGTGCTTTGATTTGAGTCATGAAACAACAGTGTACAATTCATTTACGATTCAATTGCTTTTCCTGTTTAAATATATCATAAGGCTTTATAATGCATTTCCAAGCCGTTTGCTCTGATAGTCATAAGCGTTTTGGTTGGATTACCTGATACCTTTTATCACGTGGGTTATTAATCGTATTTTCTGAGCTATGCATGACACAAGGCTACATATGTATGTAATGAATGAATTATAATTGTCTTCAGATGATTATTCTACACGGCAATTGAATGCATTAGAAATTATTTTACAATAAGAATTAATTAATTATTTTACAATAGAAATGCATTACATTTGATTTCACTAGATAAATGGATTACATAGGATTTCACTATAGAATGGATTACATATGATTTACTATAGAAATTTACATATTATTTTACATAGAAATGCATTACATATGATTTCACTATAGAAATGCCTTACATATGATTTCACTATAGAAATGCATTACATAGGATTTCACTATAGAAATGCATATATATGATTTCACTATAGAAATGCCTTACATATGATTTTACAATAGAAATGCATTACGCATGCTTTTATAATAGAAATGCATTACATGGGATTTCCCTAGATAAATGCATTACATATGATTTCACTAGATAAATGCATTAAATATTATTTCACTAGACAAATTCATTACATATGATTTCACTAGATAAATGCATTACGTGTGATTTTACAATAGATATGCGTTGCAGATGAATCCAAATATTCTCTACCCAGCTGTGGGTAAATAGTAGAACGGACAGTGCTTTTTAACCGTACTATGACAACCTGTATAGAAGAAAGAAAACTCTAAATGTAAACATGTTAAAATTCGCTTAAAATAGACCTTGTGTCACATCCTGCTCATGGTGTTGAGGTTGTGTAATTACAAACATTTTGAAAGTGTAGTTAGCATAACAGGAATGAAGAAGGGATTCCAGACTCTATAAATCTGCAGAACTGAAGCCTCGCCAGTCGGCGTAGTTCAATGTCATACCCAGGGTACTCTTGTTGGTGGAGGGCTTTCTCTTTCACAGGGGGACTCGGTATATTTTACGCCACGGGGACAAACCTTTAAAATGGATCGATACTATAAGTAAGTAAAGTCGACGGGGTGGCCTAATATAAGTACCAGCCAGACAGTGAAGGAGTCTATCCTATTTACACTAGTGATAGACAAAGGAGATTGTTTTGGCGTCCGGGGTGGAGCGCCACACCTACCGTCAGCTCCTCACTTTACCGCACAGATCCCTGTGCTAATCATACACTGAATTGTCGAGGGCCGATATTGAACCAGTAACCTCGCAGTTCCTTGGCAAGAGCTCTGCCGACGGAGCTAAACCGACTCTTCACAAATAATAAACAAGAATAAAATCAAATAATTAATTAATAGAAACGTAAACTTATCAGAAATGTGAATATAAAATCTACATTAAATTCTAATTGGAATAAACGAAGGTCTTGTACCGAAATTCGATTTGTCGATTTCGCGATGGTCAACATTTTAAATTGCTTAATTGCTTCCAAATCTAATTATGTGTCTGTCTAATTGGTTACAATTATCTTTCTGTCTAATCAGTCATGAACTCACCTTTTGAATTGAACAAAAGAGAAAAGAGAATACAACTTTAAATCTACTGTTATTGTTATATCGACAGATGTCTATTTGGTGATATAACAAGAACAGAAACCGGTGCCGATTTCGAATTCTAGACAAGCAGAGTCGTATAGAGTAGCGTAGTCACGACACTAAATTGTCATCTTGTTTTTAATATTTTGGAGTCTCCAATTGCATTGGCATTACTATGACCAAGAGATGTAGTACGTTAATATACCCTCTATGGTCCAAATATACCAGTTTGGACATTTTTGGTATTAGATAGGAATATTTGAAACTTTGTGTATTATTTGTATTAAGAATAGTTATTTGTAGCTATAATTTTTTTTTTACTAAGGTTTATTATTATTTGATCAGGTTATATATATATATATATATATATATATATATATAATATATATATATATATAACCTGATCTTCCATCTGATGAGACTGGATTTTGGAGAGCTATATTAAATCAAGTTAGATTTATATAGGCCCCAATTTTGGTCGGAATGAATTTAATATGGAATTATGGTGTTGAGTTTTTCCTTCCTTTCTAAGATAAATATATGTATGTGTGTGTGTGTATGTGTGTATGTGTGTGTGTGTATATTATTTTAAACCATATATGTGATTGCAAAAAAGAGTTTTTTGTCATTAAATATATAGGGATGAAGTGCCGAAAAACCAACCAACCAAGCAACCAACCGAATTGTTTTAGAATAATCTAGAATTATTTTACAAATGATTAGTTACTTGAAAGCATATAATAACTTGCAAAAAAGACTTGGACATTAAATATCAAATATCAACAAGGATGGACAGGCATTAAAACCAACCAAACTTTGAAGAAAAAGATATATAGATATTTTGTATTGGTGAAAGGAAAATAAAGTGCCTGATTGCAAGTGTAAGAACTATATTCATTTTTAGGATATACGATAAAATTAAATGCCGTTTGTTACCATTGGTTTTAAAGCAATGTATTAGTTGTTTATCATCAAGACATCTTGTTAAATTGTCTTAAACGTAACGGGCCGTATCGTCTCTCTACTGGTTAGGGGTGTCTCCCGCTGAGTTCTGTCTTCTGCTCCTTTCAAAAACAAAAGGGAAACATTTTTTATCTGTATAAATTTTATTTCCCACCGATACTTCGACCCACACGTTCGTGGAGTGGGGAACAGAAGAAAAAAAAGAAAAAAAGTCTCTCTCTAGCTTCACCTGACTCTCTCCATGGATCGAGATGCAATTCACTTTCTCTATGTACATATATCTATCGAAGTAATAAAAAAAACATTAGACTTAATAATAGTTGTTCCTCGGTATGAGCCATACAGCGAGGGAGTCTATCCCTTTTCACTAGCGCTAGACCAAGGAGATTGTTTTAGCGTCTGAAGTGGAGCACCTTCAGCTCCTTACTTTACCGCACAGATCCCTATGCTACTCATACGCTGAGTTGGTGAGGGCCGGTATCGAACTAGGCACCTGTGGTTTCTGAACGCTCTGACTGGGCTAACCCGGCCTTAAACATTCCATCTGATATTTTTCTTATTTAAATTCCTTACAAATCCTTAGATTTGATATAATCTAACTGTCCTCGTCGACTTAATCAAATTTCCGAGGACGACCACCACGCTCTCTGGGGTTCCAACCCTTAATACCATATGTGTCTAGGACCCATTCACCTATCTATTTTCAATCAGCATTTAAGATTCTCTGTCGTCAGGTTCATCTCCTTTTTATTTTTATTACCTTCCTATTATAATGTAACAATAGCAATCGCTTTCATGAATATTGCATTTTCTGCACTCGGAGGTGTTTAGTTAGAATTACTGGATTTATTAGGAATTAAATACAATAAAACAATTTCTCAGAAATCATAACATTAATGGCCTTTATAATAGCCAAAATCATTATGTCAACTATCCTATTGGAGCCCTTAGAATACATTGACTGTATCCCTTGTTGAGGAGTAAGGTCCTCACCACCAAAATGGAGTTGCCTTGGGTATAACACTAAACTATCTAGTAGTGAGGCGTCAATTCTGCAGACCTTAAAGATGTTGTATACACATTCTTTACTTTTATTATTCTTCTGCTCATCTTTGGTATCTTACGTTCTTCTTCTAGCGTCTGGACTTCGTCTTGCTGGATGGTCGTCCTTGATTCCTTTCTTCTTCTAGGTCAGTCTTGTTGCCAAGACATTCATCAACCACAGAACCATATTATTTAATTAAACTTTTATTTACTTAACTAAACATTTTTTATCTAACTAACACAACGCGCGTGTGCAGGTGAGATCCAGATAAGGCAGATATGACTTCTCTGCCTGACGTCCAAGCTGAAACTGAGAGCCAACCAGGTCCCACGTGACTTTACGGTTTCGCGGGCTTTCTGTAATATTCCATGGAAAGTCCCGCCCGTGATATGAAAAGGGCCATCCCTTCAGAAATAGGGGGTTTAATCTATGCATAGATTTATATAACAAGAGTCTTGAGTCACCTCATTATTGCTGTTACACTAAGTGCGTATTTTATTTACATATTTGTTTGTTTGAACAATGCATTGCCATTATTTTATGGTCTAATTTGACACGGAATGGTAGTACCTGTTAGGATTCCATAGATTTATATTGGATTTATATGTTCGCTTTTTCATATACATGAAGTCAATGAAAAGGCTAACATATAAATCAACAAAACAATAAATACTGGTGGTTGGCCACAGTTACCGCCTCTAGCACCGATATGATAAAAAGTGATGGGTGTTTGACTTTTAAAAAATTTGAAAAAAATATGGTTGGGACACTCATAGTTGTTAGGGAGTGACATGATCAGCCGATTTATCGGAGGGGATTTCACTGACCGCCCATCTAACCTAATTTAGGGCCGAAGTGGTGTGTTGCATGTCACAGGACCACTTCATCCCCGGGACACAGTCCGTTCAGCCACCGCAGTCCTGTTATCAAGAATTCTGGGTCACCACCCAAGGGGCTGGGTTAGCTCAGTCGGTAGAGCGTTCGGCTAGAAACCACGAGGTTCCTAGTTCAATACCGGCCCTCGCCATTTCAGCGTATGAGCAGCAGAGAGATCTGTGCAGTAAAGTAAGGAGCTGATGGTAGGTGTGGTGCTCCACATCAGAGGCAAAAACAATCTCCTTGGTCTAGCACTAGTGAAAAGGGGATAGATTCCCTCGCTGTGTGGCTGATAATGACTTTAGACCACCCTGACGACTTTACTTTTTTTACCCACACCCAACTGGTGACCCCCATTGGATGTCTTAAGCAGAGGTGCAGTCATTGTTTTATATAGCCCCTTTAGCAGGGTGGAAATGTAGAAGTAACAAGAGTGTCTCACCTCTAGGTATGAAATCATCCAAGACGAGTTGGCATGCCGTTAAAACAAATCAAACACAAACGTAGAAACTTGGGTATGGCAGTTACGGGTCACCACCCACGGTTCACACGCGGCCCAATGGGGGGTCCATACAATTCTGCATAGTTGCAGTCGGCGTATTCTACAGATAAGGTGCGAGTTTTTTTTTTTTAAGGGGTCGACCAGTTTGATCGTAGCCGGAACAGGGTTAATATTTTTGATAATAACATCCTCCAATGTGGTTAAGAAATTTGCCTGGAAGAATGAAATCCAAGCTGTGGAAAATAACAATTTATTCATATAACCTATTTCGCGCTTAGTTTCGTCAGACACTACGAACATTTATTTTAAAAATGATTATTCGTACATTGACTCAATCGGCGAGGAAACAGACGCTGAATTGTATTCTAATAATGAAACTACCTCCGGCGCATATGTAATAGCCTGCGAGATATGCTACAAAGATATACTGGAGAAAGATCATGATTGCTGAGAAAGCGAATATATGAACAGAGCAAAGCACTGAAAACAGGTGATAACTTTAACACTCTTGTAAACCATAACTTGTATGTGTGGCTACGTACGAGAGGGAGATAGAGATAGATAGATAGATAGATAGATAGAGAGAGAGAGAGAGAGAGAGAGAGAGAGAGAGAGAGAGAGAGAGAGAGGGGGTATTTAATAGGTCTTTATGTACCAACTTTATGAATGTGTGAGTAACCTATTTAAAATATTTATGAAAAAGAGTGAAAAAATGCCCATTGTGCTGACAGGAGGAAGAATTCTTATAATGCGTGAAACATTTGACATGTCACTGAAGATAAAATGATAGATATTGATAAGAAAAATATATGAACTCAACTCAAACTTAAATTCAAATAATAACTTTGCAATATATAATATATATATATATATATATATATATATATATATTATATATATATATATATATATATATAGGCGTATGTGTATCAATGTACTATTGTTTATATACATAAATACATAAACATTGAAAAGTACAGATATATAAATAGATTGATAAACAGGTTGATGCTGAAGTGTATATGCTACATACACATTGACAAATATGTAATGCATGTATTCGTTTTATATATATATATATATATATATATATATATATATATATAATATATATATATATATATATAGTACTCATTGGGTACTTCATTGTCTGGTCTTGTGTCTCAAACTAGCTAATACATATTCCATAGTTAGATGTGTGTATATATATATATGTACAGCCAAGAATATATATTTATCTACATATATAATATATATATATATATATATATATATATATATATATATTCTATAAAAAAGAAGGCTCTCAAAAAGGATTATGTTTTAAAAAAAATTATTATCATCTTACATATTCGACACGTGTTTCAGATCTTCTGTTATCTTCTTCAGACATTAACCATATTTTGACTGAATGTGTAATTTCTGATATTTGATAGGTTTGTTTATAGATTATACAACCATTTTTGCAAACCTTCTTTTTTATAGAATATCTAATTTTCTCTATATATATATAATAAGTCATCCACAGACACGTTTTTCGGCGTTTCACGCCTCTTCAGTGTGGCTAAACACAACTATCCTTGGCTAGGATCGAACTCAGACTGACCGCATATTAGTCCGATATCTTATCACCTCGCCCACTGACAGCTGATACAGGGACTGGTGTTTTTAAACTGTATTAAGTACATAGGAATGTTTATGTATTTTACGGTCACTGAGAGATCAACTTTCCGGGAAACGATCATATATATATATATATATATATATATATATATATATATATATATATATATATATATATATATATATATATATTGGGTACTTCATTATCTGGCATTGTGTCTCAAAATTTAAGTAAATACATATAACATTAGTTAGATGTTTGTATATATGTGTACAGTCTAGAACATAATTTTTCAACCTGTGTCATCTCACGGCGCAGTGAGCTGGGCAATAAATTGATCGACGTACACTATCAGTATATAAACATACAATTATTTTATAATTTAAATTTTAATAAAAGAGGAATAGTGAAATGTGCTACGAGTGTAGCATAATTAAAGCAAAAAATATTAAAGTAATAGAATAAAAATATAAGAGGATGATCAACCGTTCTCAACACTCACGGCACACCGACGGAAGTTTCACGGTACACTAGTGTGCCGATGCACACCGGTTGAAAAAAACTCTGGTCTAGAATATATATTTATCTAACCTTATATATAAACTAAAGCGGAACAATTAGAAAGAGCATAAATGGGATATAATTAGTTATGAGGTAGTAGAGTTGTTGCTGTGTAGCGGTGGAGATTTAGGTCCGATAATTACCCTCTCTGTAAGATTGTTAGCTCAAAAATGATGGGACACTACTTCTGAAGTATCAACACTGCTAGATTTCCCTCGGGCAGTATTTGCAATGATATAAAAGGAAAATATGAAATGCAGACTTGATGGGTATTCAAAAATTATCTTTAAAACTCATCTTTTCCAATTTAGGCCATAGATGGCAACCACTGTTACAATCTTATGGGCCATCCTGTAGGCTTTAAGTAAGAGCGCTTGTCCAGTGGAACTGGATCCTTGGTAGTCCTCTGATAAAGAATCCAGATCCTTGGTAAACCTCTGGTAAAGAATCCTGATCCTTGGTAACCCTCTGGTAAAGAATCCTGAGTATTGTAAGTCCCTCCTCAATGATTGCAAGTAGAACTATGGTCAGTGTTTAAGTAGTGTATCAGCCACACATTATGGTTGATAGCATGGCACACCTGACAGCAAAAAAATAAGTTTTTTTTTTAATATGTCTTAATATTCTTACGAAAATCCTTATTTTAATTTTTACAGTTATAGGATTTATGGCCTTTTTTATTGTAAATATAACATATAATATTTGTTTTCCTCGGTAGCGAAGAATTAGTCTTCTTGTTACCATTGTAAGGTTTGTCATAATTATTATTATAACAAGCAAAATAAAAAACACCCTCCGGGCGATCTAAAAATGAATTTTTGAAAGATATTTCCAGAGGGTGTGGGATTTAAAAATTCATTGTCAAAGAGATTGTACCCTAAATAAGTAAGATCATTAAATTCATTAAAGGAGTAAAAAATAAAACAATTTGAAATGGAAACTTTGTTCTGATAACTTGAATATATATTAAAATAAAACAAACTATGTATAAAATATAATACCGGGTATATATTTATTAAAACTTGTTTAAAAAAAACAATGAGGATCGTCTAATGTTGCATGCTCACATTTTGAGTGTATTTATTTTATGTTATGACGATTTTGTATGGTGTGACGTAAGCAGTGACGTAGTTTTTACAGACAAATAAAGAGAGAATCTCCATTATTAATAGATTATTGCTATAATTTGTTGATTTACAATCATAGCGGGGATTCCAGGTTTTACCTTTTTTTTACATTGGGTTTTTATTCGTAAGATCCCATGATTATTTTCTTTAGAGTACATACTCTCTGCCTCCTCATAGCTCCGTAGTCTAACTTTGAATTCCGTAAATGTTATATCTTTATCTCTTTGAGTTATCACCATGGTAAAAGGTTTAAAAGTTGGGAGGCAATGCATTCAAAACCATGGCGATTAATAAGCCATCTGTAATAACAATATTTTCTGTCCTTATTAGGGTGTGGTGGTGGGGGGCAAAGTTTAGGTACCGGACATTTATGTCGAAAAGGAAGGTCGCCTCTGATTCCTGACCTAAGAGGTTCTTTACTTCATACTTTTATCAAGGTCGCAACAAGGAATTGTTGCCACCATGTCGTCTGGGGCGTTAGAATGCACCGACTGCACCTCTGCAGAGGGGTAAGACTACCCCAATGGGGCCAGCTGTTGGCCGTGGGTGGCGACCCGTGATGCTTAAGGATAGAACCCAGGTGGATGAGCAGTTCATGCCTTGCAATGCTCCACTTTGGCCCTATCATGGGCTAGACGGGCGGTCGGAGAGACCCCCTCAGATCAATCGACTGGTCACGTCAAGCCCTAGAACCTATATGATTTTCCCAACCCTATTGCCATTATGGCAAGCCCCAGCACCTTTTTATCATATGGGTGCTAGAAGGCGGTGACTGCGGGTCTACATGTCCTGGGAATGACGTTAAACACTATCTGATGGTGAGGTTCCAGTTTTGGAGGTTTGGGGAATGTGAAGCACCCCTTCATCACCATTGCTCACTGGTTCACTTTGACTCGGAGTGGTAGTACCTGTTAGGGTCCCATCTATGGGTTAAATTGATAAATGTATTTATAAAAAACTGAGTATCCATTAGGAATGAATTTATTTTAAAACTATCGGCATTAAATGATCCACTGAGGTTGATATGCTGTAAAACCAAACAAACTAAGCCAAATACAAAAAAAAGTAATTGTTGCAAATTTACCATAAGTAAGTCTAGTTTTTACCTACTTGCCTCTGTTGGGTGTTGATGTTCACCTCTAAATTGGTGGTTGCTTTTTCGCCACAGCATAATATACCTGTAAATCGCCTTTCTTCATCCACTTTAGCCCCCAAAGAGTAGTTTCGATTTGGTTGATTTTAGTAGAATTAGCAAGTGTAAATACGCTAAAAAGTGTGTGACGTTGTAGATTAATACATTATAGAATTGAATCAATAATTAATAACACCCAATCGACTGACGCGGCAGAAAACAACGACTGCACCTCTATATAGGTGTAAATTACCCTCGATGGGGCCTCATGATGGCAATCGGTGACGATCCGAGATATCTACGGATGGAACCCCGGTGACTGAGCAGTCCATGACATGCAACACTCCACTTTGGCTCTTATTCCAGCAAGATGGTCGTTGGTCAGAGACCCCCTCTCCGATTAATCAGCTGGCTATGTCAAGCATTAGCATTTATATGATTGTCCCAAGCCTGTTGCTCTTTTGGCAAGCCCTTGACGTAAACTATGAAAATAGATTTTATTTCACATGATAAGCATAATATTCTTCTACTAGCAGGACCATTCTTTAATTCATTCTTATTATACTTTTTCTTTGTAGCATGTCCTTTTCTTTCCTTTATACTAAGGAATGTAGAGGTGGCGCCACTCATTAAAAATAAAAATTCCCATACCTGGCGGTGGGAACAGATGAATTAATGCCTTTCCCCAGAGAATTAGCACGAAGTCAAACGCAAACAGCCTCGTTCAGGATTTGAAATCGAGAAACCTATTCCATTTGCTATTCTAAACCCATTATATAGTTGAAATCCTTCTTCCTCTACTTATAGTTATATATATATATATATATATCCCAATAACACCAAAGCATTGTTAAAAAAAGCGACCTCAGTGGTTTCGTTGACTGTTGATATTTAATCGGAAGGCTTATTAACAATATATATATATATATATATATATATATATATATATATATATATATAATATATATCGTTGATAATATAGGTGCTGTATTGTCAGATCAAGAGTGTTTAATATCATTGATAGAGCATTTTCTAGGTTTAAGAAATCATAATTTGTTGTACAAGAAGTTTATATTTTATAGTTTTTCATCAACTAGATTCTTTTTATAGTTTGTGCTATAAAATTATCTATAATACTTTCTTTTAGATTTCCTGTATGCCTTATACTCAAGACTTATTTTATAGTAACAATTTTTAGTTAAAATCCTTTTTTATAATGCTAGTATAATACTAATACAAAAGTCCTCTATATACCATTAATATGCTTTTTGTTGGTTGTTGTTTTTTCTTTTCTTTGTTTTACTTTGTTACACTGTTTTTTTAAACATTTGTCAAAAATATTTAAGTTGTCTCTTTAAATTATTTTTTTTTGTTAATTATTGTATATCTAATAGATTTTGAAAATGTTCAAGTATTGAATCCTTTAGGTATTTATTTGGCTCTCTACAAAGCTATAGTTTGGCGCATGGTCGGTTTAGTGTGGGGAAATACCCTACAAAAATCGAAATTCCTGCGAGGAGAGGGGGCAAAAATGAATTAATTCCGTTGGCAAGAAATGCAACACTTACCCTTTTTAGACGAGCGGTCAGGTGGTGTCGAGGGTAATGGAAGCATCCGCTTGAACTACGCAGTAATTAATTCTTACCCGCTCGGTGCAAAGAGCAAACAACCCTTACCTATCATTTAATTTACATCCAAAATGTATACCTCCTAAGGTGACCTTTTATCGAACTAACCAAAAATGATTATTTGTGAGGTCATAGGCATTTATCCAGCCTGTTCACCACAGGTTGGATGGGACACAAGGTCGCAAATAGGTATTTACCCAATCCCATGACCCATCTATTGTTACATAATCATTAGATACCTAATGATTATGACAATAGTGTAGAAATCATATTAGTGCAGCTGATGGCCTTGAGGGTGAGTGACGGCGCTTGACTTCGATCTCACCTTGCGTTCTGGGATGGAACGTGAGAACGGAAGGCTATAGAAGCCCCTTCCGGTTTAAGGAGTAAGCAACTCAGTCAGTTAAGAGTTAGGAGTTAGAAGCGAAGCTAGCAAGATGTGACCCTCACTGCGTGATTGTCTGGTCTGGGGGTCTACGAATAAAGTAACATCATCGTAAATCGAAGTCTTGTTGTTATTACTAAAAGCTAACAATGGCACAGGGCTTCTGATAAGGAATGATCCTCAACAGAGACCAGACCCGGAATCCCCAATAGAAGACCAGACGAGACCTTAGAAGATATACCGGATCCGGCCAGAAGAGTAGACGACCAGAGTAAGACGTAAGAAAGTATATAACATATAGATATTTAGTGCCGTCACAGAAAAGGCATTACGTTACACTATGGGTTAAATAGAAAAATGTATTTATAAAAAAATGTATTATCCATTAAGAATTGATTTATTTCAAAACTTTATTGGCATTAAATGACCCGCGGAGGTTGATATGCCATAAAACAAAACCAAACCAAACCAATCCCGTGATGGTTAAAGATCGAACCCTGGTGGCTGAGTAGACAATGACGCACACTTCTGCAGTTTGATTCTCACTTAGGTTAGACGCACCTCTCCCCCGATCCATCGGCTGGTCGCGTCAAGTACATCTAGTACTTATATTTTTGTCCTAAACCTATTATCCTTTTGTCATATATGTGCAAGAAGGCGGTGGTTGAGGATCTCATTGTCATGGCTATGATGTTAAACTCTATCTGATGGTGAAGTTCCAATTCTGAAGCTCTGGGGAATGTGGAGTACGCCGTCATCACTATTACTCCCAGGTCCACACTGACCCAGAGTGTTAGTATCTATTAGGGTCCCATCGATGGGTTAAATAGAAAAAATGTGTTTTAAAAAAGTGTTTAAAAATTGAGTTAAAAAATAATTGAGTACCCATCACTAATGAATACAAATAAAACGTCTTCGGTATAAAATGACCCAATGGGTTGACTAACCATTACACTACGTTGGGACGCACTTATGTAGGTAGTCATATGTGCGTGCATTTACATGTATGCATATGTTGGTTGGAATTTACGTCATAACAACCCTTGTTGGGTTATGTTATGCTGAAATTTTGTTTTATCTATTCTCCTTGGGAACTCAATTTTTGTCCACATTATTTTTAACTTATTCTTTAACCAATAACACGTGGGTCAAAGTGGCAATGGGGATGAAGGGGTACTCCACATTGTGCAGATCTCCAGAATTTGAATTTCACCATCAGATAGTTTAATGCCATACCCAGGACACTACGGCACTCAGTCACCGCTTTCTAACGTGTATATGATGAATAGGATTGGGAGGTTGCCATAAAGGCAATACAGTTGGGACAATCATATAGGTGCTAGGGCCTGACGTGACATACCGATTGATCGGAAGAAGACACTCTGACCACCCGTCTAGCCTAAGTAGCAAAGGGAATGGATTCCATCGCCGCCCGGATGATACCAACATTAGGCCTCTCCTCCAACTAAAAAAAAAAAAATGATATTTTCAGGAAGTATTACATTTTTTGAAAATTATATATGTAGGAAGTATTCATTTTAGAAAAACGAGATATTCAGGAAGTTTTAAATTTTGTGAAAAAATATATTTTTAGGAAGTATCAAATTCTATTGTCTTTGAAATAATCATTTTCTTCGAGTGAGTCCATGAGCGTTAATGGACTCAGCTGAAATTTGAACTCGTCTAACTGATTTCAATTTTTGAGCTTAGAATGTGTTGAAGTAGCCAATTCACATGCATGCGTAGAATGTTATATATATATATATATATATATATATATATATATATATATGTTCACGTGCATATATATATCTATAAGGTTTAAAGTAAGACAAAGACAATATAGCCAAATACTATTTATGTACACATACGGTAAATGCTCTAACATCAACATGGTTATAAATTTGTATACAAAATTTTAAGGGTTGCTGGTCTTTAGTATACATTTTAAAAATCAATCAGAGGAAGTTTATAAATTCTTATTCAATAAACCGATTTAGTGTGGATTTGAAATTTAGATTTCCGTAATAATCTTGTGTGAAAAAAGATATTTTCTTTGCCTAGTTAATATGGATTAAATTTGGGGTATCTAAATCAGATGTAATGAACCAATTTTCTCTGTTGCGTATTCATTATAATCGACTATATAAACGTTGATGAAAATGAAATACAGAAAGAAATGCTTTACTGTCTAGTAAATAGACAACTAATTAATTCCTAAAGAGGAGAGGAAAAGAAATATATAAGTAAAAAAAAAAAATAAAAAATACTTTCGATTGAAAAGGTCACACTAATCTATTTGTCAATCAGCATTTAGATTCTCTGTCGCAGGTTATCTCCTTTTTATTTTTATTACCTCCTATTATATGTAACAATAGCAATCGTTTTCATGAATATTGCATTTTCTGCACTCGGAGGTGTTTAGTTAGAATTACTGGATTATTAGGAATTAAATACAATAAACAATTTCTCAGAAATCATAACATTAATGGCCTTTATAATAGCCGAAATATTATGTCAACTATCCTATTGGAGCCCTTAGAATACATTGACTGTATCCTTGTTGGGAGTAAGGTCCTCACCACCAAAATGGAGTTGCTTGGGTATAACACTAAACTATCTAGTGTGGGTCAATTCTGCAGACCTTAAGATGTTGTATACTTCTTACTTTTATTATTCTTCTGCTACATCTTGGTTTCTACGTTCTTCTTCTAGCGTCTGGACTTCGTCTTGCTGGATGGTCGTCCTTGATCCTTTCTTCTTCTAGGTCAGTCTTGTTGCCAAGACATTCATCAACCACAGAACTATTTTAATTAACCTTTTATTTACTTAACTAAACATTTTTTATCTAACTAACACAACGCGCGTGTGCAGGTGAGATCCAGATAAGGCAGATATGACTTCTCTGCCTGACGTCCATGCTGAAACTGAGAGCCAACCAGGTCCCGCCGTGATTTCACGTATGTCGCGGGTTTCTGTAATATTCCATGGAAAGTCCCGCCCGTGATATGAAAAGGGCCATCCTCAGAAATAGGGGGTTGACTAATTATGCATAGATTATATAACAAAGAGTCTTGAGTCACCTCATTATTGCTGTTACACTAGTGCGTATTTTATTTACATATTTGTTTGTTGAACAATGCATTGCATTATTTTATGGTCTAATTTGACACGGAATGGTAGTACCTGTTAGGATTCCATAGATTTATATTGGATTTATATGTTCGCTTTTTCATATACATGAAGTCAATGAAAAGGCTAACATATAAATCAACAAAACAATAAATACTGGTGGTTGGCCACAGTTACCGCCTTCTAGCACCGATGATAAAAAGTGATGGGTGTTTGACTTTTAAAAAATTTGAAAAATATGGTTGGGACACTCATAGTTGTTAGGGAGTGACATGATCAGCCGATTTATCGGAGGGGATTTCACTGACCGCCCATCTAACCTAATTTAGGGCCGAAGTGGTGTGTTGCATGTCACAGGACCACTTCATCCCCGGGACACAGTCCGTTCAGCCACCGCAGTCCTGTTATCAAGAATTCTGGGTCACCACCCAGGGGCTGGGTTAGCTCAGTCGGTAGAGCGTTCGGCTAGAAACCACGAGGTTCCTAGTTCAATACCGGCCCTCGCCATTTCAGCGTATGAGCAGCAGAGAGATCTGTGCAGTAAAGTAAGGAGCTGATGGTAGGTGTGGTGCTCCACATCAGAGGCAAAAACAATCTCTTGGTCTAGCACTAGTGAAAAGGGGATAGATTCCTCGCTGTGTGGCTGATAGACTTTAGACCACCCGACGACTTTATTTTTTACCCACACCCAACTGGTGACCCCCATGGATGTCTTAAGCAGAGGTGCAGTCATTGTTTTATATAGCCCTTTTAGCAGGGTGGAAATGTAGAAGACAAGAGTGTCTCACCTCTAGGTATGAATCATCCAAGACGATTTGGCATGCCTTAAAACAAATCAAACACAAACGTAGAAACTTGGGTATGGCAGTTACGGGTCACACCGCACCGGTTCATCGCGGCCCAATGGGGGGGGTCATACATATTCTGCATAGTTGCAGTCGGCGTATTCTACAGATAAGGTGCGAGTTTTTTTTTTTAAGGGGTCGACCAGTTTGTCGTAGCCGGAACAGGGTTAATTATTTTTGATAATAACATCCTCCAATGTGGTTAAGAAATTTGCCTGGAAGAATGAAATCCAAGCTGTGGAAAATAACAATTTATTCATATAACTATTTGCGCTTAGTTTCGTCAGACACTACGAACATTTATTTTAAAAATGATTATTCGTACATTGACTCAATCGGCGAGGAACAGACGCTGAATTGTATTCTAATATATGAAACTACCTCCGGCGCATATGTAATAGCCTGCGAGATATGCTACAAAGATATACTGGAGAAAGATCATGATTGCTGAGAAAGCGAATATATGAACAGAGAGCACTGAAAACAGGTGATAACTTTAACACTCTTGTAAACCATAACTTGTATGTGTGGCTACGTCGAGAGGGATGAGATAGATAGATAGATAGATAGATAGAGAGAGAGAGGAGAAGAGAGAGAGAGAGAGAGAGAGAGAGGGAGGGGGTATTATAATAGGTCTTTATGTACCAAACTTTATGAATGTGTGAGTAACCTATTTAAAATATTTATGAAAAAAGAGTGAAAAAATGCCCATTGTGCTGAAAGGAGGAAGAATTTTATAATGCGTGAAACATTTGACATGTCACTGAAGATAAAATGATAGATATTGATAAGAAAAATATTATGAACTCAACTCAAACTTAAATTCAAATAATAACTTTGCATATAGTAATATTATATATATATATATATATATATATATATTATATATATATATATATATATATATAGGCGTATGTGTATCAATGTACTATTGTTTATATACATAAATACATAAACATTGAAAAGTCAGATATATAATAGATTGATAAACAGGTTGATGCTGAATATATATGCTACATACACATTGACAAATATGTATGCATGTATTCGTTTCATATATATATATATATATATATATATATATATATATATAATATATATATATATATATATAGTACTCATTGGGTACTTCATTGTCTGGTCTTGTGTCTCAAACTAGCTAATACATATTCCATAGTTAGATGTGTGTATATATATATATGTACAGCCAAGAATTATATTTATCTACTAATATATATATATATATATATATAATATATATATATATATATATATATATTCTAATATAAAAAGAAGGGCTCTCAAAAAGGATTATGTTTAAAAAAAATTATTATCATCTTACATATTCGACACGTGTTTCAGATCTTCTGTTATCTTCTCTCAGACATTAACCATATTTTGACTGAATGTGAATTTCTGATATTTGATAGGTTTGTTTATAGATTATACAACCATTTTGCAAATCTTCTTTTTTATAGATATTCTAACATTTTTTCTTATATATATATATATAATGTCATCCACAGACACGTTTCTTGGCGTTTCACGCCTCTTCAGTGTGGCTAAACACAACTATCCTTGGCTAGGGTCGAACTCAGACTGACCATATTAGTCCGATATCTTATCCCTCGCCCACTGACAGCTGATACAGGGACTGGTGTTTTAAACTGTATTAAGTACATAGGAATGTTTATGTATTTTACGGTCACTGAGAGATCAACTTTCCGGGGAAACGATCATTATATATATATATATATATATATATATATTATATATATATATATATAATATATATATATATATTATATATATATATTGGGTACTTCATTATCTGCATTGTGTCTAAAACTTTAAGTAAATACATATAACATTAGTTAGATGTTTGTATATATTGTACAGTTAGAACATAAGTTTTTCAACCTTTCATCTCACGGCGCAGTGAGCTGGGCAATAAATTGATCGACGTACACTATCAGTATATATAACATACAATTATTTATAATTTAAATTTTAATAAAGAGGAATAGTGAAATGTGCTACGAGTGTAGCATAATTAAAGCAAAAAATATTAAGTAATAGAATAAAAATATAAGAGGATGATCAACCGTTCTCACACTCACGGCACACCGACGGAAGTTTCACGGTACACTAGTGTGCGCGATGCACACCGGTTGAAAAAAACTCTGGTCTAGAATTATATTTATCTAACATTAATATAAACTAAAGCGGAAATTAGAAAGACATAAATGGGATAATAATTAGTTATGAGTAGTAGAGTTGTGCTGTGTAGCGGTGGAGATTTAGGTCCGATAATTACCCTCTCTGTAAGATTGTTAGCTCAAAAATGATGGGACACTACTTCTGAAGTTACAACACTGCTAGATTTCCCTCGGGCAGTATTTGCAATGATATGAAAGGAAGATATGAATGCAGACTTGATGGGTATTCAAAAATTATCTTTAAAATCATCTTCCAATTTAAGGCCATAGATGGCAACCACTGTTACATCTTATGGGCCATCCTGTAGGCTTTAAGTAAGAGCGCTTGTCCAGTGGAACTGGATCCTTGGTAGTCCTCTGATAAAGAATCCGATCCTTGGTAAACCTCTGGTAAAGAATCCTGATCCTTGGTAACCCTCTGGTAAAGAATCCTGAGTATTGTAAGTCCTCCTCAATGATTGCAAGTAGAACTATGGCAGTGTTTAAGTAGTGTATCAGCCACACATTATGGTTGATAGCATGGCACACTGACAGCAAAAAATAAGTTTTTTTTTTAATATGTCTTAATATTCTTACGAAAATCCTTATTTTAATTTTTACAGTTATAGGATTTATGGCCTTTTATTGTATTAACATATAATATTTGTTTTCCTCGGTAGCGAAGAATTAGTCTTCTTGTTACCATTGTAAGGTTTGTCATATTATTATTATAACAAGCAAAATAAAAAAACCCTCCGGGCGATCTAAAATGAATTTTTGAAAGATATTTCCAGAGGGTGTGGGATTTAAAAATTCATTGTCAAAGAGATTGTACCCTAAATAAGTAAGATCATTAAATTCATTAAAGGAGTAAAAAATAAAAAATTTGAAATGGAAACTTTGTTCTGATAACTTGAATATATATTAAAATAAAACAAACTATGTATAAATATATAATACCGGGTATATATTTTTATTAAAACTTGTTTAAAAAAACAATGAGGATCGTCAATGTTGCATGCTCACATTTTGAGTGTATTTATTTATGTTATGACGATTTGTATGGTGTGACGTAAGCAGTGACGTAGTTTTTTACAGACAAATAAGAGGAATCTCCATTATTAATAGATTATTGCTATAATTTGTTGATTTAAATCATAGCGGGGATTCCAGGTTTTACCTTCTTTTTTAATTTGGTTTTTATTCGTAGATACCATGATTATTTTCTTTAGAGTACATACTCTCTGCCTCCTCATAGCTCCGTAGTCTAACTTTAATTCCGTAAATGTTATATCTTTATCTCTTTGAGTTATCACCATGGTAAAAGGTTTAAAAGTTGGGAGGCAATGCATTCAAACCATGGGATTAATAAGCCATCTGTAATAACAATATTTTCTGTCCTTATTAGGGTGTGGTGGGGGGCAAAGTTTAGGTACCGGACATTTATTCGAAAAGGAAGGTCGCCTTGATTCCTGACCTAAGAGGTTCTTTACTTCATACTTTATCAAGGTCGCAACAAGGAATTGTTGCCACCATGTCGTCTGGGGCGTTAGAATGCACCGATTGCACCTCTGCAGAGGGGTAAGACTACCCAATGGGGCAGCTGTTTGGTGGGTGGCGACCCGTGAATGCTTAAGGATAGAACCCAGGTGGATGAGCAGTTCATGCCTTGCAATCTCCACTTTGGCCCTATCATGGCTAGACGGGCGGTCGAGAGACCCCGATCAATCGACTGTGTCACGTCAAGCCCTAGAACGCTAATATGATTTTCCCAACCCTATTGCCATTATGGCAAGCCCCAGCACCTTTTTATCATATGGGTGCTAGAAGGCGGTGATGCGGGTCACATGTCCTGGAATGACGTTAAACCTATCTGATGGTGAGGTTCCAGTTTTGGAGGTTTGGGGAATGTGAAGCACCCCTTCATCACCATTGCTCACTGGTTCACTTTGACTCGGAGTGGTAGTACCTGTTAGGGTCCCATCTATGGGTTAAATGATAAATGTATTTATAAAAAATGAGTATCCATTAGGAATGAATTTATTTTAAAACTATCGCATTAAATGATCCACTGAGGTTGATATGCTGTAAAACCAAACAAACTAAGCCAAATACAAAAAAAAGTAATTGTTGCAAATTTACCATAAGTAAGTCTAGTTTTTACCTACTTGCCTCTGTTGGGTGTTGATGTTCACTCTAAATTGGTGTTGCTTTTTTCGCCACGGCATAATATACCTGTAAATCGCCTTTTCTTCATCCACTTTAGCCCCCAAAGAGTAGTTTTCGATTTGGTTGATTTTAGTAGAATTAGCAAGTGTAAATACGCTAAAAGAGTGTGTGACGTTGTAGATTATACATTATAGAATTGAATCAATAATTAATAACACCCAATCGACTGACGCGGCAGAAAACAACGACTGCACCTCTATATAGGTGTAAATTACCCTCGATGGGGCCTCATGATGGCAATCGGTGACGATCCGAGATATCTACGGATGGACCCGGCGGTGACTGAGCAGTCCATGACAGGCAAACTCCATTTGGCTCTTATTCCAGCAAGATGGTCGTTGTGCAGAGACCCCCTCTCCGATTAATCAGCTGGCTATGTCAAGCATAGCATTTATATGATTGTCCCAACCTTCTTTTTGGAAGCCCTTGACGTAAATATGAAAATAGATTTTATTTCACATGATAAGCATAATATTCTCTACTAGCAGGACCATTCTTTAATTCATTCTTATTATACTTTTTCTGTGTAGCATGTCCTTTTCTTTCCTTTATACTAAAATGAGAGGTGGCGCCACTCATTAAAAATAAAAATTCCCATACCTGGCGGTGGGAACAGATGAATTAATGCTTTCCCCAGAGAATTAGCACGAAGTCAAACGCAAACAGCCTCGTTCAGGATTTGAAATCGAGAAACCTATTCCATTTGCTATTCTAAACCCATTTATAGTTGAAATCCTTCTTCCTCTACTTATAGTTATATATATATATTAATATATCCCAATAACACCAAAGCATTGTTAAAAAAAGCGACCTCAGGGTGTTTCGTTGACTGTTGATATTAATCGGAAGGCTTATTAACAATATATATATATATTAATATTATATATATATATATATATATATATATATATATATATTCGTTGATAATATAGGTGCTGTATTGCAGATCAAGAGTTTTAATATCATTGATAGAGCATTTTCTAGGTTTAAGAAATCATAATTTGTTGTACAAAAGTTTATATTTTATAGTTTTTCATCAACTAGATTCTTTTATAGTTTGTGCTATAAAATTATCTATAATACTTTCTTTTAGATTTCCTGTATGCCTTATACTCAAGACTTATTTTATAGTAACAATTTTAGTTAAAATCCTTTTTTATAATGCTAGTTATATACTAATACAAAAGTCCTCTATATACCATTAATATGCTTTTGTTGTTGTTGTTTTTTCTTTTCTTTGTTTTACTTTGTTACACTGTTTTTTTAAACATTTGTCAAAATATTTAAGTTGTCTCTTTAATTATTTTTTTTTGTAATTATTGTATATCTAATAGATTTTGAAAATGTTCAAGTATTGAATCCTTTAGGTATTTATTTGGCTCTCTACAAAGCTATAGTTTGGCGCATGGTCGGTTTAGTGTGGGGAATATACCCTACAAAAATGAAATTCCTGCGAGGAGAGGGGGCAAAAATGAATTAATTCCGTTGGCAAGAAATGCAACACTTACCCTTTTTAGACGAGAGGTCAGGTGGTGTCGAGGGTAATGGAAGCATCCGCTTGAACTACGCAGTAATTAATTCTTACCCGCTCGGTGCAAAGAGCAACAACCTTACCTATCATTTAATTTACATCCAAAATGTATACCTCCTAAGGTGACCTTTTATCGAACTAACCAAAAATGATTATTTTGTGAGGTCATAGGCATTTATCCAGCCTGTTCACCACAGGTTGGATGGGACACAAGGTCGCAAAGGTATATTTACGCCTGAATCCATGACCAACTCTATTTGTTACAATATATTCACATCCTGCTCATGGTGTTGAGGTTGTGTAATTACAAACATTTTGAAAGTGTAGTTAGCATAACAGGAATGAAGAAGGGATTCCAGACTCTATAAATCTGCAGAACTGAAGCCTCGCCAGTCGGCGCAGTTCAATGTCATACCCAGGGTACTCTTGTTGGTGGAGGGCTTTCTCTTTCACAGGGGGACTCGGTATATTCTACGCCACGGGGACAAAACTTTAAAATAGATCGATACTATAAGTAAGTAAAGTCGCCGGGGTGGCCTAATATCAGTACCAGCCAGACAGTGAAGGAGTCTATCCTATTTACACTAGCGATAGACAAAGGAGATTGTTTTGGCGTCGGGGGTGGAGCGCCACACCTACCATCAGCTCCTCACTTTACCGCACAGATCCCTGTATCCTACTCATACACTGAATTGTCGAGGGCCGATACTGAACCAGTAACCTCGCAGTTCCTTGGCAAGAGCTCTGCCGACGGAGCTAAACCGACTCTTCACAAATAATAAACAAGAATAAAATCAAATAATTAATTAATAGAAACGTAAACTTATCAGAAATGTGAATATAAAATCTACATTAAATTCTAATTGGAATAAACGAAGGTCTTGTACCGAAATTCGATTTGTCGAATTCGCGATGGTCAACATTTTAAATTGCTTAATTGCTTCCAAATCTAATTATGTGTCTGTCTAATTGGTTACAATTATCTTTCTGTCTAATCAGTCATGAACTCACCTTTTGAATTGAACAAAAGAGAAAAGAGAATACAACTTTAAATCTACTGTTATTGTTATATCGACAGATGTCTATTTGGTGATATAACAAGAACAGAAACCGGTGCCGATTTCGAATTCCAGACAAGCAGAGTTGTATAGAGTAGCGTAGTCACGACACTAAATTGCCATCTTGTTTTTCATATTTTGGAGTCTCAAATTGCATTGCCATTACTATGACCAAGAGAGGTAGTACGTTAGTATACCCTCTATGGTCCAAATATACCAGTCTGGACATTTTTGGATAGATAGAAATATTTGAAACTTTGTGTATTATTTGTATTAAGAATAGTTATTTGTAGCTATAATCTTTTTTTTACTAAGGTTTATTATTATTTGATCAGGTTATATATATATATATATATATATATATATATATATATATATATATATACATGACCTGATCTTCCATCTGAGGAGACTGGATTTTGGGGAGCTATATTAAATCAAGTTAGATTTATATAGGCCCCAATTTTGGTCGAAATAAATTTAATATGGAATTACGGCGTTGAGTTTTTCCTTCCTTTCTAAGATAAATATATGTATGTATGTGTTTGTGTGTGTATGTGTGTGTGTGTGTGTGTGTATATTATTTTAAACCATATATGTGATTGCAAAAAAGAGTTTTTTGTCATTAAATATATAGGGATGAAGTGCCGAAAAACCAACCAACCAACCAACCAACCAACCAAACGAATTGTTTTAGAATAATCTAGAATTATTTTACAAATGATTAGTTACTTGAAAGCATATAATAACTTGCAAAAAAGACTTGGACATTAAATATCAAATATCAACAAGGATGGACAGGCCTTAAAACCAACCGAAATTTGAGGAAAAAGATATATAGATATTTTGTATTGGTGAAAGGAAAATAAAGTGCCAGATTGCAAGTGTAAGAACTATATTCATTTTTATGATATAAGATAAAATTAAATGCCGTTTGTTACCATTGGTTTTAAAGCAACGTATTAGTTGTTTATCATCAAGTCATCTTATTAAGTTGTCTTAAACGTAACGGGCCGTATCGTCTCTATACTGATTAGGGGTGTCTCCCGCTGAGTTCTTTCTTCTACTCCTTTCAAAAACAAAAGGGAAACATTTTTTATCTGTATAACTTTTATTTCCCACCGATAATTAGACCCACACGTTCGTGGAGTAGGGAACAGAAGAAAAAAAAAAGAAAAAAAAGTCTCTCTCAATATGCCTCTAGCTTCACCTGACTCTCTCCATGGATCGAGATGCAATCCTCTTTCTCTATATGTACATATATCTATCGAAGTAATAAAAAAAAACATTAGACTTAATAATAGTTGTTCCTCGGTATGAGCCATACAGCGAGGGAGTCTATCCCCTTTTCACTAGCGCTAGACCAAGGAGATTGTTTTAGCGTCTGAAGTGGAGCACCACACCTACCATCAGCTCCTTACTTTACCGCACAGATCCCTTTAATCTACTCATACGCTGAGTTGGCGAGGGCCGGTATCGAACTAGGCACCTTGTGGTTTCTAGCCGAACGCTCTACCGACTGGGCTAACCCGGCCCCTTAGAACATTCCATATCTGATATTTTCTTATTTAAAATTCATACAAATCCTTAGATTTGATATAATCTAACTGTTCCCGCCGACTTTAAATCAAATTCTCCCGAGGACGACCACCACGCTCTCTGGGGTTCCAACCCTTAAGACCATATGTGTCTAGGACCCATCCACCTATCTATTTGTCAATCAGCATTTATGATTCTCTGTCGACAGGTCCATCTCCTTTTTATTTTTATTACCCTCCTATTATAATGTAACAATAGCAATCGTTTTCATGAATATTGCATTTTCTGCACTCGGAGGTGTTTAGTTAGAATTACCAGATTTATCAGGAATTAAATACAATAAAACAATTTCTCAGAAATCATAACATTAATGGCCTTTATAATAGCCGAAATCATTATGTCAACTATCCTATTGGAGCCCTTAGAATACATTGACTGTATCCGTTGTTGGGGAGTAAGGTCCTCACCACCAAAATGGAGTTGTCTTGGATATAACACTAAACTATCTAGTAGTGAGATTTCAATTCTGCAGACCTTAAAGATGTTGTATACCCTTTCTTTACTTTTATTATTCTTCTGCTCATCTTTGGTTTCTTACGTTCTTCTTCTAGCGTCTGGACTTCGTCTTGCTGGATGGTCGTCCTTGATTCCTTTCTTCTTCTAGGTCAGTCTTGTTGCCAAGACATTCATCAACCACAGAACCACATTATTTAATTAAACTTTTATTTGCTTAACTAAACATTTTTTCTCTAACTAACACAACGCGCGTGTGCAGGTGAGATCCAGATAAGTTAGATATGACTTCTCTGCCTGACGTCCATGCTGAAACTGAGAGCCAACCAGGTCCCGCGTGATTTCACGTATGTCGCGGGCTTTCTGTAATATTCCATGGAAAGTCCCGCCCGTGATATGAAAAGGGCCATCCCTTCAGAAATACAGGGGGTTGACAATAATCTATGCATAGATTATATAACAAAGAGTCTTGAGTCACCTCATTATTGCTGTTACACTAAGTGCGTATTTTATTTACATATTTGTTTGTTTGAACAATGCATTGCCATTATTTTATGGTCTAATTTGACACGGAATGGTAGTACCTGTTAGGATTCCATAGATTTATATTGGATTTATATGTTCGCTTTTTCATATACATGAAGTCAATGAAAAGGCTAACATATAAATCAACAAAACAATAAATACTGGTGGTTGGCCCACAGTTACCGCCTTCTAGCACCGATATGATAAAAAGTGATGGGTGTTTGACTTTTAAAAAATTTGAAAAATACGGTTGGGACACTCATAGTTGTTAGGGAGTGACATGATCAGCCGATTTATCGGAGGGGATTTCACTGACCGCCCATCTAACCTAATTTAGGGCCGAAGTGGGGTGTTGCATGTCACAGGACCACTTCGTCCCCGGGACACAGTCCGTTCAGCCACCACAGTCCTGTTATCAAGAATTACGGGTCACCACCCAAGGGGCTGGGTTAGCTCAGTCGGTAGAGCGTTCGGCTAGAAACCACGAGGTTCCTAGTTCAATACCGGCCCTCGCCATTTCAGCGTATGAGCAGCAGAGAGATCTGTGCAGTAAAGTAAGGAGCTGATGGTAGGTGTGGTGCTCCACATCAGAGGCAAAAACAATCTCTTTGGTCTAGCGCTAGTGAAAAGGGGATAGACTTCCTCGCTGTCTGGCTGATACCGACTTTAGACCACCCCGACGACATTAATTTTTTTTACCCACACCCAACTGGTGACCCTCATGGTATGTCTTAAGCAGAGGTGCAGTCAGCATTTTATATAGCCCTTTTAGCAGGGTGGGAATGTAGAAGGAACAAGAGTGTCTCACCTCTAGGTATAAAATCATCCAAGACGAGTTGGCATGCCATTAAAACAAATCAAACACAAACGTAGAAACTTGGGTATGGCAGTTACGGGTCACCACCCACGGTTCATACGCGGTCCAATGGGGGGGGGGTCCATACCATTCTGCATAGTTGCAGTCGGCGTATTCTACAGATAAGGTGCGAGTTTGTTTTTTTAAAGGGGTCGACCAGTTTGTTCGTAGCCGGAACAGGGTTATTATTTTTGATAATAACATCCTCCAATGTGGTTAAGAAATTTGCCTGGAAGAATGAAATCCAAGCTGTGGAAAATAACAATTTATTCATATAACCTATTTCGCGCTTAGTTTCGTCAGACACTACGAACATTTATTTTAAAAATGATTATTCGTACATTGACTCAATCGGCGAGGAAACAGACGCTGAGTTGTATTCTAATAATGAAACTACCTCCGGCGCATATGTAATAGCCTGCGAGATATGCTACAAAGATATACTGGAGAAAGATCATGATTGCTGAGAAAGCGAATATATGAACAGAGTAAAGCACTGAAAACAGGTGATAACTTTAACACTCTTGTAAACCATAACTTGTATGTGTGGCTAGGTACGCGAGGGAGAGATAGATAGATAGATAGATAGATAGAGAGAGAGAGAGAGAGAGAGAGAGAGAGAGAGAGAGAGAGGGGGGGTGGGGTATTTAATACGTCTTTATGTACCAAACTTTATGAATGTGTGAGTAACCTATTTAAAATATTTATGAAAAAGAGTGAAAAAATGCCCATTGTGCTGACAGGAGGAAGAATTCTTATAATGCGTGAAACATTTGACATGTCACTGAAGATAAAATGATAGATATTGATAAGAAAAATATATGAACTCTACATATCTAGGTTATACAGCATTTAAAGTAATTTCCCATGATACCAGGTCGTAAAACTTAAATTCAAATAATAACTTAGCAATATATATATATATATATATATATATATATATATATATATATATAGGCGTATGTGTATCAATGTACTATTGTTTATATACATAAATACATAAACATTGAAAAGTGCAGATATATAAATAGATTGATAAACAGGTTGATGCTGAAATCTATATGCTACATACGCATTGACAAATATGTAATGCATGTATTCATATCTTATATATATATATATATATATATATATATATATATATATATATATATATATGTACTTATTGGGTACTTCATTGTCTGGTATTGTGTCTGAAACTAGCTAAGTAAAGTCAATACATATTCCATAGTTAGATATGTGTATATATACATATATATGTACAGCCAAGAATATATATTTATCTAACATAATATATATATATATATATATATATATATATATATATATATATATATATATAATATATATATATATATATATATAATATATATATAATATATATATATATATATATATATATATATATATATATATATATAATATATATATATATATATAATATATATATATATATATATATATATATATATATATATATATATATATATATATATATATATATATATATATATATATATATATATATATATATATATATATATATATATATATATATATATATATATATATCTATAAAAAAGAAGGCTCTCAAAAAGGATTATGTTAAAAAAAATTATTATCTTACATATTCGACACGTGTTTCAGATCTTCTGTTATCTTCTTCAGACATTAACCATATTTTGACTGAATGTGCAATTTCTGATATTTGATAGGTTTGTTTATAGATTATACAACCGTTTTTTGCAAATCTTCTTTTTTATAGAATATCTAATTTTTCTCGCATTGGACCTATAATAACACTTTATATATATATATATATATATATATATATATATATATATATGTATATAATAAGTCATCCACAGACACGTTTCTTGGCGTTTCACGCCTCTTCAGTGTAGCTAGACACAACTATTCTTGGCTAGGGTCGAACTCAGACTGACCACATGGTAGTCCGATATCTTATCCCCTCGCCCACTGACAGCTGATGCAGGGACTGGTGTTTTTAAACTATATTAAGTACATAGGAATGTTTATGTATTTTACGGTCACTGAGAGATCAAATTACCGGGGAAACGATCATTTATATATATATATATATTATATATAATATATATATATATATATATATATAATATATATATATATATATAATATTCATTGGGTACTTCATTATCTGAACTTGTGTCTAAAACTTGATGTAAATACATATAACATTAGTTAGATGGGTGTATATATATGTACAGCCTAGAACAGAGTTTTTCAACCTTTTTCATCTCACGGCACAGTGAGCTGGGCAATAAATTGATCGACGTACACTATCAGTATATAAACATACAATTATTCTATAATTTAAATTTTAATAAAAGAGGAATAAAATGTAACTAAATAAAGCAAAAAATATTAAAGTAATAGAATAAAAATATAAGAATGATCAACCGTTCTCAACACTCACGGCACACCGACGGAAGTTTCACGGTACACTAGTGTGCCGATGCACACCGGTTGAAAAAAACTCTGGTCTAGAATATAGATTTATCTAACATTAAATATAAACTAAAGCGGAAGAATTAGAAAGAACATAAATGGGATATAATTAGTTATGAGGTAGTAGAGTTGTGGCTGTGTAGCGGTGGAGATTTAGGTCCGATAATTACCCTCTCTGTAATATTGTTAGCTCAAAAATGTTGGGACACTACTTCTGAAGTATCAACACTGCTAGATTTCCCTCGGGCAGTATTTGCAATGATATGAAAGGAAGATATGAAGTGCGGACTTGATGGGTATTAAAAAATTATCTTTAAAAATCTTATTTAGGCCATAGATGGCAACCACTGTTACAATCTTATGGGCCATCCTGTAGGCTTTAAGCAAGAGCGCTTGTCCAGTGGAACTGGATCCTTGGTAGTCCTCTGATAAAGAATCCTGATCCTTGGTAAACCTCTGGTAAAGAATCCTGATCCTTGGTAATCCTCTGGTAAAGAATCCTGAGTATTGTAAGTCCCTCCTCAATGATTGCAAGTAGAACTATGGCCAGTGTTTAAGTAGTGTATCAGCCACACATTATGGCTGATAGCATGGCACACCTGACAGCAAAAAATAGTTTTTTTTTTGAATATGTCTTAATATTCTTACAAAAATCCTTATTTTAATTTTTACAGTTATAGGATTTATGGCCTTTTTTATTGCAAATATAACATATAATATTTGTTTTCCTCGGTAGCGAAGCATTAGTCTTCTTGTTACCATTGTAAGGTTTGTCATACTTATTATTATAACAAGCAAAATAAAAAAAACCCTCCGGGCGATCTAAAACTGAATTTTTGAATGATATTTCCTGAGGGTGTGGGATTTAAAAATTCATTGTCAAAGAGATTGTACCCTAAATAAGTAAGATCATTAAATTCATTAAAGGAGTAAAAAATAAAACAATTTGAAATGGAAACTTCATTCTGATAACTTGAATATATATTAAAATAAAACAAACTATATATAAATATATAATACCGGGTATATATTTATTAAAACCTGTTTAAAAAAACAATGAGGATCGTCAAATTTTGCATGCTCACATTTTGAGTGTATTTATTCTATGTTATGACGATTTTGTATCATGTGACGTAAGCAGTGACGTAGTTTTTGTTACAGACAAATAATGAGTGAATCTCCATTCTTAATAGATTATTGCTATAATTTGTTGATTTATAATCATAGCGGGGATTCCAGGTTTTACCTTCTTTTTTTTAATTGGGTTTTCATTCGTAAGATACCATGATTATTTTCTTTAGAGTACATACTCTCTGCCTCCTCATAGCTCCGTAGTCTAACTTTAAATTCCGTAAATGTCAAATGTTTATCTTTTTTAGTTACCACCATGGTAAAAGGTTTAAAATTGGGAGGCAATCCATTCAAAACCATGGTGATTAATACGCCATCTGTAATAACAATATTTTCTGTCCTTATTAGGGTGGGGGGCAAAGTTTAGGTACCGGACATTTATATCGAAAAGGTAGGTCCCCTTTGATTCCTGACCTAAGAGGTTCTTTAATTCATACTTCTATCAAGGTCGCAACAAGGAATTGTTGCCACCCTGTCGGCTGGGGCGTTAGAATGCACCGACTGCACCTCTGCAGAGGGGGTAAGACTCCCCCAATGGGGTTACCTGTTGGCTTTGGGTGGCGTCCTGCAATGCTTAAGGATAGAACCCAGGTGGATGAGTAGTTCATGACTTGCAATACTCCACTTTGGCCCTATTTTCGGCTAGACGGGCGGTCGGAGAGGCTCCCTCCGATCAATCGGGTGGTCACGTCAAGCCCTAGCACGTATATGATTTTCCCAACCCTATTGCCCTAATGGCAAGCCCCAACCCCTTTTTATCATATGGGTGCTAGAAGGCGGTGACTGAGGGTCCACATGTCCTGAGAATGACGTTAAACCCTATCTGATGGTGAGGTTCCAGTTTTGAAGGTTTGGGGAATGTGGAGCACCCCTTCATCACCATTGCTCACTGGTCCACTCTGACCCGGAGTGGTAGTACCTGTTAGGGTCCCATCTATGGGTTAAATAGATAAATGTATTTATAAAAAAATGAGTATCCATTAGGAATGACTTTATTTTAAAACTATCGGCATTAAATGATCCCCTGAGGTTGATATGCTGTAAAACCAAACAAACTAAGCCAAATACAAAAAAAAGTAATTGTTGCAAATTTACCATAAGTAAGTCTAGTTTTTACCTACTTGCCTCTGTTGGGTGTTGATGTTCACCTCTAAATTGGTGGTTGCTTTTTCGCCACAGCATAATATACCTGTAAATCGCCTTTCTTCATCCACTTTAGCCCCCAAAGAGTAGTTTCGATTTGGTTGATTTTGGTAGAATTAGCAAGTGTAAATACGCTAAAAAGTGTGTGACGTTGTAGATTAATACATTATAGAATTGAATCAATAATTAATACCACCCAATCGACTGACGCGGCAGAAAACAACGACTGCACCTCTATATAGGTGTAAATTACCCTCGATGGGGCCTCATGATGGCAATCGGTGGCGATCCGAGATATCTAGGGATAGAACCCCGGTGACTGAGCAGTCCATGACATGCAATACTCCAATTTGGCTCTTATTCCAGCAAGACAGTCGTCGGTCAGAGAACCCCTCTCCGATTAATCAGCTGGCTATGTCAAGCACTAGCATTTATATGATTGTCCCAACCCTTTTGGTAAGCCCTTGACGTAAATTATGAAAATAGATTTTATTTCACATGATAAGCATAATATTCTTCTTCTAGCAGGACCATTCTTTCATTCATTCTTATTATACTTTCTTCTGTGTAGCATGTCCTTTTCTTTCCTTTATACTAAAAACGGACTGCGCCACTCATTAAAAATAAGAATGTCCCATACCTGGCGATGGGTAACAGATGAATTAATGCCTTTCCCCAGAGAATTAGCACAAGGTCAAACGCAAACAGCCTCGTTCAGGATTTGAAATCGAGACACCTATTCCATTTGCTATTCAAAACCCATTGTATAGTTGAAATCCTTCTCCATCTACTTATAGTTATATATATATATATATCCCAATAACACCAAAGCATTGTTAAAAAAAAGCGACCTCAATTGTTTCGTTGACTGTTGATATTAAATCGGAAGGCTTATTAACAATATATATATATATAATATATATATATATATATATATATATATATATATATATATCGTTGATAATATAGGTGCTGTATTGGCAAATCAAGAGTATTTAATATCATTGATAGAGCATTTTATAGGTCTAAGAAATCATAATTAGTTGTACAAGAAGTTTATATTTTATAGTTTTTCATCAACTAGATTCTTTTTATAGTTTGTGCTATAAAATTATCTATAATACTTTCTTTTAGACTTCCTGTATGCCTTATACTCAAGACTTATTTTATAGTAACAATTTTTAGTTAAAATCCTTTTTTATAATGCTAGTATAATACTAATACAAAAGTCCTCTATATACCATTAATATGCTTTTTGTTGTTGTTGTTTTTTCTTTTCTTTGTTTTACTTTGTTACACTGTTTTTTTAAACATTTGTCAAAAATATTTAAGTTGTCTCTTTAAGTTATTTTTTTTTGTTAATTATTGTATATCTAATAGATTTTGAAAATGTTCAAGTATTGAATCCTTTAGGTATTTATTTGGCTCTCTACAAAGCTATAGTTTGGCGCATGGTCGGTTTAGTGTGGGGAAATACCCTACAAAAATTGAAATTCCTGCGAGGAGAGGGGGCAAAAATGAATTAATTCCGTTGGCAAGAAATGCAACACTTACCCTTTTTAGACGAGAGGTCAGGTGGTGTCGAGGGTAATGGAAGCATCCGCTTGAACTACGCAGTAATTAATTCTTACCCGCTCGGTGCAAAGAGCAAGCAACTCTTACCTATCATTTAATTTACATCCAAAATGTATACCTCCTAAGGTGACCTTTTATCGAACTAACCAAAAATGATTATCTGTGAGGTCATAGGCATTTATCCAGTCTGTTCACCACAGGTTGGATGGGACACAAGGTCGCAAGTAGGTATTTACCCAACCCGTGACCCATCTATGGGTTAAATAGAAACATGTATTTATAAAAAAATGTATTATCCATTAAGAATTGATTTATTTCAAAACTTTATTGGCATTAAATGACCCGCAGAGGTTGATATGCCGTAAAACAAAACCAAACCAAACAAATCCCGTGATGGTTAAAGATCGAACCCTGGTGGCTGAGTAGACAATGACGCACACTTCTGCAGTTTGATTCTCACTTAGGTTAGACGCACCTCTCCCCCGATCAATCGGCTGGTCGCATCAAGTACGTCTAGTACTTATGTGTTTGTCCTAAACCTATTATTCTTTTATCATATATGTGCTAGAAGGTGGTGGCTGAGGATCTGATTGTCATGGCTATGATGTTAAACTCTATCTGATGGTGAAGTTCCAATTCTGAAGCTCTGGGGAATGTAGAGTACGCCGTCATCACTATTACTCCCAGGTCCACACTGATCCAGAGTGTTAGTATCTATTAGGGTCCCATCGATGGGTTAAATAGAAAAAATGTATTTTAAAAAAGTGTTTAAAAATTGAGTTAAAAGATAATTCAGTACCCATCAAGAATGAATACAATTTAAACGTCTTCGGCATAAAATGACCCAATGGGTTGACTAACCATTACACCAGGTTGGGACGCACTTATGTAGGTAGTCATATGTGCGTGCATTTACATGTATGCATATGTTGGTTGGAATTTACGTCATAAGAACCCTTATTGGGTTATGTTATGCTGAAATTTTGTTTTAACTATTCTCCTTGGGAACTCAATTTTTGTCCACATTATTTTTAACTTATTCTTTAACCAATGACACGTGGGTCAGAGTGGACTTGGGAGCAATGGGGATGAAGGGGTACTCCACATTGTGCTGATCTCCAGAATTTGAATTTCACCATCAGATATTTTAATGCCATACCCAGGAAACTACGGCACTCAGTCACCGCTTTCTAACGTGTATATGATGAATAGGATTGGGAGGTTGCCATAAAGGCAATACAGTTGGGACAATCATATAGGTGCTAGGGCCTGACGTGACATACCGATTGATCGGAAGAAGACACTCTGATCACCCATCTAGCCTAAGTAGCAAAGGGAATGGATTCCATCGCCGCCCGGCTGATACCAATATTAGGCCTCTCCTCCAAAAAAAATGATATATTCAGGAAGTATTAAATTTTTTGAAAATTATATATGTAGGAAGTATTCATTTTAGAAAAACGAGATATTCAGGAAGTTTTAAATTTTGTGAAAAAATATATTTTTAGGAAGTATCAAATTCTATTGTCTTTGAAATAATCATTTTCTTCGAGTGAGTCCATGAGCGTTAATGGACTCAGCTGAAATTTGAACTCGTCTAACGGATTTCAATTTTTGAGCTTAGAATGTGTTGAAGTAGCCAATTTACATGCATGCGTAGAATGTTATATATACATATATATATACACACACACATATATATATATATATATATGTGTGTGTGTGTGTGTGTGTGTATGTGTGTGTGTGTGTGTGTTCACGTGCATATATATATCTATAAGGTTTAAAGTAAGACAAAGACAATATAGCCAAATACTATTTATGTACACATACGGTAAATGCTCTAACATCAACATGGTTATAAATTTGTATACAAAATTTTAAGGGTTGCTGGTCTTTAGTATACATTTTAAAAATCAATCAGAGGAAGTTTATAAATTCTTATTCAATAAACCGGTTTAGTGTGGATTTGAAATTTAGATATTTTTATGAAAGATTTCCGTAATAATCTTGTGTGAAAAAATATATTTTCTTTGCCTAGTTAATATGGATTAAATTTGGGGTATCTAAATCAGATTTAAAGAACCAATTTTCTCTGTTGCGTATTCATTATAATCGACAGAAAGAAATGCTTTACTGTCTAGTAAATAGACAACTAATTAATTCCTAAAGAGGAGAGGAAAAGAAATATATAAGTAAAAAAAAAAAAATACTTTCGATTGAAAAGGCGACTGGAAAGTTTCGTTTTAAATCCGGTTGGGTATTAATTGAATCAAGAGACAGAGATTTAAAGGTTGAAAAATGTCATTATTTTGCAAAACACAAGTGGAATGGACCGTAAAACATATAGATGCACACAACTGTCCTCACGTATATTATTGTGTGCGTATGTGAAAGTTTGTGTATACTATATATATATATATATATATATATATATATAAAATAAAAACATGCATTAATAGCTACACTGGCCGTACAACTACAACACTCTCCCGCCGCCTCACATACCATCTCTCCGACACTAGCGCCATAAAACAACACTTAATTAAAAGACACCCAGAAAAATCCACCTCCCCTGATACTAGGAAAATTCTAACCGAAAACACTAAAATTATCTACAAAAAATATATATATATAATATATATATATATTATATATATATATATATATATATATAAGGACTTAAATGAGTCAGACACTATCTACCTAGATTTCACCCGAATGATTTTTCAGGATAATTATAACAGAAGGTTACAAATGATTTTTATCATGGAACTGGGTATTTGAAATGGGTATGAATTAGCATAAAAGTTGAAAATTAAACTTCGTAATAAGTTATAACTATTTTTATTGGGAACAGAGCTATGCCACTTTATGTCTACATGCGTTTAAAATTTATGTTCTTTGGTTTAATAATTCCCTTTTTTTTGTTTTTTGTAATTATCTATGCCGGGATTTTCCACCGTGCAAAACTGGCAAAATTTGCCACATGCTTTGTATCTATTAGATTTCTTTATTTCCCATTTTAAGATGGGTCATATTCCTGATTTTTATTTTATTTTCCACACATGATTAGATAAACTCTCATTATGTGTATATCTTTCGTTTGCGAAATTACTCTTGTGGTTGTAGTATCTAATTTTAAAGACTCCTTGTGTGGATCCCAAGTATACTTTTTTGTTACTATTATTTATATATATTTTCGTTTATTGGTATATACTTTGAATTTATATAAGCCGCACTCTTGTTAACATTTTCCTTCTAGGGGACATTCTGCTTTGTTGATACAGTTACAATTGCTTTGGTTTTGTTTATCTTTTAATAGCTTCTTTTATTAAGTTCCCTACATTGGACATACAGCTATAGCTTATAGTTTGACCGTATTTTTATTGAAGATTATATCTAACATGTTATAGGGGGAATTTTTTTTTATTAGCTTAAAAGATCCCTGCCTAATTTATTATCTATGACCATGCTGAATGGTGGTGTAAACCAGAGGATCCTTCTGTGTCTATTTTTCCTCTTATTAATTATATTAGGTATTTCATTTGGGTTTTTATATATTGGATCGGTTTTATATCCTTAAGTGCTTTTTCGTAGTCTCTTTTATTCTTGTTGAATATTTTGTTATTAGACGAATTAGTTGATTGCCTAACAATTATTCGATTAGGTATATTTTCGAGTACTTTTTTGGGGTGGTGGTTAGAGACTATGCTAATGTAGCTAGGGTTTTGATTATCTTTTCTAAGATACTGTACTGAGTTGTATATTAAGTGTTCAGCCTATGTAATGGGCAATTTTTAGATTGGTTTGTATTTCTAACTTTTTAATAAAAAATATAAACCGTCACTTGGTATTATAAATTTATCACTCGGTAACTCAATAAATGCGTCCGATTTCACCAGACCAGCATTATATAATAAACAAGAAAATATAATATAATAGAGAAAAAAGAAAACTCCGCTATTTCTTTTCTTTCGCTTTTTACAAAACAAGTAGTTTCTTTCTGCTTCAAACACACTGCTTCAAAAATATAAAAGACCATTGTCGGCTTAAAGCCATATGAAAATAAACACATGTGTTTGTTTACTTAACTTCATACTGTCGTGTAGCAAGTCAATAAAAAGTGGAATATAAATAAGTAAAAAAAAAAGTGGAAATGGCAAGCTAGTGTAACGGTTAGAAACTTCGCCTGTCAGCCTGACAGTCGAGGTTTCGAGTCACACACGGAGCAGTCTCCCATGTCTATAACCTTGCTGATGATATATATATATATATATATATATGTGTGTGTGTGTCTATGGACAAGAACATATATAACGAGTGGAGGACGTAAAGGCATTATTTTTATTTGATTTTTTAACAGCTTGTGCTAATTTTCTGTGTCTCATAATATAATATAACGCAATATAATATTATATGATATAATATACTATAATCTGATAAAAATTAATATACTTTATATTATATTAACATTTTCAATAATGACTATCTAAAGAAATTGTAAAATCATGAAACATATATTAAACGTGTGTTTATGTGTATGTATATACATAGTCTGGTATATATACACCAGACTATATATATATATATATATGTATATATATATATATATATATATATATATATATATATATATGTTAACATAAAGAATGGCTGTGTTGTATATATTTTTCTTCTTTACACATACTTTTAGTGAACTGAGTGTGATAGAAACGTTTATCTATATTGCATTGAGTAATATAATATTGTATAATAAAATGATACAATAATTGCATTTTACAGTTTGGATTATGCCAATCTGTTTCATGATGATATTAACATTTTCAAATAAACTTATAAATATCTGAAGAAATTGTAATTACATAAATCTGCTACTTCTAAGCCAAGCCGTTTATATATATATATATATATATATATATATATATATATATATATATATATATATATATATATAATCATGTCGCGCGCGCAGCATGGATATCCATGACAATCTTTCGCCAACCTTCCCTATTACTCATGGCCCCTGGGAGGTCCTCTGTGCAGCATCCAGAATCTTCGCATAGTTGGTAAATGTAGGTCCTTAGCGGGCGTCCTACGTTAGCATGTCCATGTGTTGGCTTCCACAGGAGAACGTCGCTTATGAGCTCATCCCCGCTTCTCCAGCATAGTCCGTCTCACCCGGATGGTTTGTGAGATGGGGGGCAGGTGACCATATAGTTGCTTCTTTGTGGGTGCTGCTTCCATGACTTGTTCAAGACTACTCGCAGCTTTCTTGTGCTGGTACCATCTAGCTTATTCTCGAGGCGCTTTGTCAGGGTCCAAGTGGTGCAGCCATACAGCAGCACTGATATAACAACAACTTGGAAGAATTGTTGCTTTAGCTTTTCAGTGAGATCGGATCTCCATATTACTGATAATCTGTTTGTGGGCGCCCATGCCTTTCCTATTCGTGTATTAACATCGCTTTCTGTGGATGAGATATTACTGCCTAGGTAAGTGAACTGCTCTACTGGCTTAAGAGGCTTGCCGTCAAGATTATTATGAGTTTTTCACATCAGCGTTAGCTGATGGTCTTTCACTGGAGTCTGAGTGACAACAAGTCTCCTCAGGTCTCCAGGACGCTTCTGAGTATTCTGGCAGATTGCAGCAGTGCAGTATTCTGGATGGTCCCAATCTTTTCTCTGATTTCCAGATTTTCCACTCCTTTTTCCAATCATTTTGGGACTGTTTCAAGTGCACCAACTACAATTGGTAGCACATTGACTTTCATATTCCCTATTTTTTCAGTTCTCTGGCAAGGTTCAGGTATTATTATTATTATTATTATTATTATTATTATTATTATTGTAAATGTAAACATGTGTACATAATATCATATGCATAACATGTAAATGGTATCATTATGAAAGAAAACGTATATATATATATATATATTTATGTATACATGATATTATATGGGAGGAAAATGAGGAAATCTATCTGACAGTATGTGGAGAAATGTAGACAAACACGAGATGTTACACTGGATGGAAGTTTATTCTTAGTCGTAGTAACGGCGTTCGAACGTTTCGGTTTATATAAAAACCTTCTTTAGGGCAATATGAAACAAGTAAAGGGAAAAAAGATTTTGGGTGTTTTTGAATGAATTGTTTAGAAAATATATGGAAAAGGTTCATAATCAATGTACGGTTATGACTCTTCACACATATTCTCCAAACTCAACTCATTCAAAACATCTATCATCTTTTTAACAACAAAGATCTTTTCTTTTTTTTAATCCTCTCCTATTTTCTGTGTTGCATGTCCTTTTTCTTCCCATTCTTTATTATAAAAACTTAATTGTCCGTTATTTAGCTGTAATAACGACACTGATAAGAAATTATTCGGTGGGTAAGCAACACCAGATAATGAGGATTTATTTGTTTATTTTTTATTTAATCTTGGACCATTTGGAAAGTTTTTTTTATACCACAGGGTTTTGCAAGATGATAACGGTCATAAATTAAGAAACACGAGTATTAATGTATAGATGTTTATATTTGTTGATGAGAAATAATTAAATTTGTACTTTTAGAAACAATAACTACACTCTTTATATTTTATATATACTAGCAAATATATGCACCTCCGGGTGCAAGTATTTTAGTTAAATTTTATAATAAAATATGATATTAAATTAGAAAGGCTAATGAAACTGAATAAGAATGTAGATAAAAAGATTTTGAACAGAGAGGGTATGATTGAAGAATAGAACAACTTTGAAACTAACACTTCCATCATTTTCCGTTACTCCCGTCTTTCATTGGTAAATTTTCCTAATTTAAACCGTTTAGTTAAAATAGGAAGTAAAAAAATAATATTACAGTTATTTCTTCTTGTTAAGGGATTTCTTTTAAGATTTATTGAAGAGATTTTTGCTCATATTCAATAGGATAAAACCAAACAATTAGAAATCAATAATACTAAGCATATATTTATTAAAATCAATTTTTTAAAGATCAATATGCAAATTAGCCTTCCCATTCACACTGTAAACTGCTATTTTGTTGTATATATAAATACAATTGTATGTTATTAGTTGTAGATATGGTCAACAGTGTAAGTAATGTAAAACAATGTTATTAATAACTGAGGTTTAAATAAAAATAAAATCATGGAGAATATGATGTAAATAACTAAAGGAATTGTGACTTGTTTAGTAATATAGTTTCGGTTACAGACAGAAAAACACACAATCTCCATTATAATAAGATATTTTTAAAATTACCACGTGATTTATATGGGTACCGATGGTTTACTCTCTTCTCGTCCAGAATTCCCAATTTGTCATTATATTCTACAACATGTTTATGTAGATGTGCGTAGGTATATCATCCACAACTTACGGATTATTCATTCTTCTTTATCGTATAGTTAAGCATGCGGCACAAGATGAGGGAATAAATAAGTAATGTATATTAATAGAGACACAACAAAAAAACTGACACATTTCGAAAGAGTTACCACGTGTCTTGGAGCTTTTCTCTCGTGATCCAATGCCATTTTGTGAAATTAACCAAAATCCAAAAGCATCAAGAAGGAAAAATTAACAGAGATTCTATACATTTCGTGCCAAAACCCCAGCAGAAATTTCAAGCCTGCTTTTTTAGCGAGGGAAAATTATCGGCTATAATAATCTTGCCTATCGCATATTAGCATAAGTAACAGAAAAAAAGTAGTAAGAACAAACATAGCTTACTTAAACATATCCATAGATATTTGGAGAAAAAATAATTAGGACTATCAAGAGACTGAGGCAGTTCGAACTTCAGAGATAATAAGGTTTCGTTATTTCATATCCTTTTGTGCAGTCATTTTTTTTCTTTTAATTCACATGTCGATGGGGTTTAGCATACGTTGACACCAACCTCCCCGAAAAATGTTGATGTTCTAGGTATGATACTAAATTCATCACCATTACTCGAAGGTTCACTCTGACCCGGAGAGGTAATACTTTTTAGGGTCCCATCAATGGACTAAATATTAAAAAAAAATGAGTTTCAGAAAATTGAGTGCCATCAACAATCAATAATACAAAACGGCATAAAATAACCCTAAAAAATTGATACGCCGTAAAATCCAACATCTATACATATATAAATGGCTGTTATGTGTATATGTATGTCCGGAGGAAACTTAGAAAATCAAACAATTAACGACGAATTAAATATATACACACATTAAATATCACCAGGGCTTGTTTTTTTAGCAAAATTAATAGAGATTTGATTTATATCCGTGAAGATAATTAAAAAACAAAATTTAGATGATAACAGCATGGATTTTTTTCTTCTTCATTTTATATTTTAGATAGTAGACATTAACATTTATTTTCAGAGTAGTTGGATCAATGCAAAGTCTATGTTGTTACATAGAGATTTAAATGGGACATCCCACGAGGATTCAACTTACGATTCAGTAATAATGGATCTGCGGGACTAACTAAAAAACAACCCTCTACCCAGGCGACGCCGGGTAGCCGCTGCTAGTTTTATATATGTTATGATTAGAAGGTTATCAAATCTTGTTTCACATAAGTTTATCACAGAAATCATTCATAAAAATATCTAAATCTCAAATCCACAGTTACCACGGTTTATTGAATAAAAAAGACTAAACTTTCTGCGATTGATTTTTAAAATGTATCCAAAAGACCAGCCACCCATTAAAAGTTTGTATACGAATTCATAACCATGTTGATGTGAGAGCATTAGCCGTATGTGTACGTAAATATTCCTTGGCTATAAATGCACGCGTATTTACATAACCTCCTGTGTATGCATGTAAACTAGCTACTTCAACAAGTTCTAGCTTCAGAAATTGAAATCCGTTAGACGAGTTCAAATTTCACCTGAGGCTATTAACTCTCATGGACTCACCCGATGAAAACGATTATTTCAAAGAAAATAAAATTTAATACTTCCTAAAAAATTTAATTTTTCAAAAAATTTAAAACTTCCTGAATATCCAATTTTTCGACAAAAAAAAAGAATACTTCCTACATATATAATTTTTCAAAAATTTAATACTTCCTGAATATATCATTTTTTTTAAGTAGGTGGAGTAGCCTAATGTCGGTATCAGCCTGATGGCGAGGGAGTCTATTCCCTTTTCGTTAGCACTAGACCTGGGAGACTGTTTTTTTGCGTCTGGGTAGAGCGCCACAGCTACCATCAGCTCCCCACGTTACCGAACATATCAGATTACCCAGTCTGCGCCGAGTTGGCGGTTCAGGTATCGAACCTAGAATCTTATGATTTATAGGTGGGTGCTCTACCGACTGAATTAAACAAAACCCTAATTTTTCCAAAAAATGAACACTTGGGTAATTCAATGTCAAATCATCAAAAAAAAGTAAAATCCTTCAATTTTTCTGAAATTTTTTCCAGGTGTGGACTATATCAACATTAGATAATCCCCAAAACTTGAGCTTCCAAATCCAAAAATTGGCGGAGTTATGTCGATTTCTAGCTTTCCACATTTTGTGTGGTTGGCAAAAAATGGTGGTTTTTGTAATCTATCTTTGTCCGTAAAATGAGTTCTAGAGCTTCCCTACTACTAAAAATTGGTTTATAAAAGCATTTTTGCCCATGAAATTCATAAATACTATCAAAAAAGTTTTAAAATAAACTTTTAAGTTATTGATGATTTCTGATTTTTTCCTATTCTTAATATCTCGATGTGGCACTGCATCTATGGCAATTTTTTTCTATTATTTCATATATATTGAACATTATTTGCTCAGAGTGGTAGTACATGTTAGGGTCCCATCTATGGGTTAAATAGAATAAAATGAATTAACAAAAATGTGTTAAAAAATTTAGTTCAATCAAATAATTTTCAACACTAATCAAAAAAGAAAATATAATAACCCAACAAGGGTTGACATGCCGTAAAATCCCCCCACAAAATAGAAAAGAAACATAAATTTTGGAAAGACCATCTTTCATTTTTTGATATCTAATTACTTTCTTCATTGGGGCACTCTTGGCGTAATGGTTACCGTTGTAGATTTTAATGTCGATGTACTGAGATCAAATCTTGGAGGGTTTTGTTTTGCCTTTCATTTCACGCTAATATTCTATTGTTGTATATTGTACAACCGGAAATAGGAATTTCCGGTTAAATTAAACAAAGAAAGACAACAAAAATGACAAAGGTAAAAGCGAACAAAGAAGCAAAAAACGGAAATAGATTTGTCCGCTGATAAGTGTAACAAAAAAAACGCGTAGGCGTTTAAGATATATAAAAGGAAGTCAGCCAGTTAGTCAGACAGCGGACGGCGAACAGTGAGTGACTGACGCTCACGGTCAGTCGCGGCCAAGGGCGGTGAGACGCCACCTGCCACTCCTTTACTTCAAGATCGCCAGTCATCACCATCCCAGCAGTAGTAGTAGTCATTGTCAGCGCTCGCCACCCACTAGCCGAGGAAAAGAAATAAACGAAAGTTTTTACAATACCCATGTGTTGTGATTTCATTAAGCGACCACTACATATATCACTTTTGGTACAATGAAAACCCCAGTACGCAACACTATCAATGGTGAAATAGTAGACAGTTGTCCAAGTAAATTTACAAAATCACGACCTACTCATAATATTCTATCAATCATAATTCATCAAAAACAATTTTAAACCAATATAATTTATTCTATTGTCTTTTTCTGTCCTTTTCTATGTAGTTATTAACTTGCTGAGTGATATGGAATTAATTTAGTCGAGTCCCCAATCACCAAGAACCAGTATTAGCATTAACATACACCTGATATACTAACATGTAAAAAAAAGACAAGCTCATCTACGTATAATAAACAGTATATATATATATATATAATATATATATATATATATATATATATATATATATATAAAATACAATATGCCTATTGTATTCCATGAACCAGCAGTACGTGGAAGGGGTACTAACACGAAGACAATATAGGCTTATCTCCACATAATGAAATGCATTATATACATACAGGCACTATTGAAAAGAATACACAATAAATACAATATGCGATTAGTATTCTATGAACTAGCAGTATGTGAAATGGGTACAAAACGGAAAGAGGTTTTACTTACATAATTATTGACATAGCCAATGTGTCTTTATTATTTATACTCGGGAAGCGGACGCGTCTCTGCTGTGCAAAGAACAGAAGCAAAAAAGCAATATAAAACACGGAAATTAGCCGTTTGTGAATTTCATTCAACCATATAATATTTTTTACCATCGTTATTTGGCTGCTACATGCAGAAGTCACGCCATGATTGTCCAGACCCTTCCTTGTGCAAATGGGCACCTTCCAAGATCTTACTGCGCATATTCCAAAAACCTTCGCTGCTCGACATGTGCACATTCCAAATCTTCCAGTGTACACGCACCCAGGCCAAATGCACCTTGGCACATCTTCAGTGATTGACATAAAAATCCAGCAGATGCACGCATGGACAGCAACTAGTTGCCAGTCAAATAATAAAAAAGGCAAAAAAAAAGAAAAAAAGATAGATAAGAATAAAAAAAAACAATTTCGGGAACTGATTTATAGAATACTGAAAAAAAAAAAATCTTTTATCACGCAACATACTTTTTCGTGGAGACGTCGGCAGTTGACTCATATGTTGAAAACTAAATACATGCCTCGACTTCAACTCGTTTTAACCTTTTCATCGCTCGTTTCCGCATTTCCCCATCTCAATAGGAAATATGCGTAACTTCAATATGCTTTCAAGAAAGAATTTCACTATTTCTCTGATGGCTCCCGAATACGACAAGAAGGTTCCCGAGTCCGACAAGAAATACATGAAGAAGGCCGGAGGGCATATAGACCGAAAGTTGTACAAATAACAATGAAGATGGGAACAATAGTCCGAATAAAACAGATAATACTAGAATTTCACTAGTTTTCAAGTAGAAAGATTTGACATAAAATTTCTCTGCTAATACGAAATAAAAATCTAACTTCAACTTACCATAAATGGAAGTCTCGTCGGCTGGGATTTTAGTATACACTGAATGCACCTTTACAGCCCCCTCCCCCCAACGGGTCCACCTGTTGCCCGTAATTGAAGAATCGTGATACTTAAGGATGGAACCCTAGTGGCTGAGTAGTCCCAGACATGGAACACTCAACTTTGGCTCTTACTTAGGCGTTGCGGTCGGAGAGACCCCCCCCGATCAATTGGCCCGTCACGTTAAAGCCTAGCCCTATAATATTGTCCCAACCCTATTGCTTTCAGGGCAAGCCCCGATCCTTTTTATCATATATATGCTAGAAGTCGGTGGCTGAGCATCTCAATGTCGTATGAAAAATGATTTTGAAATGAGTTTTAAAAGCTGAATTTGAAACAAAAAAAATTGAAGACCATAAAGAATGAATAAAACAAAATATCTTCGGCATAAAATAACCCAACTAGGGTTGACATATCTTAAAATCCAACCAACCAGCCAACAATTGATGGATTTATTGATTGATTTTAAAGTCATCTCAAACCGTCTGGTCTTATTTAATGAAGAGAGGTTAGGGAAGTCTGTACATTTATATTTACATGTTTGAGTATTTTTGCACACGCCTATATATATTTACCAACCACTCCATCTTGGATATGACGTTAAACTGCATCTAGTGGTTAGGTCCCAATTCTGTAGAATGTAGAATTTCTGGTCATTGACTTTAAATCCAAGGTCCACTCTAATCCAGCCTGTTAGAATACCATCAATGATTAAATATATCAAAAATGTGTTTTAAAAATGTGTTTAAAAGAGAAATGAGTTTAAAAAATGAATCCCTAGTAAGAATGAATCAAACAAAAACATATTCGTTATAAAATAACTTTAGTGTTAATATGCTGTAAAACACATCCAGCCAACTGAACCCCGACTGTACCTCTGTAGAGGGAGAGACTACCCCAATGGGGCCACCTGTTGACCGTGGGTGGCGACCCGTAATGCTTAAGGATAGAACCCAGGTGGTTGAGCAGTCCATGACATGCAATACTCCACTTTGGGCCTTTCTTGGGCTAGACGGGCGGTCGGAGAGGTCCCCTCCGATCAATCGGTTGGTCACGTCAAGCCCTAGCACCTATATGATTTCCCCAACCCGTTTTATCATATGGGTGCTAGAAAGCTGTGGCTGAGGGTCTAGATGTCCTGGGAATAACTCTATCTAATGGTGAGGTTCCAGTTCTGGAGGTTTGGGGGAATGTGGAGCACCCCTTCATCACCATTGCTCCCTGGTTCCCTCTGACCCGGAGTGGTAGTTGCCTGTTAGGGTCCCATCTATGGGTTAAATAGAAAAATGTATTTATAAAAATATTGAGTATTCATTAATAATGGCTTTATTTCAAAACTTTATCGGCATTAAATGATCCACTGAGTTTGATATGCCGTAAAACAAAACAAACAAACCAAACCAAACCAATCTTCCAGCACGAGCAGGAAAATTTCATAAGCGGAGTTTAACAGGTTTGAATTTAGAGTATTCCTTCTCCTACACTGGTTACCTTCTTAAGGTCTGCCCTACTATTTACTTATAAATAGTTGAATGCATACTTCTTCGCAAAAGTATTAGTGCTATGGGAAATGCAAACAACCTCGACTAGCATTCGACATCTGGTCGCCGATTTCATGTCATATGAGGATAATCCTGAATGCGCATGATAATATATAAAGTATTCATATCTAATACATTCACATAACTAATAATAATGTTTTAGTAAAAGAAATTTAGTAATTATTCCCAATATAACTAATTTACAATTATTTGATATCAAGAATTCATATTGAATACGAATGAATTTTAAACACATTTATTTGACCTCCAGATGTGAGCCGAACAGTACCTCCGGGTCATAGTAGACATGGAATTAATGTCAATGAATCGGTAGTCCGTACTCCACAATACTTAGTATAATGTATGATTTCTTGAAACCATACAATGCTCCGTCATATTGGTTCAGGTGACATAGAAAGAACAGTCGTGTCAAAAATTGTCTTGATGATTATATAGCGCCCATTTATATAGTCGAGCATGTATTCCTTCCTTGAGAAAGAGCATTTGAATAGTTATTTTAACTACTCCGGCATATTGGTTCAGGTGACATAAAAAGAATAGTTGTGTCAGAAATTACCTAGATGATTATGTAGCGCCAATTTATATTAGTGGTGGCTATATACATGCATTGAAAAGCAGCATTTGAGTTGTCACTTTTTAACTATTCCGGCATATTTTGTAGGTGACATAAAAAGAATAGTTCTGTCAGAAATTGCCTCGATGATTAGGTAACTCCAATGATAGAAACTGTATACCTGTCTTGAAAAGTAGCATTAGAATAGTTAGTTTTAAATGTGTTATTATTTATATTAGATATGAATTATTGGTATCATATAAGTACACAAAATGTTAATATGAACATGCAATGAAGGCGATTCCCTAACCCCTAGGTATAGAATAAACGTAGACTGGTTGACATGCCGTTAAAATATTTTTTAAATTAAATCTTCATCTCCCATCTATGGGTTAAATAGAAAAATGTATTCATAAAAAAATTGTATTATCCATTAAGAATTGATTTATTTCAAAACTTTATCGGCATTAAATGACCCACTGAGGTTGATATGCCGTAAAACAAAACCAAACCAAACCAAACCAAACCAAAATCTTCATCATCCATCACTGTTCCGACAAAAAAATCTATCACTGTTCAGGCAAACAATGTTTCCCTTCTAATGCCCCGATGAACGTTAAATACAAAACCGAAACGTTTTAACATCGACTTAACATTGTTTTCCCATTGTACACACACACACACACGCACGCGCGCACACACACACACACACACAAAATGCATGTGTCTCTGTAGATGAATAGTTTGAAAATCGCATAGGCGAGAAATAGTTACCAAGCATCTTTGACTTTGTATTCGCAACTGTAACTTATATATATATTATATATATATATATATATATATATATATATGAATGACTATTCTTATGCACCGGCAAAATGTTTCTTTTGTTCCACTTCATATTCAGTTTTCTCTCTTGTATCAAAACTCAAGCAGTATTTGAGTGCATTCACGAGGGTTTCAAAGTTCACAGTGAACACGAAAGTCACATGCACATATCTAGTTAAGTATATATTTCCAACGAGAGAAATAGATATAGAGTGTCGAAGACAACGGAGAAGGGAACAAGGGAACGATGTCTTAGTGAAAAAGGCCGGGGTGAACAGAAGATGGAGTTGGCACCGAATCAAGAAAGACTGTTCATAATTAAAGGCTTTTTCGCCCCTATCCGCCTGCTATTCGCTCTTCGCTCCCCTCCACTCATCTTGGGCTTCATTCTAAAAGCTTGTCTTAATGCACACAAGCAACAAATGACGATGCCGTCAGCGACTTTACAAACATTCGAGCTTCCACTTGGCGCATTGAACAATACATCACGCCATATTGGAAAGTTATGGACGCGAGCTTCTCTTTGTGTGATGTTCTGTATTCTTTATTCGACATATTGCCTTCGTTCTTTCTTTCTTTCTATCTTTCTTTTTCTTTCTTTTTTTCTTTCTTTTTTTCTTTCTTTATTTCTTTATTTATTTTTGTCGTTTCCGATTATGCATCTTATTTCCTGGTTTTTTCTTTCTTGCTTTTTTTATTTTATTCGTTATTCACTTTTTTTCACTCATTCCGAATTCACTTTATTTCTTTTTCTTCTCTCATCTTTTCCCTTTACCTCTTTTTCTTTCTGACTTTATTCTTGTTCCTGCTTTTTAGTCTTTGGCTTGTAATTTCCTTATTTGGGTAGGTTATTATTATTATTATTATTATTATTATTATTATTATTATTATTATTATTATTATTTGCTCCTTTTGAGTTTTCACATCAGTGTTAGCTGATGGTCTTTCACTAGAGTCTGAGTGACAGCAAGTCTCCTCAGCTCTCCAGGACTCTTCTCAGTATTCTGGCAGATTGCAGCAGTGCAGTGTTCTGAATGGTTTCAACCCTTCCTCTGATTTCCAAACTTTCCAGACCCTTTTCCAATCCTTTTGGGACTGTTCCAAGTGCACCAACTACAATTGGTATCACTTTCACTTTCATATTCCATAATTTTTCAGTTCTCTGGCAAGGTCCAGATATTTGTCCATTTTTTTCATTTTCCTTTAGCTTCACCCTGTGATGTGCTGGCACTGCAAAATACACCAGTTGACAAGTTCTTTCTTTTTTGTTTATCAACACTAGGTCTGGTCTTCTTGCTGGGATAAGGTGATCCGTTTTTATTTCAAAGTCCCAGAGAATTTTATATGTTTCGTTCTCAAGAACAGATTCTGGTTTATGCATATACCATTATGGTCAAAATTAAATATTTTGCATATTATTATTATTATTATTATTATTATTATTATTATTATTATTTGTTTTCTTTGTCTATTATTTCAATGATTTACGTTTTTTATCTTTCTTCATTCCTTTACAATAGGATTCATCTTTTTCTTTCTTTTTTTCTTCCTTTCTTTTCTTCTTTGATATCTTTACCTGTTTGCTTTTTGTTTGTTCATTTGGTTCTTTCTATATAATTCATTATCTTTTTTCATTATCTGTCATATTTTATTGTTCTTACTTTTTTCCCCCTTCACAGTGATATAATTTTTCTTTATTTCTTTCGATATAATTACCTATATATTCTTCATTATCTATAAATTTCTTTTTTCATTATTTTTTGTTTTTTCTTTCTGTCTTGACCATACTAATAATCTTATTCTTTTTTCTTTCTTTTTTTCTTTCTTTCTTTCTTCACAGTGTCATTCTTTTCTTTTTGTGATGGTGTTCAGTATTCTTTCTTTACTCGACATCTTGCTTTCTTTCCCTTTCTGATTCTCACTTCCTTTTTTTTGTATTTCATTCGTTTTTTTTCTCTCATTCCGAGTTCATTTTGTTTTCATTTACTATTTTCTTCTCTCGTTTCTTCCATTTAACTCTGTTTCTTCTTACACTTCATTCCTTTTCCTGCATTCTAACCTTTTGCTCTCTTCATTGCAAATTATTTTCGAACAACTTTCTATTTCAGTTTCCTGAGATTTTTGCTTTAGTTTTTTTAATTTTTATTCTTATTACCTCCAAGTAATTTCCTTCTGTTTGAGTAGGTTATTATTATTATTATTATTATTATTATTATTATTATTATTATTATTATTATTATTGAGTTCTTCACACCAACGTTAGCTGATAGTATTTCCCTGGGGTCTGAGTGACAACAAGTCTCCTCAGGTATCCAGGACTCTTCTGAGTATTCTGGCAGATTGCAACAGTACAGTATTCTGGATGGTCTCAATTTTTCCTCCGATTTCCAGATTTTCCAGTCTTTTTTCCAAGCTTTTTGGACCGTGCCAAGTGCAGCAACTACAATTGGTATCACTTTAACTTTCATATTCCAGAGCTTTTTCATTTCTCTGGCAAGGTCCAAGTATTTGTCCATCTTTTCGTTTTTCACCCTGTGATCTGCTGGAACTGCAAAATCCACCAGTTGACAAGTTCTTTATTATTATTATTATTATTATTATTATTATTATTATTATTATTATTATTATTATTATTATTATTATTATTATTATTATTATTATTATTTCTGTATTCTTTCAATTCTTTACCTTTTCGCTGTTCTTTTTTTTTCTGTCTAATTTCAATTTTTTTTATTATCTTGAACTTTTTCCTTTGCTTTCTTTTTTTGTTCCTTTTTTAACAATACAATTAATATTTTCTTTTTTTTCTCTTTTTCTTTCTAACTTCCTCTCTTTTATTTATCATCTGCCACCTTTTCTTTCTTTTTTTTCTTCTTTCTTTCTTTCTTCTCGGTACCATTAATTCTTTTTTCTTTTTTGCTTTCTATATAATTCACTATATTTTTTTATCTGCCATATCTGTCCTTTTTCTTTCTTTATCACACAAGCATTCATTTCTTCTTTTCTTTTTTTTCTTTCTTTCTTTCTTCAACGTACCATTAATGTTTTTTTCTTGCTTTCTTTCTTAATATCTATTCCTAATACTTATTATTTCTCTTTCATCCATTTTCTCATCTGTGTTATTTGTTTTCAACTTTTTCTTAATCTTACTTTTTTTTATTCTTCATCCTTTTTCTCATTCCACAACAATTGGTTTTCCTTTTTTTTATCAATTTCCTTTTTCTTGTCATGTATTTTACGTTTTATTTTCAATCATCTTTTAAAGTGTTTTTCTATTTATTTTATCTTTTTCATTTCCCTGTCGGATTTCCTCTATTTTCTTTATTCTTCTTATTTCTTTCCCATTTTCTTCTTTCAATCTTCTTTTCTTTATTTGCATTCACTCTATGTTCTCTTCTTTATTTTGTCATTCTTTATTTTTCAATTCTTTCTTGCCTTTTCATTCATTTTCGTTCCTCTCATTATTTTTACATTTACCATTTCTTTGTATATAATTTTCTTCATAATCTGATATATTTTCTAGTTCTTTCTTCTTCATAGTGCCATTCATTTTTCTTTATTTCTTTCCATATAATTCTCTTTATTTTCTTTATCATCTTTTTCTTTATTTCTTTATTCTTTATTATTTCTTCATTCTTGCCTTTCATTCATTTTCGTTCCTCTCATTATTTTTATATTTACCATCCCTTTCATTCTTTCTATATATATTTTTATATTATCTGATATATTTTCTAGTTCTTTATTTTTTTTCTTTCTTCACAGTTCCATTAATTATTACTTTATTTCTTTCCATATAATTCCCTATCATTTCTTTATTATCTATCTTTTTCTTCCTTCTTTATTATTTTCCTTCTTTCTTACCTTTTCATTCATTTTCATTTACCATCCCTTTCTTTCTTTCTTTCTTTCTTTCTTTCTTTTCTTTCTATATAATTTTCTTTATAATCTTGTATCATTACTAGTTCTTTCTTTCTTTTGTTACAGTGTCACTTATTTCTTCTTTATTTCATTCCATATAATTCCCTATATATTCTATCTTTTTTTCATCTTTTCATTCTTTATTATTATCCTTCTTTCTTGCTTTTTCATTTATTTTCGTTCCTTTCATTATTTCTACATTTCCCATTCCTTCTTTTTGTTTCAGTCTATCATTTCTATTTCTTCTTCTCTCCATATTCGTCTTTTATTTGCTTCGTTTCCTTTTCTATCCTTAGTTTTTATAAATATCATTTCACATTCCATTTACTGTTGTTTTCCCCCTTATTGTCAATGTACTAATGTGTTGGTGTGCGTTGCGTGAGTGACAAAATTGCCGTTAACGTATAGAAATACTCACCAAGGTAGAAATACATTAAATCCCCATTTAATCAGTTTCATGTATTACAGCAATGTGCAAATTCCATGTACAATGTTCTTTGTTGAAATATTCACCTATAAAATAAATACCGAAAGTTATAGTTATTTGCTAATATATTATTACTAGCAGGACCTGTTGATATACCATAGTAAGATAATTGATTATTATAACAGGTGATATGTTTACTTAAGTGCTATTGCGAAATAGTTTAATATGTAAAAACTATAATAATCCTAATTTAACTCCCCTCTCTCTCTCTCTCTTTTCTTTTCGCTCATTATTTTCATTATTTTTCAATATTTTTAATTAAAAGAGATTGGTGTTATCACTTCCGCGTGCTCATCGATGTCTCTATCTTTCCCCTGCGATCATATGCATAATCTATCCGAATATTTCCTCATAATCAATGAACATCTATATTAAGGGTAAGTTAAAATGTATATTATTTCAATAAAGTGTGGTCGCAGTTTTGTTATGTGAGGTAAAATGTGAGGAATGAATGAACAAAACTCAGACAAATATGTGTAGTATATTTCGCTGTAGTTTGGAACTCGGCTTCTTCAGCTTTTATTGAATTATCAGGATCATACAAGTGTTTTATAGAATGGGGAAGTAGGTAGGTGGGTAACTTTTCAATAAAAGCTGAAGACGCCGAGTTCAATACTCCAGCGAAATATGATACACATTTTGTCTGAGTTTTGTTCTTTCATTCCTCATATTTTACTTCATTCTGTCGAATTCATTCCAACCCCATTTTCCTCAATAATATATAATATATATATATATATATATATATATATATATATTATATATATTAGCAAACCCTCCATACAAGTATGTGGTGGCATAAGGACAATTACTTCAGTGGAGTTTTAACAGGTTTGAATTCAGTTTTTAGTTGGCTAATCAAAGTTAGATCCCAGTTCGCCTTAATATTTACCCATAGCCGGAGGGAGAATGTGATGCATACCTTTTCCAAGGGTATTAGCGTTATCTGACATATGAAAAATGAATAACACATGCATTGCTTTTGAAACGGTCCCATTGGAATTGAACTTACTTTCTCCATTCCAGAATTGGAACTTCACCATCAGATGGTTTAACATCATACCCAGTACACTAAGACCCTAAACCAGCACATTCTAGCAGGTATATGATAAAAAGATGTAGGCGGTTTGCCATAAGAGCAATAGGGCCGGAACACTCATAGACGTGCTAGGGCTTGACATGACCAGCTGGCTGATTGTAGTGGCCTTGTCTACTGACCGTCTAGCCCAAAAGTCAAAATGGAGTGTTGCGTGTCAAGGACTGGTTAGCCACTAGGATTCCATCCTTAAGCATCGGGTTGCCTCACACAGCCAACAAGTGGTCACTTTGGTGCGAGGTTCTTAACCGTCTGCAGAGGTGCAGTCGGCGTATTTTACAGACCCAGCCGACAGGACAGACCAATACGTTTGTATAGTAGTCTTGAAGTTCAGGCACAATCACTTTATTATATAAGATGCTCGACTGTGCACACATTTTTATTTAAATGTTCGATTAAAAAAATCTTGTCATTTTGATCACACCTCGTATCGTTTTTAATACAGTTATATCGATGAAACTTTGATATGCGATTTACATGCAATGAAATTGATTTGGTATTCAATCTATCTAAACCTAAATTTAATTTGTTTCATTTTAATTCATCTTAATAATAAATGTTATATCTGTTTTTTTTATTGTTTGTTGATATATGTATATTTGATTTGCCGATAAATTTAATAAATTATTTTCAAATTTGTATAATTTCAATTTTGAATATATATATAAATACGATTTATACAAGATATGATTAACAAATATTATACTTTGATCAAATGTGAGTTTTGTAGATCACGGTTTAGTTTAATTGTTAAATGATATACAACCTTCATGGGTTATTTAGTGCCAAAACCATCCTTGTATATATTTACTAATCCATCCACACAAGGAGGATATGACACAAGGTGTCAATTTTTAAGTTGAGTGTAACAGGTTCGAATTTAGAATTTACCTTTTGTAGATTGTTTGCCAAGTCAACGTTAAAGAATCCAGTCTGTCCTATTTACCCATAATTGGATGCACACCTTTCCCAAGTGTATTAACTTGATGTGAAATGCAAATAGCCTCGTTCAGAATTGAATACCATCCTTGGAGAAGAACAGTAGTGACATTATTCAACACATATCTAGGGGATGAAAAGTTTCGTACATTTTTCAATGGTATTTGTTTGAAAGTGAACGTAATAGCGCGACTGGAGTTCGAACTCGCCTACTCGAATATAGCAGTCCAACACGTTAGCCACTACACAACGTGGAATCCACTGTAGATCAAGTTGGTTTGGTTTGTTGGATTTACGGCATCTCAATCGTTGTCGAGTTATTTTATGCCGAAAAAGTTTTGTTCAATTTATGCTTGAGAGGTATTCATTTTTTTAAAACAAATCTTTGAAACACATTTTCTTAAAACTCATTTTTCCTCTATTTACCCCAAAGATGGGATCCTGACGGGTACTACACTCACATTCAGAATGGATCTGGGAATAATGGTGATGACGGGGTACTGCACATTCCCCAGAGCTCCAGAATTGAAACTTCACCATTATCATACCCAGAAAACTAAGACCCACAGGCTATTCCTACGAGAACATATATGATAAAGCGTTAGGGCTTGCTATAAGGATAGTAGGTTCGGGACAATCATATATTTGCTAGGGCTTGACGTGACCAGCTGATTGATCGGCGGGGACCACTCCGACCGCACGTCTAACCGAAGTAATATCCAAAGTGGTATATTACATGTCATGGATTGCTCAGCTACAGGAGTTCCATCCTTAAGTATCGCTAGACGCCACATACAACCAGCAGTTAGTCCCATTGGGGGTTTTACCCGTCTGCACTGGTACAGTCAGTGTATTCAAAAGCCCCAGCCGACGTTGGCACTTAGAGGGCATATGAAAATAGCACCGTTGTAGTTGTCTACTAAGCTTAGGCTTATATGTGGCACAAAGCCAGAATAAAAGCGTGCCCAGTGAGAATCGAACTCACTAACAATGCTCTGCGAATCTAGCTTGCTAACCATTACACCATATGAGGTGCCCTTATAGTTACTTACTATGCTTAGCTTATTTTGGCACAAGGCTAGATTATGGGACGCTCAGTAAGAATCAACCTTACTAACAATGCTCTACGAATCTAGCTTGCTAACCATTACACCTTATGATACAATTACTAAAGGTCACAAAATCTGGTTTAAATGGCCCATATTTAATCCATATTAACGAAGTGAAAAAATAATCTTCTTTCAGAGCGACTAAACACGAACATGTTTCATGAAAAAATATTGAAATTTCAAATCCACAGTAACTCGCTTTATTGAATAAAAATGAATAAAACCTCTGCGATTGACATTCAAAATCTTAAAAAAAAAAAGAAAGACCAGTTACCCCTTGATGGTTTGTATTTGAATTGATAACCACGTCAAATGTGACTGATATTAGCGTTGTGTGTACGTGAATAGTTCCTGGCTATATATGCACGCCATTACCTTCTGCGCATGCGTGTAATTTGGCTACTTGTGCGCCTGCGTCAACTTTGATGTCCTTTTTTTCTTCTTCCATCTTGTACCTCCATGTGTGTTTAATTAAAATTCGATGCAGGTGGGCTGAGCATAAATAGAATACGGCTTTCAATTAAACTCGGTATTTATTGAAATATGTAGCGGGTTAATTAATATGAAATTCCGTTGATTTATCGTTTCGTTCGCTTAATTATCAGTCTTCGTAAAGTAAGAAGGTATAAATATTTTTTGTTACAGAGTAGGGTTTGTTTATCTTAAAAGCTACAAGACTGACCGCTCAAGTTAGGATAGATATATACTTACCTAATAAATAGTTCCATGGTCGGTTTGTCGGTGACTAAACTGGCACCCCTTCAGACTCTCTCCGGATTGTTTGGTATGGTGGGGTGTGGACATCCAGCACCACTAAAATCAAGAGCTATCAATGGGTGGGTGAGCTTCATTGAAGACAATGGCCATCCACATCGATGGTAATAGGATTGCGGTACTTACTACTCATATAAATTCCAAAATTGGTTAGATTTCTTATATGTTTACTAAGAGCTATAGAATAATCACTTGAGAAGTTGCAATAAAAAGCAACATAAAATTAAAACGGAAGAAATACTTGTATATTAGATTTTTTCTTACTGTTATCTTGATCTTTATTGTTATATACACGTTTTGGCCAATGTGCCCTCTGGGCGCCTTCAGGTGTTTCTTAAACTCTGGAGCAACTTAATTGAATCCATAATTCAATCCACTGGAATAGACTGTTCTTATTCCATTAACCATGATTGGGTATGAAGTGCTGTGAAAGTTTCCGATTAAGATAGGAAGGTTCCCAAGTTCGACAAGTCACACCTGAAAAAGGCTGGAGGGCACATCCGCTGAAACGTTGTGTATATATAACAATAAAGATGAGGCCAACAGTCCGATAAATTTAAATAATACAAATTATCAAGCCTCATCACAAAAAATCAGATGAAAGAAAAACTTGCCAAAAATGTATATGTCACATTACATTTAACGGTAAAATCAAGACAAGATTGATGGAATTCTAAATTTCTCACAACCAACTTTTAGGGGAAAAAATCCATCTAAACAAGAAAACTTTGTGATAAGAGCTCCGCTGCCTACTGGCTATACCTTAGTCCAAGGAAATGCTAGAGGAGTAAATCTCGATATCAAATTTGGATCTGTTGTCCCTAATGTCGTGTGATATTGTGCTTCAGCGATATCCAGCAATACCTGCGACACTATCGTTGCCAAACTGCATTCATTATGTTTGCCTCTCCTTTGGAATCACCGCGATAGTGTGGAGAGAGGTGATCTGTTTCTTGGTCAACCCACCAACATTCCACATATTTTAATACATCGTCTCTATGAATACCAACGAAGACTTACCCAACCTCTCCACACGAGCTGGATATGACACGATAAAAAAATTTAAATTGAGTTTAACAGGTTTAGATTCAGAGTTTTTATTCTCGACCAATTGTATATCAACGTGACCTGGATGTTGTGCTTCAGCGATATCCAGCAATAACTGCGACACTATCGTTGCCAAACTGCATTCATTGTTTTTGCCTCTCCTTTGGAATCATAGCGATAGTGTGGAGAGAGGTGATCTGCTGCTTGGTCAACCCGCCAACATTCCACATATTTTAATACATCGTCTCTATGAATACCAACGAAGACTTACCGAACATCTCCACAAGAGCTGGATATGACACAATAAAAAAATTAAATTGAGTTTAACAGGTTTAGATTCAGAGTTTTCATTCTCTACCAATTCCCATATCAAGGTGACCTTGTGTCACATTCTACCCGTCGCCAACGAGTTGTGTAAATATTTAGTACGAAAACCTTACAACAGATACACAATAGCATTGGTGATATAACTAACAGGACGTGTTGATATACCACATTATGCTAATGTAATTATTACAACATTTGATATTAGTTAAGACCTATAACAAAACAGTTTAATATGGAAAAAGTATAGGGGCCGGGTTAGCTCAGTCGGTAGAGCGTTCGGCTAGAAACCACAAGGTTCCTAGTTCGATACCGGTCCTCGCCAACTCAGCGTATGAGTAGCACAGGGATCTGTGCGGTAAAGTAAGGAGCTGATGGTAGGTGTGGCACTCCACCTCAGATACTAAAAACAATCTGAAAAGGGGATATTGAAAAGGGGATAGACTCCCTCGCTGCTTGGCTGATACCGACTTTAGACCGCCCCGTCGACTTTTTTTATTATAATCTTGAATTAACTCTCTCTTCCTTTTTTCTTTCCTTCTTTTCATCTTTTCATTATGTTCCATATTAAAATCTTACTGGTCCAACGGTCGAAGCCACTGGACACAGGACCCTCTATTTACAAATCAATGGTGTTTTTATTTCGAACGGAAATAAAGTCCACGTTGGTTTTGATTCGCCAATCAACTTTTGAGAAGTTAACCTTAAATTGTCCAATCGGGTTGTATGAAATCGGCTATTGCAGAATTGGCAAAATTTTCTCTTTGGCTGGTGATAATTTCTAATTTCCCCATTGAATGATTTGAGTCATTTAACTTCGACTTGAAGCTAAGCCTAAGTTTACGTATAGGATGATTGATTGCTATTTCCTTTATAAACAAAAGTAAAGATGTCACAAGCAATGCAAATATATTTACAGTAATTATTCGTACTAGCAAAATAAAAAACTCCCTCCGGGCGATGTAAAAATAGATTTTTGAAACATATTGCCTGAGGGGTGAGAGTTAAAAATTCAATGTCAGCGAGTTTGTACCCTAAGTAAGTAAAATCATCAAATTCATTAAAGGATTAAAAAATAGAACAATTTAAAATGTAAACTTTAAATATGTATTAAAATAAAACAACTATATATAGATATATAATACCAGTCCTGTATTTATTAAAGCTTTTTAAAAAAACCAATGAGGACTGTCTAATGTTGCATGTTCAAATTTTGAGCGTATTTATTCTATGTTACGACAATTTTGGGTAATGTGACGTAAGCAGTGACGTAGTTTTTGTTACAGAAAAATCATAATACAGAAGCGAATCTCCATTATTAATAGATATAACATGTACTTGTATATTAAACGCACCCTTATATTTTGGGTTAGAACATTCTGGAAAAATAGAAAAAAAACACACACAAAAAACAACTTATCTATACATGAATACTTGTGTTTTCTTTTTAATGTACGGCCGTCATCATCTTGTAACACCCTCTGGTTAAAAATGAGACCGTCTAAATCATCCAAGATGAAATGCAAAAATGTAGGTCCTTATTATTTAGTGTCGCTTATGTGGTGAATTTTCATTTCTTATGAGTGTCATCACCTTACCTCAGCTAAATAATGGATTGATCAGCTGGGTGCAGATACTGTATGCCATGCGGAGGACTTGCCAGGAGCAATAAACAACATGAGAGAGAGAGAGAGAGAGAGAGAGAGAGAGAGAGAGACAGACAGACAGACAGACAGACAGACAGACAGACAGACAGAGACAGAGAGAGAGACCTAACTCTGTTTATATGTCGATATATCCATCATTTAGAATTTTAATCAATGCAAATATACCTGTCGCAACACTCAAAATGTATTCTATATGGTGGGATGTCAGTAAATAATTATTAAAAAAAAAAAAATCTCCACACGAGCTGGTTATGGCACGATAAAAATTTTAAATTGAGTTTAACAGGTTTAAATTAACCTGTTTAAAATGATTGTAAACTTTATTAATACATTGGCTCTTAAAACATTGATATTACAACTACGTATAACGCGTTTACCTGTTTAAAATGATTGTCAATTTTGTTAATACATTGTCGCAACAATCAAACGTTTCTTTAAACAATTTCAAAAATGTTCTTTTTGTGAACATTTCAATGTTCTCCGTATTTTAACCGCTTTAATTTCAAACACCAAAACATTTACTCTGACGAAGGCCGTTATTCATTGTATACATAAAGATTTTGTAGTTTTCTATTATCATTATTTTATTTTATATTTAAAATAATAATGAATAGAATACATGTGCACATGAATAAATTCCTGGCCGAAATACGTGTTAGTAAAATAAAATCTATCTCATCTATTCAGCATTTTCTTTCCTTTGTTTATTTTCCCCTTCAACATACCGTCAGATTCACTTCCATTTTCAACACACACAGACACACAGACACACACACACACACACACACACACACACACACACACACATATATATATATATATATATATATATATATATATATATGTGTGTGTGTGTAAGTAGGGTTATTTGTAGACTTTTACGTTGGATATGTCGGGGCTAGTATTTTATGGTTGTCTTTGAATATGAAATCATTATGATAGACTGATATGAGTCGGATATATATATATATATATATATATATATATATATATATATATATATATATATATATATATCCCACTCATATCAATCTATCATAATGATTTCATATTCAAATCCAACCATAAAATACTAGCCCCTACATATCCAACGTAAAAGTCTTCAAATGACCCTACGAAACCTGCCTGCTCACCAATTGACTAACCATCCCATTGACTACTTCGGCTTTTAAATACCCAATTCGGCTAATCGCCCCCCTACTTTCATGTTTGATAAGCCGCTGGATGTAATTGCCGCAGCGAAATGGCCAAAAGCGCGCCAAAGTCGACGTGCGTTTGGAGCCCACAGATTATTTCGACCGGAAACCCCGAACGTGATGAGAATAGATTACATTCAATTATCAGCACGCTGTGGGTCACGGATTTTAAGATGGCGAGATTCGCTGGTCATTTCCGTTGTCTGTTGAAATGAATGGGCCGTTGAAATTGCAGGCTGTGGTCAGCAAATTGACAAAATCTTCACTAGGCATCAGATTATTTATTTATATACTAGCAAGGATAGCTAGATTTACCCAGTTAATACATCCTAGAAATTTTCACATGGTTTGTTTAACTGTTTTGTCATTCAACTTAGGGATTAAAGAAGAGACTCCTATTAGAAACTAATTTTAAGCGAGCTCCTCGGGTATTAAGTATTTTTTAAATAGGCCTGTCAATACGTTTAATAGGACTGGTTTAGCTCAGTCGGTAGAACACCGTCCTAGAAATCGGAAGATTCCTGGTTCGATACCGGTCCCCCGCCAACTCAGCATATGAGTACCACAAATAGGGTAATCTGGTCTGAGCAGTGGGGGCTGACGGTAGGTGAGACGCTCCACCGCAGCAAAAATTTCTCTGGTGTGTTGCTAGTGAAAAGAGGTCAGACTTCCTCACTGTACGGATGACACCAACAATAGGCCACTAGGCCACCTTAACTTGACTTTTGTTAAATAAGCTTGTCCTTACTTTATGGGACCGGTTTAGGTCAGTAGATAGAGCACTTGCTAAGGAAACGGAATGTTCCTGGTTCATTCCGGTTCCCGCAAACGTAGGGCATGAGCAGCATAGATTGGTAATTTGATTTTTGCGGTAAAGAGTGTAGAAAAATAGCATTCTTTAATGCTTTTAAAAGCAAAGAAACATCTAAAATCTACAAAGAATTTCCAGAAATGGAAAATGTTTTCATCCCAAGAAAATCTGCTAAAAATCCATTCCGCAAGACACAGAAGAACAGAAAAAAAATAAAAGCATATCTAAACCATGAAAAATTAAAAATACAAATAGAACTAAAAGAAGACAACACACGACACTACACTACAAAATATCTATAAATAGATCAAGAAATATTGATCAAAATTACGGAACTCTTTCCCAAGATGACACATGTGTGGCGCTCCACCTCATCTAAAATAATACCCCTGGTATTTGCGAAAAGGGGATAGATTCCCTCGCTGTCCGTCTGATACTGACAATAGGCCATCCTGCCAACTTTGCTTTTTATGCTTACTTTTATTGTTTTTTTTACTAGTATAAAGATATGGTCATTTGGTGTAAGGAAATTTATTCGTTGTAAAGAAAAATGAAAACTTTAATGTGAGCTGTGTTGTTTATAAATTAAGAAACACCAATTTATTTCCGTAAACATTTTACCTATTCATTTGCCCATCACAAGATATAGAAATATCATTGTACCACTCATCACATATCTAGGTCCTATTTTCATCAAATAGTTTAAAATATTGGTGATTTCTACCCAATGCTGATTACTCCAATTCGCCGAAGCCTGTCGCAATGTTTAGAAGTTAGGAGGGCTGATTATTATGTCATAAATTGGTTCTACATAATTTTATGATCAGTGACATGAGATAATGTTTCAAACTTTATATTCTCTTCTTACTTGTCACAGAAAGGAATATAAAAACCGAGGTCGTCATTTGAGATAAGGAATTCATTATGAGGACTGAAAATGTAGATTTTTAACTAACTTTACTTACTCGGGTGAGTGTCACATTGTATGGAAATGGTTAGCAAGATAGTTTAACCAATAATCGTTGAATTTCTTTTTAAAAAATCTAAATAAGATTCTTGCACAATGTGACTTGAAATTTTTATCTTGGTTGTCAAAAATCAAACAAAAAAAAAGCAAAAACTAAAATTGAATATCATGTTATAAAATAGATTTTTTAAAATTACATTGATTATTTTAAAAATTTATAGGGACAAATAAGTTATAGGGTAAGTACAATAATTGTTAGTAAAAATTTAGGAAGATGCTATTTGGCTGGTTTTGGTAAAATATAAAAACCAACTTGCTAGGCACTGTCAAAGGTGCCGCAAAATCCTTATTTTATAAAATGCTCCCAATTGAATTTTTTTCCTAAAACTCAGGGAATTATCCGGTTTTAATGTAATTTTCAGAGTTGATTTATCAATGAATGAATTTTATAATGCATCAGTTATATTATTTCAAAATTTTCTGATTTTTTTCAGGTCACTTGACTTTGACCCCGCCCACTTATTTTTGGGTGCAAAATATCGGTGGGTTTAAATAAAGATGAAACTAAATACAATATAAATAAAAAGCCTATATATCGCTTATCCATTACTACTGAATAGCAAGTTCAATCCTCGCTTGATGCTCCCTACATGCGACCATGTGTTATATATTGTACATCAAATGAAGGAACAACTTTAAATATGCTCCATGCAATAATTTATTTCAACTGCATCAAACTTAGCTCGTAACAGCATCTTCAGATATAGAGCAAAAAATATAGTACTGATGATATATAGGTTTCTGATTTTTTTATTAATGAAGGTGAGTGACTTAGGGAAAAGTTGGATGGGTTACTCCTGCCTCTCTCTATGCCATCCCACTTTCCACTCTAATGTAACATGAAATGACCACAAAAATCTGTGTGTTGCAACTACAGTTTCTCCAAATCATGAAAAATAATTTCAACATTATTGCAAATAATATTATTGCAAATGCAATGTGAGCACCGGTCCAAGTAATGATTTGAACTGATCGTATCTGAACAAAAATGTGATTAACTTTCCATGTCATTGAGATGGGTTCAAGGTAAATACAAGAAATTTTAAGTAGCTAGCTGAGCAGACAGTTATTGATGGATTTGGTTCGAATCTTACTGTCGGTGAGAATATAGCATTCTTTTTCGAATAAATATTATGCGTAAGTATATGAAATAAGACAATTGATAATGGAATGGAGCAGAGCAAAATGTTTAAAGTGTGTGTATATGTATATACATATATGATTATATATATATGCGTATGCGTATATATATATATATATATATATATATATATATATATATATATATATATATAATAAATGCATAAATACTCAAGGAGACGCACATAAGCATATATATATATATATATATATATATATATATATATATATATATATGTATAATGTGTGTGTGTTTGTTAACATGTGTACGTGTGTATGCGCTGATTCAATTATAATACATTATACAAAACATTGATAATTATGGTTTTCAATTCTTCAGCTACGTTATAAGGAGAAGAACTTTGACTTATAAAAATATTTACTTCCAATTATATTTTCATTGTCTTAATTTCTGTCATATTCTCTAATATTAGTCTCTGTTGTGTGCTCTCTAACACTCTGTCTCCCCAACTATCCCTTTAAAAAATATATATATATATATATATATATATAGAGAGAGAGAAGAGAGAGAGAGGAGAGAGAGAGAGAGAGAAAGAGAGAGAGAGAGAGAGAGAGAGAGAGAGAGAGAGTTAAAGATTAATAGTAAAATGAATGAATGGATGAAATAAAAATGAATGAAATGATGGTGATAAATGAAAAATCCTTTCCAAGGGACCCTTCTCAAAAGTATTAAAACACGTTTTGAGAGTGGGATGCCTGATAGAAAGTTTTCCTCATCTATTATTAGACTCCTTTGAAGCATGAAGTTAATATAATTATTCTATAAGTTGTTAGAGAAGATAAAATCCGTCTCTTGCCTTTGTAATATTTGTTGAGAATGGGTTTGAATTTTTGTATATATATATATATATATCTAATCTTGTCCGGTTAACTTCCGGTGAATATTGCTACATGAATTCAAAATAAAAATGAAAACGGTTAAATAGAAGAATTCATTTGCTTAGCTTTTTTTCAGTTGTAAAATAAAATAAAATATATTAAATTAATTAGATAGATCAGTGAATGAATATATAATATATATATATATATATATATATATATATTATATATATATATATAGTTTTTTAAATATTTATTAGCAAAGAGTGTTCAATATCATTGATAACTATCTGTCAGGTTAGCGAAAACATGAAGCCAACGGAGCTTGGCATCTGATAGTTTCTTACCTATGCATTTTTCAAATCATTTCTCTATATGCTGTTGTGTGGGGCATAATGGGAAGGATCAAACAATTGATTCTAGTTTGGTCTGGATGATTCTAATTTAGTTTATGGGACATGGTGGGAAGGTGTGTTTTTTGTGTAGGGTCAAATGGAAGTTGTTCTAATTTACTGTTTCAGTTTTGTGATTTACTATTTTACTTTATTGTGTTTGATTTACTACTTCATTTTATCTTTATAAGGTTTAATTTATTTTGGTATTATTTTGTTTTTGATATAATATCTTTATTATTTATATAATAATTTATATATTTATTATTATTATTATTATTATTATTATTATTATTATTATTATTATTATTATTATTATTATTATTATTATTCTAATTTCTTAGTTTTTCACACCAGCATTAGCTGATGGTATTTCCCTGGAGTCTGAGTGACAACAAGTCTCCAGGATTCTTCTGAGTATTCTGGCAGATTGCAGCAATGCAGTAGTTTGGATGGTCTCAATTCTTCCTCTGATTTCCAGATTTTCCAGTCTTTTTTCCAAGCATTTTGGGACCGTTCCAAGTGTACCAACTACAATTGGTATCACTTTCATATTCCACAGCTTTTTCAGTTCTCTGGCAAGGTCCAAGTATTTGTCCATCTTTTCGTTTTCCTTCATCTTTACCCTGTAATCTGCTGGAACTGCAAAATCCACCAGTTTATCGTCTCATCTCTGTCACCGCATAGTCTACATTTACTATTTTGTTGGGTCTTATCAATCTTTGCTTTGATATAGTTTCTCCTTATGGCATTATTTTGTCCAGCAAATATTAGTGATTCAGTTTCTCTTTTGAGGTTTCCTTTTCTTAACCATGTCCAAGTCTTTTCATGTGCGACCTTTAAAAAATATTATTATTATTGTTCATTACTTGGTATTTCTTCACACCAGCGTAAGTTGGTGGACTTAAACTGGAGTCTGAATGACAACAAGTCTCATCAGTCGTTCTGGATTCTTTTGAGCATTCTAGCCTATCTAAACAATGTTGTGTCGAATTGGTGTTTTCGATTCTTCCTCTGGTTTCCAATTCCTCACGTCTATTTTCTGAACTCTTTCAACTTCACTCTGTCATTAGCTTGGATTGCAAAATCAATCAGTTGACAAGTTCTCTTTTGTTGTCATTATTATTTTCTTTATAATAATCTATCATATATATATATATATATATATATATATATATATATATATATATAATAATATATATATATGGGAGTAAATATGGAAATAAATCCGACAATATTAGGAAATTTGAAAAAACAAGAGTTCCAAAAATGAGATGAATTTATTCATCAACGCTTAAACGTTTCGGTTTCTTTAAACCTTCATCAGGATGTATTAAAGTGGTAATGAGGAACGAGAAAGAAGAAAATCGTGCTTTTTTGCCTTTCGGTCGTCGCAAGGTTCAGACGGGGCTGCTGGTCCCTAGTGTTGGGACAGCGATATAGTTGGTACCATGTTAGAAGGTAGAGTAATTTAACAGTGTCCCCTCTCTCTCTTTCTCTATGTCTTTCCATCTCTCCGAAACAGAGCCCACGACACAAGCCTGTAAATAAATGCTAAGCCCCTGTGACCATATATTTTACGCGTCTGTTGTGCCTTCTTTATCTACAATGACGACTGCTACTTAAACTTGAGTTGGCTACATATATCGTTCCGGAGTTTGCCACAAAGACACTTTCGTACTTTGTTATACAACCAATAAATTTTTAGTGCCGTGAATTTTGAGGCACGGTTATAAGCCCCGCCACGTAACAAAAGGTAGAATCTAAGTAACATTCTCCTGTGAAAACCTGCACATGGGTATGCAATCTTTGTGCGGATTTTTGATGCTGCACAGAGGGGCGATGATCGACAGTGACGGTTGGCGAGAGAGTTTCATAGATATTTGTGCTGACAGAGCAACTTACTGATGATTAAGTGTGTGTTTATATATGTGAGTATGTGTGTGTGTTGTTGTTGTTGATGATTTAAAACTAAATATATTTGTGTTAAAATCTAAACACGTACAAAACAGTAAAGGCCAATACCATTTCAACACTGTGTTTATAAACACCAAAAAAGGAAGGGGGGGGGCAGAAAATTAGAATGAATAAAAGAGAGCGACATGTGGAAATATAGATAACTTAATTGATTGGAATAAAGAAAAGAAAAAAGAAAGAAACTCAAAGTATAAAAGAGAACTAACAAGAAAGAAAGAAAGAGAATAAAAAAAATGACAAAGCAAAAAAGACAAAGAAAGGAAAAAACAATGGCGGAGAGTTGTGCGTAATAAGCGCGCGAAACTCGAACACCTTCGTCTTCGCTGGTTGAATTGGAGAAAATCGAGCGGAAACAGCAGTCAATTAAATTAGGATGGTGGCTTTATTGATTGGGCGTTGGACTTTGGACGTGACAAGTCGCGACAAAGATAGATGAGTCGTCGATGAGATTTAGCGCTTTTCAAACGAAAACGAGGCCGGTTAGGTCATTAGAATTTGGGCTTTGCAATAGAAAGAATAAGACAATGCAATACACGCATCAGATGAGTATATATCTATGTATCTGTTATTTCTCATTGTTCTTATCTATCTATCTATCTATCTATCTATCTATTTATCTATCTATCAATCTTTGTGTGTGGGCGTGCGTGTGTATGTTATGTGAAGAGGTTTAGGCTTTGCAATAGAAAGAATAAAACAATGCAATGCACACATCAGATGAGTACATATCTATGTATCTGTTATTTCTCATTGTTCTTATCTATCTATCTATTTATCTACCTATCAATCTTTGTGTGTGGGCGTGCGTGCGTGTTTTGAGTGAAGAGGTTTAGGCTTTGCAATGGACAGAATATGACAATGAAATACAGACATCGAATGAGTATATATATATGTATCTGTTATTTCTCACTGTTCTTTATCTATCTATCTATCTATCTATCTATCTATCTATCTATCTTTGTGTGTAGGCGTGCCTATGTGTGTTAAGTGAAGAGGTTTAGGCTTTGCAATGGAAAGAATAAGACAATGCAATGCACACATCAGATGAGTGTATATATATGTATCTGTTATTTCTCATTGTTCTTATCTATCTATCTATCTATCAATCAATCTTTGTGTGTAGACGTGCGTGTGTGTGTTAAGTGAAGAGGTTTAGGCTTTGCAATAGAAAGAATAAGACAATGGAATGCACGCATCAGATGAGTATATATCTATGTATCTGTTATTTCTCATTGTTCTTATCTATCTATTTATCTATCTATTTATCTATCTATCAATCTTTGTGTGTGGGCTTGCGTGTGTGTGTTAAATGAAGAGGTTTAGGCTTTGCAATGGAAAGAATAAGACAATGAAATACAAGCATCAGATGAGTGTATATATATATATGTATCTGTTATTTCTCATTGTTCTTATCTATCTATCTATCTATCTATCTATTTATCTATCTATCAATCTTTGTGTGTGAGCGTGCGTGTGTGTGTTAAGTGAAGAGGTTTAGGCTTTGCAATGGAAAGAATAAGACAATGATATACAAGCATTAGATGAGTATAATCTATGTATCTGTTATTTCTCATTGTTCTTATCTATCTAGCTATCTGTCTATCTATTTACCTATCTATCAATCTTTGTGTGTGGGCGTGCGGGTGTGTGTTGTGAAGAAGCTGAGGCTTTGCAATGGAAAAAATCAGACAATAAAATACAAGGATCAGATGAGTATATATATATATATATATATATATATATATATATATACATATATATATATATATATATATGTGTGTGTGTGTGTGTGTGTGTGTGTTATTTCTCATTGTTCTTATCTATCTATCTATTTATCTATCTATCAATCTTTGTGTGTGTGTGTGAGCGTGAGTGTGTGTGTTACGTGAAGTGATTTAGGCTTTGCAATGGAAAGAATAAGACAATGAAATACAGGCATCAGATGAGTGTATATATATGTATCTGTTATTTCTCATTGTTTTTATCTATCTATCTATCTATTTATCTATTTATCAATCTTTGTGTGTGTGTGAGCGTGCGTGTGTGTGTTACTTGAAGAGGTTTAGGCTTTGCAGTGGATAGAATAAGACAATGCAATACAGGCCGCAGATTAAGATCTGTCTATCTCATGTTTCTCATTGTATCTCTCTCTCTTCTCTCTCTCTCTCTCTCTATATATATATATATATATATATATATATATATATTTGTGAATAAAAGGCTTTAAATACCATGGGTATCGTGATTATGGACCATTACCACTCGTGGGTATCTGAGGCCCACCAAGCTTTTTATTTTTTTTAATTAAAAATACGTGGTATGACGAAGCTCGGTGGGACTCAGATATCCACGAGTGAAATGGTCCATAATCACGATACCAATGGTATTAAAGGCCTTTTTATTCACAAATACATTTTCTCTGTTTATAAAATTAAACATTGGGCTCTCATACGGAACCTGAACTCTACAACGAACTACTGTTAGAGAATATGACAGCCTAGAATCACCTTGTACCAAGAACCTGGTATCCCAACAAGATATATATATATATATATATATAATATATATATTATATTATATAAGAGAGAGAGAGAGAGAGAGAGAGACGAGAGAAGTGAGAGAGAAAGAGAGAGAGAGAGGGAAATGAGAGAGAAGAGAGGGATGGAGAGAGAGGGAAGAGAGAGCAGTGGTGTAATGGTTAGATTCGTATAAAATGGACTCGGTGACACGAGTTCAAATCTAGATGACGTTGTTTTTGACTTTCACATAGCGCTATTACCATTGGGAAATTTATGCATCCAACTACTCTCCTCCAGCTATGGGGAAATAGTAAGACAGACTGGGCTCTTTAACCTTGGCTAAGTACCAGTCCATGACAAGGAAAATTCAAACTGTTTAACTCGACATTGTGTCAATCCTGCTTGTGCAGAGGAGATGGTATCTCCCTCCCAAGTAGGTTGAGCCCTTTGGAGGGGATTTTGCTGACGATCGCCTACCAAGTCTAAAGACAACGCTTCCTATAAAACGTATGAAGCGCTCTCTGGTGGGCTTGTAAATACAGATGTTTGTATTTATCAGTTAAAATCCTCTTAATTTGTAGTGACGATGGCCGAGTGACTGATGATGAATCGATCAGATTTTCATCCCGGCTGGAGGTATATTTCAAATGTTTAGCCACACTGACGAGGCTTGATACATTGAAACACGGTGTCCGTGAATGATTGTGTGTGTGTGGTGTGTTGTGTGTGTGTGTGTGTGTATGCGCGCGTGTGTGCACGTGTGTAGTGTGTGGTGTTGGCTAGATATCTATAAACAAACTAATATGGATAATATTAAAGAGGAAAAATGAAATAAAGGTCGGGATCTTTCTTCTATCGACATCTTTAACTGGTTAGATAAATATTAAAGAATAAGAATATGAAGTAACGGCCGAAACTGTATTCAGTGTATATTATATATATAATATATATAATATATATATATGTGTGTGGTGTGTGGTGTGTGTGTGTGTGTGTGAGTGTGTGTGTGTTTGTATTGCTCATCTTCATACCTAGTTCTATGTGGAACTCATCCATTCGATTTCATCTCTTTCCTCTCAATTTTATATCTCTGTCTCTGTTTCTCTCTCTAAATGACAAAGCAAAAAGTTTTTAAACTTAGCAAATGATCGCAATCTCTTGTAGACTTCTAGTCTCGGAAGATTTGCTTGTCATGGACAATTTTTTTTGTAGCTTTTACTCGGGGGGAAGTGGAGGAGAAGAATTAGTTTACGGCATGACATGGCTCATTTTTAAACCAAATAAAAAGCAAAGTAAGATAATATCGTTAAATGTCAATGAAATTAAACGTTATAACAATTTAAATCACTAAATAATAAAAAATAATATCATAAAACGCAAGGAGATACACAATTAAAAAGTAAATTTTAACTTAGTAATGAGTCCACAATCTCTTGTGGTCTTCTAGTCTCGGAAGATTGGGGCTGTCATGGACATTTTTTTGTAGCTTTTATTCGGGGGGGGAAGGGAGGAGAAGAATCAGTTTACGGCATGACATGGCTATATAGATGCTTCATTTGCGTTTCCCATATTCAAATCTATAGCATTGATCTTATGACTGATGTTTCAACTTGTTATATCTATATATCTGTCTATTTATCAATATCCATCTTTTTGTATCTCTCTCTGTCTCTTCGTATGTCTTTCTGTCTGACTCTCTTAATCGCTCTATCACTCTCTCTCTCTCTCTCTCTTCGTATGTCTCTCTATCTTTTGCACCCTCTTCTCTCTCTCTCTCTATGGTCTCTTCGTATGTCTCTAATTTTGTCTTTGTCACCTCCTCTTTCTTTCTCTTTCTCTCTCTTTGTATGTCTCTATCTTTGTCTTTGTCTGGCTCTCTGTATTTCTCTATCAATATTTCTTTCTTTATTTCACACTCCCTCTCTCTCTATCTATCTATGTATCTCCGTCTTTCTCTTTCTCATCTGTCTCTCTGTATTTGTCTCTGTCTGTTAGTCTCTGTTTCTCTCTGTATATCTATTTCCGCCTTTCTCATCCTTATATATCTTCGTATTTGTCTGTATGTCTCTCTCTCTCTCTCTCTCTCTCTCTCTCTATCTCTCTCTCTCTCTAGCTCAATCGGTAGAGTGTTCAGCTAGAAACCACAAGCTTCCAAGTTCGATGCCGGCCCTCACTAACTCAGCGTATGAGTAGCACACGTATCTGTGCGGTAAGTAAGGAGCTGATGGTAGGTGTGGCGTTCCACCTCAGACGCAAAAACAATCTCCTTATCTAGCGCTAGTGAAAGGGATAGATCCTCGCTGTCTGGATGATACCGACATTAGGCCACCCGACGACTTTACTTATAAACACGCACACAACACACACACACACACACGCACACCCACCACGGTGTTGGGACTTAATAACAAATACACCGTTGACACACAACAGGACAACAGGTGATTTTGATAGACAGTAATTTACACATCCGCACCATAAACAATCAAACGATATCTGGAATGTTAATCTCAGACACATATTAATAACATTTTAAAAAGGGAACAGATGGTCCCTGTTGTAAAGAAAAAAAAAAGGCTTAGAGGGCAAGCAAATCTGGAATATAATTAACAAAAAAAAAAAGCAAATGAACAAAAACATAAACTCGCACACACACACTTACACACACAGAGAGACACACACATAAACAAGCCCCCACCCCCACACACACACATACACAGAATTTGGAAGACATGAGACAGAAAAATGAACAGCCACTAGCAACAACTTCAGTTCTAGTAATCTCCTGTAGATGGGATTTTTCCCCGAAATATTGAGAATAAATTACAGGTTAACAAACAACACCGCAGTTACCTTCTTTTTTCTTTACACTTGCATTGTGATAGCCTTCAAAACCAACCATAAGAGGTTTGGCGAGCGTAAGTTCGTTCGGGTCTCGAACCCGGCCAGAAGTAGCTGCTTAAAATGGTATAACTGCACTGATGAGAGGTGATACCTCGAAAACACGTGGTCTGTAGTTTACTCTCTCTCTCTCTCTCTCTCTCTCTCTCTATATATATATATATATTATATTATATATAATATATATATATATATATATCCTGTTATTTTTATCTGGGCATGTTCGTATATATTCTTGTATCATTATATCTCCGTTTTCTAAATTATTCATCCACTCTGTGCCTGTCTCCAGAATTATATTTCCTCAGCTTCTCTTTTTCTCTCCTCATCATAGAATTTGTCTTCTCAAAAAGGAAAGCAACAACAGAATATCTAAGCAGTGCAAGATATACTCTTCTGTAGAGGCAATTAGTGGAAGTTTACTATGTACCAAAGTGAAGATCTCATTCCTGCCATTCATGATGTCTCCAAGAGCTCTTGTAGCGTGTAAGAATCTCCGTCATTCAAATCAATAATGACAGCTCTTTGCAATTTGTGTCATCATGGCTTTAGCGGTTGCAACGATGATGTAACATGTCACGTTTCTCATAATTATTTGGGAAATTTAGAGTATGAAGTTTATATGCAAATGAGACATTATTATGAAACGGATGTATATATTGTCAGTTGGGTGTGGAAAGAGACAGGATGTGGCCACAGACAAGATGCGACACAAGGACAGTTTTTTAAGCTGAGAATCGGTCGAGATGCTACCCATGATATTATCTTCAGCCGATTTCAGAAATACTGAAGCTGGTGAGTCGAGGAAATCTGACGACATACTACTAAGATTATGCAACACAGTGTATACACAAAATACAATAGGGAAAAGGACGAAAGGCTGCATATTCACTTTCCCCAAGAACGGCAACCTCGGAATCATCAAGAACTACAGGGGTATAAGTCTGACTGCTGTTGCTGTTAAGTTTATAATGCACTCCTTCTCAAACATATCTGACCTGAGGTAGAAATAAATTGTTTGGAAAAATGAAAACACTAATTTTGTAGATTTCTCCAAGACTCCATACACAGAAGGAAAATGCAGCAAATTATACACGCATATGGCCCCAAACACAGTGTCTGTGGATTACTGTAATATTATATATATATATATATATATTATATATATATATATATATATTCCTATTTATTTATTTATAATTATAAAGTCGGTCCTACATTGGTTTCTGAATAACACTTTTTCGGTGTTATTCGTCTTCAGAGGCGTTTATATATACCAGATGCAGAATTCAACACAACGGTAATATGCGGCACAAGGACAGTTGTTAAGCAGAGAAAATGCTAGGATTTATTCATTTATTTATTCTAACGGCCTCAACCCGTATGGGACTGTTGGATGATAAAATAGAATTGTCTCCGTTTTTGAATTAAGGAGGGGTTTTCCCACGTCACTTTTCCATTTTGGTCGTAGTCGTTAGCTCCTTAGCAGTTAACAATGGGGACTATCTTTGTTCCAAGACCTCCTGAGAAATAATTAGTGGTGTTCACCCTTTTGTTGTTTAAACATTTCTTCGTGTTTCTAGAACATCTCGATACTGTTTTGTGGTTTGGGAAGGGAATATGGTTCCCTTTTTATGTTGTATTAATGTTATATCCCATCAAATGCTATATTCTATTAATTGACTGTGTTAGGTTACCCTATTTTGTATATAACCTAATGCGTTATGAGAATACGGGTGTTAGCAGCGAGCTACAATCACGCTAATTGTTAGAGACCTATTTTATGTCTAGAGGTTAGAGAATATCATTCATCGTAGCTCACGTTCACATTTTTTGTGTACTTGTTTTTATTCATTCCTTAATGAGTATGTTTGTTATTTGTGCAGGTGCAATCAAATCTATTAATCTCATAGATAGGATCCTAACAGGTACTACCCTCCGTGGTGCAGTAGGCCTAGGAGTAATGACTATGAATGAGTACTCCACCCTCCCCAGAGCTACAGACTTGGAACTTTACGACTAATTGCATGTTAGCCTTTTAGCACATACAAGGGATTGGGGTTTTACAATAAGAGCAATACGGTTAGGACAATTATAAAGGTAAACGTGATCAGTTGTAAGATTCAATGTGTAGTGTTGCATGTCATGGATTGCTCAGCCACCAGGATTCCATCCTTAAGTTTCACGGGTCGCCACCAGTTTTACGGTTTTTTTCCGTGTAGACTTTTTTAAATCAAAATTATTTAAAACTTCACATAAAACAAAAGTAAAACAGGATTTTTTTAATATGCGCTTAGATATTAATTAGATACCAATTGTTTTCTCTAAAGAATTCAGTTATAAGTACGTTTTACGCAGCAGTTTCCCTTCCAATAAATTTAGTCGTATAATTGAATATTACAGTTGCAGACAAAAAATAAATAAAATAATTTAAAAAATGGACACTACGCCATCGTCTTTAGTTGGGACCCATAAATTTTCCTGGGGACTCATTCAAAGCAAATATGTGTGTCCCAGAATGCACTAAATCAAAAAGCTATCAGCATCACTGTATTTACCATTGTCTAAACAAGGTTAAATAGCTCAGTCAGCCCTACTGTTCACTCATAGGTGGAAGGAGAATAGTTGGATGTGTGGCATTAGTTTCGTATTTGCCTGAGAGTTGTCTGCCCGTTTAGTTCGCTGGTTCCCGCTAGAGGCCGTTTTATATTTGGGCAGTGATAATGATGCTAAGACCCCGCAACCACGTTCGACTCAAAGGTCATCATCTGATGAGTTTATTGGAATCTATTCTACATTAAACCTATTCACACCTTATTGTGTCTCCACACAGACTCTACTGGAAGGCAATCTCATTGTATCTTTAATTGTTTAAAACATCAAGAGTTACATATTATGGATCCCTAATATCTTTTTAAGGTAGTATAAGAATCTTATGGCGATCAGTACAGCTGATGCTTGAGAGTGAGTGGACAATGCTTGACCTCACTCTCACCTTGCGTTCTGGGATGAAACGTGAGAACGGAAGTCAATAGAATCCCTTCCAGTTTAAGGTGTAAGCAACTCAGTTAGTCACAGTTACAGTTAGGAGTTAGAACTTTAGAAGCGAAGCTAGCAAGATGTAGCTCACTGGTGATTGTCTGGTCTGGGGTTCTAACGAATAAAGTAACATCATCGTAAATCGAAGTTTGTTGTTATTACTAAAAGCTAACAATAGCACAAGGCTTCTGATAAGAAATGATCCCGACAAACCCGGAATCCCCAGATAAGAAAGACCAGACCTTAGAAGATATACCAGATCGGCCAGAAGAATAGAAGACGACAGAGTAAGACGTAAGAGGTATATAACATATATAGATATTTAGTGCCGACCAAGAAAAGGCACTATGTAACAGGTGAACACAATTAAAAACGAGATACTCCGAATCACCCTATCCCCAAAAAAATCCCAACAATACAAAATACCAAAAATGTCTAGAAGTAATATTACACCAATGCATACCCTCTTCTATCACTCAACATACAAAAAAATATACATTACCGACAATTCTACAATTTAAGAATTATCCATCCGTTGAATAATTTCTTTAGGTATCACTAAAATTCAATAATTTAAATCATAAGACCATTTATTAGTTTTGCTTTATTAAATATTCAAATTACATTTAAACAAATCTATTAACTTCATATGATTTGCACTTCTCAGCTAACAAAAATTTGATGACAGATCTCTGTTCAAGCCTGGAGCACACTGTTTGATTTGCCACCATTCTAAATAGGTTCAAACATATTTTGCAGATTAAAATAATGTTTGCTATAAAGCAATTCCAAACAATGCAGTGTTTACATGTATGGAAAAAATCCAATTTTCAATATTACATACCTTCTGTACCAGGAGCCAGGACTGACTATACGATCATTGTTTGGGAATCTGCTTATAGCAAACATATTTTTAATCTTGCAAAAAATCATTTGTTTGAACCTATTAGAATGGGGCAAATCAAACAGTGTGCTCCAGGGCTTGAACAGAGAATTGTCATCAAATTTTTTGTTATGCTGAGAATGCAAATCATCTGAAGTTTATAATTTTGTTTAAAATGTAATTGAAAAAATATTTAATAAGCAAAACTAATAAAGGTCTTATGATTTAAATATTGAATTTTAGTGATACTAAGAGAATTCATTCAACGGATGGATAAATTCCTTAAATTGTAGAATTGTCGGTAATGTCTAATTTTTTTGTAATTTGAGTGATAGAAGAGGGCATGCATGGTGTAATATTACTTCTTAGACATTTTTTGGTATTTTGTATTGTTGGGAATTTTTTTTGGGGGGATAGGGTGAATCGGAGGTAATCTCGTTTTTAATGTGTTTCACTGTGTTACATAGTGCTTTTCTTGGTCGGCATAAATATTTATATGTTAATATACGTCTTACGTCTACTCTGTGTCTTCTAATTCTTCTGGCCGGACTGGTATAATCTTCTCAGGTCTGGTCTTTCTTATCTGGGGATTCGGGTCTTTGTCGGGGATGCAATTTTCTTATCAGAAGCCTTGTGCTATTGTTAGTTTTAGTATACAACAAGACTTCGATTCGATGATGTACTTTATCTCGTAGAACCCCAGACCAGACATCACGCAAGTGAGCTACACTCTGCTAGCTCGCTTCTAAGTTTAACTCCTACTGTAACTGTGACTAACTGACGTTGCTAACACTTAAACGGAAGGGATTCATTGACTTCCCGTTCTCACGTCATCCGAACCGCAAGGTGAGAGTGAGGTCAAGCATTGTCACTCACTCTCCAAGGCCATCAGCTGTACTGATCGCCATAAGGATTTCTATACTACCTTAAAAGATATTAGGGATCCATAATTATGTAATCTTGGATGTGTAACATTAAAGATACAATGATGATTGCTTCCAGTAGAGTTGTGTGGAGACACAATAAGGTGTGATAGGTTTATGTAGAATAATCTCCAAAACTCATCAGATGATGACCTTGAGTCGACGTGGTTGCGGGGTCCTTACATCATTTCACTGCCCAAATATAAAACGGCCTCTACGGAACAGCGAACTAAAACGGGCAGACAACCTCAGGCAAATACGAAACTATGCCACCATCCAACTATTCTCCTTCCACCTATGAAGTGAACAGTAGGCTGAACTGAGCCTATTTAACCTTGTTTAGACATCGGTAATACAGTGATGCTGATAGTTTTGGATTTAGCTGCATTCTGCGGACACACATATTTGCTTTGAATGAAGTCCCAGGAAAATTTATGGGTCCATAAAAGACTGTGGCGTAGTGTCATTTTTTTAAAGTTATTTTTTTATTTTTTGTATGCAACTGTAATATTTCAATTAATACGACTAAATTTAATGGAAGGGAACTGCTGCCGTAAAACGTTTATACTGAATTCTTTAGAGAAAACAATTGGTACTAATTAAATATGTAAGGCATATTAAAAAAACATCCTGTTTTACTTTTTGTTTTATGTGAAGTTTTAAAATAATTTTGATTTAAAAAAGTCTAACACGGAAAAAAACCGTAAACTGGTGGCGACCCGTGAACTTAAGGAATGGAATCTGGTGGTGAGCAATCATGACATGTCACCTACATCTGAATCTTACCACTGATCACGTTACCTTTATAATTGTCTACCGTATTGCTCTTATTGTACCCAATCCCTATGTTGTATGGTCTAAAGGCTAACATGCAATTAGTCGTAAAGTTCCAAAGTCTGTAGCTCTGGGAGGGTTGGAGTAACTCATTCATATTCATTACTCCAGGCTACTAACCACGAGGGTAGTACTGTTAGGAATCTATCTATGAGATTAATAATTTGATCTGCACCTGCCAACTAACAAACATACTCATTAAGGAATGATAAAAAAAGTAACAAAATGTGTAACGATGAGCTAGAATTGCAATGATATCCTAACTCGCCTAGACATAAAATAGGCTCTCTAACAATTAGCGTGATTTGTAGCTCGCTGCTAAACACCCGTATTCTCATACGCATTAGGTTATATACAAAAGGTAACCTAAACACAGTCAATTAATAGAATATAGCATTTGATGGATATAACATTAATCCACATAAAAAGGGAACAATTCCTTCCCCAAACCAACAAACAGTAATCGAGATGTTCTAGAAACACGAAGAATGTTTAAAACAACAAAGGGTGAACCACACAATTTTTTCTCAGGAGGTCTTGGAACAGTAGTCCCATTGTTACTGCTAGGAGCTACGACTACGACCAAAATGGAAAATGACGTGGGAAAACCCCTCCTTAATTCAAAAACGGAGACAATTTATTTTATATCCAACAGTCCATACGGGTTGAGGCCGTTTAGAATAATAAATTGAATAAATCCTAGCATTTGTCTCTGCTGAACAACTGATCCTTGTCGCATATTACGTTGTGTTGAATTTGGCATCTGGTAATAAACGCTCTGAAGACGAATAACACCGAAAAAGTGTTATTCAGAACCAATGGTAAGGACGACTTATATAATTATAATAAATAAATAGAATATATGATCATAATATACTATATCTATTAATAGTAAATATATATATATATATAAATTACAGTATCCACAGACCGTGTTGGGGCATATGGCGTGTATAATTTTGCTGCATTTTCCTTCTGTGTATGGAGTCTTGGAGAAAATTCTACAAAGATTATGGTTTTTCATTTTCAAACAAATTATTTCTACTCTGGTCCAGATCTGTTCTGAGAAGGAGTGCATTATACTTACAGCAACAGCAGTCAGAATTATACCTGTAGGTTCTTGAGGAATCCGAGGTTGCCGTTCTTGGGGAAAGTGAATATGCAGTCCTCCTTTCGTCCTTTTCCTATTGTATTTTGTGTATCTGTTGCATAAATCCTTAGTAGTATGTCGTCAGATTCCTCGATCACCAGTTCAGTATTCTAATCGGTCTGTAACAAGATAATATCTGGGTACGATCGTCGACCGATTTCCTCAGCTTAAAAACTGTCTTGTGTGCATCTGTCATTGTGCCACATCCTGTGCTCTTTCACACCCCAACTGCTGACAGATATTCATCGTTTTCCTAATAATTGTCTATTTGCATATAAACTTCATACTCTAAATTTCCCAATAATTAAAGAGAACGTGACATGTACATCGTTGCACCGCTAAAGCATGATAACAAATTGCAAAGCAGCTGTCATTATTGATTTGAAATGACGGAGGATTCTTACAGCGCTAAAGAGTCTTGGAGAATCATGATGGCAGGAATGGAGATCTTCACTTTGGGTAACATAGTAAACTTCCACTATTTGCTCACAGAAGGTTATATCTTGAACTGCTTGATATTCTGTTGTTGCTTTCCTTTTTCTAAAGACAATTCTATGATGAGGAGAGGAAAAGAGAAGCTGAGAAATATATTCTGGAGACAGGCACAGAGTGGATGAATAATTTAGAAACGGAGATATAATGTACAAGAATATATACGAACATGCCCAGATAAATAAAACAGGATATATATAATATATATATATATATATATATATATATATATATATATTATATTAGTAGAGAGAGAGAGAGAGAGAGGAGAGTAAACTACAGACACGTGTTTCGAGTATCACCTCTATCATGCAGTTATCATTTTAAGCAGCTACTTCTGGCCGGGTTCGAGACCGAACGAACTTACCGTCGCCAAAGCCTCTTATGGTTGTTTTGAAAGGCTATCACAATGCAAGTGAAGAAAACAGAAGGTAACTGCGGTGTTGTTTGTTAACCTGTAATTTATTTCTAATATTCTCGGGAACAATCCATCTACAGAGATTACTAGAATGAAGTTGTTGCTAAAGTGGCATGTCATTTTTCTGTCTCATGTCTTCCAAATTCTGTGTATGTGGTGTGCGGGGGTGGGGCTTGTTTATGTGTGTGTTCTCTTGTGTGTGTAGTGTGTGTGTGCGAGTTATGTTTTGTTCATTTGCTTTTTTTTTTTGTTAATTTATTATTCAGATTGGCTTGCCCTCTAAGCTTTTTTTTTTCTTTACTAACAGGAATCTGTTCTTTTTAAAATGTTATTAATATGGTCTGTTCACATTCAGATATCGTTTGATTGTTTATGGTGCCGGATGTGTAAATTTACTGCTATCAAAATCACTGCTTGCCTCGTTGTTGTGTCCACGGTGATTTGTTTATTAAGTCCACACCGTGATGTGTGTGTGCGTGTGTGTGTGTGTGTGTGTGTGTGGGTGTGTTAATAGTAAAGTCGTCGGGTGGCTAGTCGGTATACCAGACAGCGGGGAGTCTTATCCCCTTTTCACTAGCGCTAGATAAGGAGATTTGTTTTGCGTCTGAGGATGGAACGCCACACTACCATCAGCTCTTACTTTACCGACAGATACGTGTGCTACTCCTACGCTGAGTAGTGAGGGCCGGCATCGAACCTTGGAAGCTTGTCGGTTTCTAGCTGAAACACTCTACCGATTGAGCTTAGAGAGAGAGAGAGATAGAGAGAGAGAAGAGGAGAGAGAGAGAGAGAGAGACCATACAGACAAATACGAAGAATACTATAACGGATGAGAAAGGCGGAAATAGTATACAGAGAGAAACAGGACTAACAGACAGAGACCAAATACAGAGAGACAGATAGAAAGAGAAAGACGGAGCATACATAGATAGATAGAGAGAGGGAGTGTGAAATAAAGAAGGAATATTGATAGAGAAATACCAGAGAGCCAGACAAGACAAGATAGAGAGACATACAACGAGAGAGAAAGAGAGAAAGAGAGAGTGACAAAGAAAAGATAGAGAGATCATACGAAGAGACACATAGAGAGAGAGAGAGAGAGAGGGGGTGCAAAGTAGAGAGACATACGACAGAGAGAAGAGAGAGAGTGATAGGCGCGATTAAGAGAGTCAACAGAAGAGACATACGAAGCGACAGAGAGAGATACAAAAGATGGATATGATAAATAGACAGATATATAGATATACAAGTTGAAACATCAAGTCATAGATAATGCTATAGATTTGATATGGAATACGCAAATGAAGCATCTATATAGCATGCAATGCCGCTAAACTGATTCTTCTCCTCCCTTCCCCCCCCCGATAAAAGCTACAAAAAAATTGTCCATGACAAGACTTCCGAAACTAGAAGACTACAAGAGATTGTGGGACTCATTACTAATTAAAATTTACTTTTTAATTGTGTATCTCCTTGCGTTTTAATGATCATTATGTTTTATTTTTAGTGATTTAAATTGTTATAACGTTTATTTTCATTGACATTAGACGCATATTAATCTTATCTTGCTTTTTATTTTGGTTTAAAAATGAGCCATGTCATGCGTAAACAATTCTTCTCTCCACTTCCCCGAGTAAAAGCTACAACAGAAATTGTCCTGACAGCACATCTCCGAGACTACAAGTCTACAAGAGATTGCGGACTCATTGACTAAGTAAAACTATTGCTTTGTCAATTTACGAGAGAGAACAGAAGACAGAAGATCATAAAACTTGGAGGGGAAAAGAAGATGAAATCGATGGATGAGACCATATAATAGGGTATGAAGAAGAAGCAAATACAACCACACACACTCAACAACACACAACACAACACACACAACATATAATATATATATATATATTATTATAATATCAGTGACATACAGTTTCGGCGTTACTTCATATTCGATGTATATTCTTTAATATTATCTAACGCAGTTTAAATGTATGTCGATGATAGAAAAATCCGAAACTTTATTGTCATTTTTTCCTCTTAAATTTATCCATATTAGTTTGTTTATAGATACTGCCACACGCCCACACTCACCACACGTGCACAAGCGCGCGCATACACACACACACACACACACACCACACACACACATCTTCACGGACACCGTTTTGTTTCAGTATCAAGCCTCGTCATGTGGCTAAACATTTGAAATATACCCAGCCCGGAATGAAAATCTGATGATCATATCAGTCACTCCGGCCATCGTCTGTACATTGAGAGGAGATTTTTAACTGATAAATCACAAACATCTGGTATACAGCCAGAGAGCGCTTCATACGGTTTTAATAGGAGCGTCTGTCTTTGACTTGGTAGGCGATCGTCAGCAAAATCCCCAAAGGGCTACCTATTGGGGATGGGGAGCATACCATCTCTCTGCACAAGCAGGATGTGCACACATGTCGAGTTAAACAGGTTTGATTTTCCTTGTCATGGACTGGTTACTAGCCCGTTAAAGAGCCAGTCTGTCTTACTATTTCCCCATAGTGGAGGTGAAGTAGTTGGATGCATAATTTTTCAATGGTAATAGGCTATGTGAATTCAAACAACTCCATCTAGGATTTGAATCGTGTCACCGAGTCCATTTTATAACGAATCTAACCATTACACACGTGCTCTCTCTCCTCTCTCTCTCATTCCTCTCTTCTCTCTCTCTCATTCCCTCTCTTCTCTCCTTTCTCTCTCTCGTTCTCTGTTCTCTCTCTCTGCCTCTCTCTCTTCTCTTATAGTATATATATTATATATACATATATCATATATATAATATGGTTGGGTTGGGTACCATGTTTTTGTAAAGTGATTCTAGGCTGGTCATATCTCTAACAGTAGTTCGTTGTAGAGTTCAGGTTCGTATGAGAGCGCCATATGTTTAATTTATAACAGAGAAAATGTATTTGTGAATAAAAAGGCCTTTAACCTGTTTTCGACATTGAGCTTTGACCGTTGTTTCGTTGGTTATTTTTATTTTTTTTATCGTGATTATGGACATTTCACTCGTGGATATCTGAGTCCACGAGCTTCGTCTACACTATTTTTAATTAACAAAATAAAAAGGCTTGCTGGGCTCAGATACCCCGAGTGGTATGGTCCATAACACGATACCCATGGTCTTTAAGCTTTTATTCACAAATAATATTATATATATATAATAACTATATATATATATAGAGAGAGGGAGAGAGAGAGGGAGAGAGAGAGATGGACAATGAGAAACATGAGAATAGACAGATCTTACATCTGCGGCCGTGTATTGCATTGTCTCTTCTACCACTGCAAAGCTAAATCTTCAAGTAAACACACACGCACGCTCACGACACACACAAAGATTGATAAATAGCTAAATAGATAGATAGATAGATAAAACAATGAGATACAATTACATATATAACACTTCTGATGCCTGTATTTCATTGTCTATTCTTTCCATTGCAGCCTAAATCACTTCACGTACACACACACTCACGCTCAACACAACACAAAGATTGATAGATGATAAATAGCTAGATAATAAGAACAATGAGAATAACACACACACACACACCCAGCACATATCTATATATATATATATTTATGTATATTATATATTATATTATATATATATTTATTTACTCATATCTGATCCTTTGTATTTTATTGTCTGATTTTTTCCATTGCAAAAGCCTCAGCTTCTTCCAAACACACCGCACGCCACACACAAGATTGATAGACTAGGTTAAATAGATAGACAGATAGCTAGAATAGATAAGACAATGAGAAAATAACAGATACATAGATTAACTCATCTAATGCTGTAATATCATTGTCTTATTCTTTCATTGCAAGCTAAACTCTTCCCTTAACACACACTCGTCAGCTCACACACAAAGATTGTAGATGATAAATAGAATGAAATAGATAGATAGATAGATAAAGACAATGAGAAATATACAGATACATATATATATATAAACTCATCTGATGCTTGTATTTCATTGTCCTTATTCTTTCCATTGCAACGCCTAAACCTCTTTCATTTAACACACACCGCAGCCACACACAAAGATTGATAGCTGATAATAGATAGATAATAGATAGATAAGAACAATGAGAAATAACAGATACATAGATTTCTCATCTATGCGTGCATTCCATTGTCTTATTCTTTCTATTGGCAAAGCCTAAACTCTATCACTTAACACACACACGCACGTCACCACAAAGATTGATTGATAGATAATAGATAGATAGAACAATGAGAAATAACAATCATATATATACACTCATCTGATGTGTGCATTGCATTGTTTATTCTTTCATTGCAAAGCTAAACCTCTTCATTAACACACATAGGCACGCCTACACACAAAGAAGATAGATAGATAGATAGATAGATAGATAGATAGATAAGATACAGTGAGAACTAACAGATACATATATATAAACTCATTGATGTCTTGTTTTCATTGTCATAGCTTCTGTCATTGCAAAGGCCTAAACCTCTTCATCAAACACGCACGACGCCACACACAAGATTGAAGGTCGATAATGATAGATAGAATAAACAATGAGAATAACGATACATAGATATGTTACTCCATCTGATGTGTGGTATTGCATTGTTTTATCTTTTCTATGCAAAGCCTAAACTTTCACATAAATACAACGCACGCCCACACACAAAGATTGATAGATAGATAAATGATAGATAGATACGATAGATAGATAGCTAAAAAATGAGAAAATAACAGATACATAGATATATACTCATCTATGCGTGTAATTCATCTGTCTTATTCTTTCTATTGCAAAGCAAATTCTAATCGACCTAACCGGCTCGTTTTCGTTTGAAAAGCGCAAATCTCATACGACGACTCATCTATCTTTGTCGCGACTTGTCACGTCAAGTCCAACGCCCAATCAATAAGCACATCCTAATTTAATTGACTGCTGTTTCCGCTCGATTTTCTCCATTCAACCCCGCGAAGACGAAGGTGTTCGAGTTTTCGCGCGCTTTATTACGACACTCTCCGCCATTGTTTTTTCCTTTCTTTGTCTTTTTTGCTTTGTCATTTTTTTTTTTCTCTTTCTTCTTTCTTGTTCGTTCTCTTTTATTAACTTTGAGTTTTTCTTTTTTCTTTTCTTTATTCGCAATCAATTAAGTTATTATATTTCCACATGTCGCTCTCTTTATTCATTCTAAACTTTTTGCCACTTCCTTTTTGGTGTTTATAACACAGTGGTTGAAATGGTATTGCCTTATCTTTTTGTACGTGTCTTTAGATGTTTAACACAAATATTTGTTTTAAATCATCCACAACAAAAACACACAATACTCACTTATAACCAACTTAAAATCATCAGTAAGTTGCTCTGTCAGCACAATATCTATGAAAATCTCTCGCCAACCGTCACTGTCGATCATCGCCCCTCTGTGCAGCATCAAAAATGCCGCACAAAGATTGCATACATGTGCAGGTTTCACAGGAGAATGTTACTTAGATTCTAACTTTTTGTTAGTGCGGGGCTTATAACCGTGCCTCAAAAGTTCACGGCTAATTAATTGGTTGTATACAAGTACGAAAGTGTCCTTTTGTGGCAAACTCCGGAACGATATATGTAGCCAACTCAAGTTTAAGTAGCAGTCGTCATTGTAGATAAAGAAGCAAAACAGACGCGTAAAATATATGGGTCAAGGGGCTTCGCATTTATTTCAGGCTTGTGTGTGGCTCTTTTTCGGGAGATGGAAGACATAGAGAAAGAGAGAGAGGGGACACTGTTAAATTACTCTACCTTCTAACTGGTAGCCAACATATGCTGTCCCAACCTAGGGAAACCAGCAGCCCGGTCTGAACCTTGCGCGACCGAAAGGCAAAAAAGCACGATTTCTTCTTCTTTCTCGTTCCTCTTACATTTTGAATCATCCTGATGAAGGTTTAAAGAAACCGAAACGTAAGCGTTGATGAATAAAATTCATCTCATTTGGAACTCTTGTTTTTCCAATTTCCTAATATTGTCGGATTTATTTCCATATTTACCATATATATATATATATTATAATATATATTATAATTATATCTTATATACTATAATATATATACCATGATAATTATTATAAAGAAAATAATAATGACAACAAAAGAGAACTTGTCACTGATTGATTTTGCAATCAAGCTAATGACAGAGTGAAGTTGAAAGAGTTCAGACAATAGACGTAGGATTGGAACCAGAGGAAGATCGAAACACAATTCGACACATAATTGTTTAAGCATAGGCTAGAATGCTCAAAAGAATCCAGAACGACTGATGAGACTTGTGTCTTCAGACTCAGTTTAAGTCCCCAACTTACGCTGGTGTGAAGATACCAAGTAATGAACAATAATAATAATATTTTTTAAGTCGACATGAAAAGACTTGACATGGTTAAGAAAAGGAACCTCAAAAGAGAACTGAATCACTAATATTTGCTGGACATAATGCCATAGGAGAACTATATCAAAGCAAAGATTGATCAAGACCCAACAAAATAGTAAATGTAGACTAATGCGTGACAGAGATGACGACGACTAAACTGGTGGATTTTGCAGTTCAGCCAGATTACAGGGTAAGATGAAGGAAAAAAAAAGTATGGACAAATACTTGGACCTTGCAGAGAATGAAAAAGCTGTGGAATATGAAAGTGATACCAATTGTAGTTGGTACATTGGAACGGTCCCAAATGCTTGGAAAAAATGACTGGAAAATCTTGGAAATCAAGAAAAATTTTGAGACCATCCAAAATACTGCATTGCTGACAATCTGCCAGAATAACTCAGAAAGAATCTGGAGACTTGTGTCACTCAGATCAGGGAAATACCATCAGCTAATGCTGGTGTGAAAAACTAAGAAATTAGAATAATAATAATAATATAATAATATATAATAATAATATATATGAATAATAATAATAATATCATAAATATATAATTTATATATATAATAAGTATATATCCAAACAAAATACTACCAAATAAATTAAACCTTATAAAGATAAAATGAAAGTAGTAAATCAACACAATAAAGTAAAGATAGTAATCACAAATGAAACAGTAATTGAACAACTTCCCTTTGCCACTACACAAAAACCACCTTCCCACCATGGTCCATAAACTAAATTAAATCATCCAGACAACTAGATCAATTGTTGATCCTTTCATTATCCCACACAACAGCATAATGAGAAATGAATTGAAAATGCATAGGTAAGAAACTATAGATGCCAAGCTCCCGTTGGTTCATGTTCGCTTAACCTGACAGATAGTTTATCAGGATATTGAAACTCTTGCTAATAAATTTTTAAACACTAATATATATATATAATTATATATATATATATATATATATATATATATTCATTCACTGATCTTATCTAATTAATTTAATATTTTTTTTTTATTTTTACAATTGAAAAAGCTAAGGGCATAATTCTTCTATTTAACCGTTTTTCATTTTTATTTTGAATTCATGTAGCAATATTCACCGGAGTTACCGGAACAAAATTGATATATATAAATATATATCAAATCAAATCCATTCCTCAACAAATATTCAGCAAAGCAAGAGACGGATTTTATCTTCCTCTAACAACTTAATAGATAATTTATTAACTTCATGCTTCAAAGGAGATCTAATAATAGATGATGGGAAAACTTTCGTATCAGGCCTCCCACTCTCAAAGACGTGTTTTATATTTGAGAAGGGTCTTGGAAAGGATTTTCATTTATCACAATCATTTCATTCATTTTTATTTCATCCATTCATTCATTTTACTATTAATCTTTAACTCATCTCTTCTCTCTCTCTTCTTCTCTCTCTCCTTTCTCTCTCTCTCTCTCCCTCTCATCTCTCTCTCTCTCTCTATATATATATATATATATATATATATTTTTTAAAGGGATAGTTTGGGGAGACAGAGTGATAGAGAGCACACAACGAGACTATATTAGGAATATGGACAGAAATTTAAGACAATGAAATATAATCGGAAAGTAATTTTTTTATAAGTCAAGTTCTTCTCCTTATAACGTAGCTGAAGAATTGAAAACCATAATTTGTCAATGTTTTGGTAAATAATGTATTATAATTGAATCGCGCAATCCACACGTACACATGTTTAACAAACACACACACTTTAACATATATATATATATTATATATATATTAGTATATATATATATTATATGCTTATTGGTCGTCTCCTTTGAGTATTTAATTCATTTATATATATACTATTATATTATATATATAATATATATATATATATATATATATAGTAGTTACGCATACGCATATATATTTAATCAATAATGTATATACATATAACACACTTTAAAACATTTTGCTCTGCTCCATTCCAATTATCAACTTGTCTTATTTTCATATACTTTACGCATAAATTGTATTGAAAAGAATGCTATATTCTCACGACATAAGATTCGAACCAAAATCCATCAATACTGTTCTGTCATCTAGCTACTTAAATTTCTTGTTATTTACTTGAACCATCTCAATGACATGGAAAGTTATCACATTTTTTGTTCGCTACGCTGTTCAAATCATTACTTGGCGGTGCTCACATTGCAATTTGCAATAATTTATTTTGCAATAATGTTGAACATTTTTTTTCATGAATTTGGAGAACTGTAGTTGCAACACACAGATTTTGTGGTCATTTCACTGTTAATTAGAGTGGAAAGTGGGATGGCATAGAGAGAGGCAGGAGGTAACCATCCAAGCTTTTCCTAAGTCAATCCCTTCATTAATAAAAATCAGAACTATATATCATAGTACTATATTTTTTGGGCTCTATATCTGAAGATGCTGTTTACGAGCTAAGTTTGATGAGTTGAAATAATTAATTTGCAATTGGAGCATATTTGAAGTTGTTCTTCATTTGATTTTGTACACATATTTCACACCATGGTCGATGTAGGGAGATAGCGAGGATTTGAAATTGCTATTCAGTAGTAATGGATAAGCGATATATCGGCTTTTTTTTATATGTATTTAGTTTCATCTTTATTTACCCACCGGATATTTTCACCAAAATAAGTGGGGGGGTCAAAGTGCAAGTGAACCTGAAAAAATCAAAAATTTTGAAATAAGTATACTGAGCATTACTAAAATTCATTCATTGATAAAGTCATCTCTGAAAAATTACATTAAAACGGATAATCCCTGAGTTTTAGAAAAATGTCAATTGGGAGCTTTTATAAAATAAGGATTTTGCGGCACCTTTGACAGTGCTAGGCAAGTTGGTTTTTATAATTTTACGCCCAACAGACCAATAGCAGTCTTCCATTTTACTAACAATTTTGTACTTACCCTAATAACTTGATTTTGTCCCTAATAAATTTTAAAAATAATTCAATGTAATTTAAAAAAATCTATTTTATAACATGCTATTCAACTTTTAGTTTTTGCTTTTTTTTGTTTGATTTTCTTGACAACCTAGATAAAAATTTCAAGTCACATTGGGTAAGAATCTTTTTCGAGATTTTTAAAACAGAAATTCAACCGATTCATTGGTTAAACTATTCTGGCTAACATTTCCATACAATGTGACACCACCCG
>CM042141.1:42330457-42357957 GCA_023376005.1 Doryteuthis pealeii
AAAATCTGTGTGTTGCAATTACAGTTTCTCCAAATCATGAAAAATAATGTCAACAGCAAATGCAATGTGAGCACCGGTCCAAGTAATGATTTGAACTGATCGTATCTGAAAAAAAAATGTGATTAATTTTCCATGTCATTGAAGCTGGGTTCAAGGTAAATACAATTAAATTTAAGTAGCTAGCTGAGCAGACAGTTATTGATGGATTTAGGTTCGAAATCTTTTACTGTCGGTGAGAATATAGCATTCTTTTCGAATAAATATTATGCCTAAGTATATGAAATAAGACAATTGATAATGGAATGGAAGCAGAGCAAAATGTTGTAAAAGTGTGTGTATATGTATTACATATTGATTATATATATATATATAGTATATATATTATATATATATATATATATATATAATATATATGCATAAATACTCAAGGAGACGCACATAAGCATATAATATATATATATATATATATATATATATTATAGTATAATGTGTGGTGTGTTTGTTAACATGTGTACGTGTGTATGCGCTGATTCAATTATAATACATTATACAAAACATATAATTATGGTTTCATTCTTCAGCTAAGTTATAAGGAGAAGAAGAACTTTGACTTATAAAAATATTTACTTCCAATTATATTTTCATTGTCTTAATTTTCTGTCATATTCTTACTAATCAGTCTCCTGTTGTGTTGCTCTCTAACACTCGTCTCACCAACTATCCCTTAAAAAAAATATATATATATATATATATATATATATATAGATAGAGAGAGAGAGAGAAGAGAGAGAGAGAGGGAGAGAGAAGAGGAGAGGGAGAAGAGAGAGAGAGAGAGAGAGAGAGAGAGAGAGAGAGAGAGAGAGAGAGAGTTAAAGATTAATAGTAAAATGAATGAATGGATGAAATAAAAATGAATGAAATGATGGTGATAAATGAAAAATCCTTCTCAAAAGTATTAAAACACGTTTTGAGAGTGGGGTCCCTGATAGAAAGTTTTTCTCATCTATTATTAGACTCCTTTGAAGCATCAAGTTAATTTAATTATTCTATAAGTTATTAGAGAAGATAAAATCCGTCTCTTACCTTTGTAATATCTGTTGAGAATGGGTTTGAATGTATATATATATATATATATATATATATATATATATATATATAATCTTTTCTGCTTAACTTCCGGTGATTTTTGCTACATTGTAACTATCTTGAATTCAAAATAAAAATAAAAACGGTCAAATAAAAGAATTTATTTACTTAGCTTTTTTTCAGTTGTAAAATAAAATAAAATATATTAAATTAATTAGATAGATCAGTGAATGAATAATATATATATATATATATATATATATATATATATATATATATATATATATATATATATAGTTTTTTTAAAATATTTATTAGCAAAGAGTGCTCAATTTCATTGATAAATATCTGTCAGGTTAGCGAAAACATGAAGCCAACGGAGCTTGGCATCTGATAGTTTCTTACCTATGCAATTTTCAAATCATTTCTCTATATGCTGTTGTGTGGGGCATAATGGGAAGGATCAAACAATTGATTCTAGTTTGGTCTGGCTGATTCTAATTTAGTTTATGGGACATGGTGGGAAGGTATGTTTTTTGTGTAGGGTCAAATGGAAGTTGTTCTAATTTACTGTTTCAGTTTTGTGATTTACTATTTTACTTTATTGTGTTTGATTTGCTACTTCATTTTATCTTCATAGGGTTTAATTTATTTTGGTGTTATTTTGTTTTTGATATATTATCATTATTATTTATATAATAATTTATTTATTTATTATTATTATTATTATTATTATTATTATTATTATTTCTTAATTTTTCACACAAGAATTAGCTGATGGTATTTCCCTGGAGTCTGAGTGACAACAAGTCTCCAGGATTCTTCTGAGTATTCTGGCAGATTGCAGCAATGCAGTAGTCTGGATAGTCTCAATTCTTCCTCTGATTTCCAGATTTTCCAGTCTTTTTTCCAAGCATTTTGGGACCGTTCCAAGTGTACCAACTACAATTGGTATCACTTTCATATTCCATAGCTTTTTCAGTTCTCTGGCAAGGTCCAAGTATTTGTCCATCTTTTCGTTTTCTTTCATCTTTACCCTGTAATCTGCTGGAACTGCAAAATCCACCAGTTTACCGTCTCATCTCTGTCACCGCATAGTCTACATTTACTATTTTGTTGGGTCTTATCAATTTTTGCTTTGATATAGTTTGTCCTCATGGCATTATTTTGTCCAGCAAATATTAGTGATTCAGTTTCTCTTTTGAAGTTTCCTTTTCTTAATCATGTCCAAGTCTTTTCATGTGCGACCTCTAAAAAAATATGATTATTATTATTCATTACTTGGTATTTCTTCACACCAGCGTAAGTTGGTGGACTTAAACTGGAGTCTGAATGACAACAAGTCTCATCAGTTGTTCTGGATTCTTCTGAGCATTCTAGCTTATCTAAACAATGTTGTGTCCTCGGTGTTTTCGATTCTTTCTCTGGTTTCCAATTCCTTACGTCTATTTTCTGAACTCTTTCAACTTCACTCTGTCATTAGCTTGGATTGCAAAATCAATCAGTTGACAAGTTCTCTTTTGTTGTCATTATTATTTTCTTTATAATAATCTGTCATATATATATATATATATATAATATTATATATATATATATATATATGATAAGTTGTAAACAAGGTATGTTTGGAATGGCTTTTTTTGCCGACAATTTATATATATATATATGGGAATAAATATGGAAATAAATCCGACAATATTAGGAAATTTGAAAAAACAAGTGTTCCAAAAATGAGATGAATTTATTCATCAACGCTTAAAAGTTTCGGTTTCTTTAAACCTTCATCAGGATGTATTAAAGTGGTAACGAGGAACGAGAAAGAAGAAAATCGTGCTTTTTTGCGTTTCGGTCGTCGCAAGGTTCAGACGGAGCTGCCGGTCCCTAGTGTTGGGACAGCGATATAGTTGGTACCATGTTAGAAGGTACAGTAATTTAACAGTGTCCTCTCTCTCTCTTTCGCTCTGTCTTTCCTTCTCTCCGAAACAGAGCCCACGACACGAGCCTGAAAATAAATGCTAAGCCCTTGTGACCATATATTTTACGTGTCTGTTGTGCCTTCTTTATCTACAATGACGACTGCTACTTAAACTAGAGTTGGCTACATATATCGTTCCGGAGTTTGCCACAAAGACACTTTCGTACTTTGTTATACAACCAATAAATTTTTAGTGCCGTGAATTTTGAGGCACGGTTATAAGCCCCGCCACGTAACAAAAGGTAGAATCTAAGTAACATTCTCCTGTGAAAACCTGCACATGGGTATGCAATCTTTGTGCGGATTTTTGATGCTGCACAGAGGGGCGATGATCGACAGTGACGGTTGGCGAGAGAGTTTCATAGATATTTGTGCTGACAGCGCAACTTACTGATGATTAAGTGTGTGGTTATATATGTGAGTATGTGTGTGTGTTGTTGTTGTTGATGATTTAAAACTAAATATATTTGTGTTAAAATCTAAACACGTATAAAACACGTATAAAACAGTAAAGACAATACCATTTCAACCACTGTGTTATAAAACACCAAAAAAGGAGGGGGGGGGAGAAAATTAGAATAAATAAAGAGAGCGACATGTGGAAATATAGATAACTTAATTGATTGGAATAAAGAAAAGAAAAAAGAAAGAAACTCAAAGTATAAAAGAGAACTAACAAGAAAGAAAGAAAGAGAAAAAAAATGACAAAGCAAAAAAGACAAAGAAAGGAAAAAACAATGGCGGAGAGTTGTGCGTAATAAGCGCGCGAAACTCGAACACCTTCGTCTTCGCTGGTTGAATTGGAGAAAATCGAGCGGAAACAGCAGTCAATTAAATTAGGATGGTGGCTTTATTGATTGGGCGTTGGACTTTGGACGTGACAAGTCGCGACAAAGATAGATGAGTCGTCGATGAGATTTAGCGCTTTTCAAACGAAAACGAGGCCGGTTAGGTCATTAGAATTTGGGCTTTGCAATAGAAAGAATAAGACAATGCAATGAACGCATCAGATGAGTGTATATCTATGTATCTGTTATTTCTCATTGTTCTTATCTATCAATCTATTTATCTATCAATCTATTTATCTATCAATCTTTGTGTGTGGGCGTGCGTGTGTATGTTAAGTGAAGAGGTTTAGGCTTTGCAATAGAAAGAATAAGACAATGAAATACAGGCATCAGATGAGTATATATCTATCTGTTATTTCTCATTGTTCTTATCTATCTATCTATCTATCTATCTATTTATCTATCTATCAATCTTTGTGTGTGGGCGTGCGTGTGTGTGTTAAGACAATGAAATACAAGCATCAGATGAGTGTATATATATGTATCTGTTATTTCTCATTGTTCTTATCTATCTATCTATCTATCAATCAATCTTTGTGTGTAGGCGTGCCTATGTGTGTTAAGTGAAGAGGTTTAGGCTTTGCAATGGAAAGAATAAGACAATGCAATGCACACATCAGATGAGTATATATATATGTATCTGTTATTTCTCATTGTTCTTATCTATCTATCTATCTATCTATCTATCTATCTATCAATCTTTGTGTGTGAGCGTGTGTGTGTGTGTTAAGTGAAGAGGTTTAGTCTTTGCAATGGAAAGAATAAGACAATGAAATACAAGCATCAGATGAGTGTATATATATATATATGTATCTGTTATTTCTCATTGATGTTATCTATCTATCTATCTATCTTTGTGTGTGAGCGTTCGTGTGTGTGTGTTAAGTGAAGAGGTTTAGGCTTTGCAATGGAAAGAATAAGACAATGAAATACAGGCATCAGATGAGTGTAAATATATGTATCTGTTATTTCTCATTGTTCTTATCTATCTATCTATCTATCTTTGTGTGTGGGCGTGCGTGTGTGTGTCAAATGAAGAGGTTTAGGCTTTGTAATGGAAAGAATAAGACAATGCAATACACGCATCAGATGAGTATATATCTATGTATCTGTTATTTCTCATTGTTCTTATCTATCTATCTATTTATCTACCTATCAATCTTTGTGTGTGGGCGTGCGTGTGTGTGTTAAGGGAAGAGGTTTTGGCTTTGCAATGGAAAGAATAAGACAATGAAATACAAGCATCAGATGAGTGTACATATATATATGTATCTGTTATTTCTCATTGATCTTATCTATCCATCTATCTATCTATCTGTGTGTGTGTGAGCGTGCGTGTGTGTGTTACCCGAAGAGATTTAGGCTTTGCAATGGAAAGAATAAGACAATTTAATACAGGCCGCAGATTAAGATCTATCTATCTCTTGTTTCACATTGTATATATCTCTCTCTCAGTATCTCTCTCGCTCTCTCTCTCTCTCTCTCGCTCTCTCTCTCTCTCTTTCTCTCTTCTCTCTCTCTCTCTCCTCTATATATATATATATTATATATATATATATATATATATATAATATATATGTGTGTGTAAGAAAGTATTATAGAAAAACAAGATGTTAAAAATTTTTGCTGACAGATATCTGTTTCGACATTATGAATATGTCTTTATCAAAGCAACATTGTAAGCGGAAAAACGAAATGAATATATCAGTAATTACGAGGCACAGAACGCTCTCGATCAGTACCAGAATTTGAAAAAAAAAATTTTTTAAATACATATTGTTGTTAAAAATAAAATAAATTTTATTTTTAAAATGTTTAAGCATCTATATCATAAAAAACTCAAAAGAGTTTGTAGTAAAAATGTATATGAATATCAAAAAGTCCAGGAAAATGTTCCGGTTACAAATGAAAGTTTAAAATGTAACAAGTCCAGCAACATGAATCTGCAATGATGTTAAACTCGCAGAGTCGGGATCCTTATTACATCCGAAAATATGAGCCTCCGGTGTTATGATTTAAGTAATTCCAAATTTGTTTTTTCTATGGACAGTATGAAAGGTAAAAATGGATATTGAATCGGACAATATGTAAGAAAGTATATTATATATACTAGCAAATATATGCACCCTCCGGGTGCAAGTATTTAAGTTTTAATATAATAAATATCATGTTAAATTAGAAAGGCTAATGAAACTGAATAAGAATACAGATAAAAAGATTTTGAACAGAGGGGGTATGATTTAAAAATAGAACAGCTTTGAAACTAACTCTTCCATCATTTTCCGTTACTCCCGTCTTTCATTGGTAAATTTTCCTAATTTAACTCTTTACTTAAAATAGGAAGTAAAGAATAATATTACAGTTATTTCTTCTTCTTAATGAATTTCTTTTAAGATTTATCCGAGAGATTTTTGCTCATATTCAATAAGATAAAACCAAACAACCAACAAATCAATAATACTTTGCATATATTTATTAAAATCAATTTTTTAAGATCAATATGCAAATTAGCCTTCCCATTAACACTGTAAACCACTATTTTGTTTTATATATAAATACAATTGCGTATTATTAGTATGTAGATATGGTCAACAGTCTTAATAATGTAATATAATTTTATTATTCATTGAGATTTAAATAAAAAATAAAATCATAGAGAATATGATGTAAATAACTAAGGGAATTGTGACTTGTATAGTGATATAGTTTCGGTTACAGACAGACAAATCCACAATCTCCATTATAAGAAGATATATATATATATATATATATATATATATATATATATAATGAGAGAGAGGGGTGAGAGAGCACGTGTTGTAATGTTAGATTCGTATGAAATGGACTCGGTGACACGAGTTCAAATCCTAGATGACGTTGTTTGAATTTCACATAGCGCTATTACCATTGGGAAATTTATGCATCCAACTACTCTCCCTCCAGCTATGGGGAAATAGTAAGACATACTGGGCTCTTTAACCTTGGCTAAGTAACCAGTCTAAGAGAAGGAAAATTCAAACCTGTTTAACTCGACATTGTGTCACATCCTACTTGTGCAGAGGAGATGGTATGCTCCCCATCCCCAAGTTGGTTGAGCCCTTTGGAGGGGATTTTGCTGACGATCGCCTACCAAGTCTAAAGACAACGCTTTCCTATAAAACGTACGAAGCGTTCTCTGGTGGGCTTGTATACAGATGTTTGTATTTATCAGTTAAAATCCTCCTCTCAATTTGTAAGTGACGATGGCCGAGTGACTGATGATGAATCGATCAGATTTTCATCCCGGCGGGAGGTATACTTCAAATATCTAGCCTCACTGACGATACATTGAAACACGGTGTCCGTGAATGATGTGCTTGTGTGAGCGTGTGTGTGCGCACGCGTGTGCGCGTGTGTGAGTGTGTGACTAGATGTCTATAAACAAACTAATATGGATAAATATTAAAGAGGAAAAAATGAAATAAAGGTCGGATATTTCGATCTATCTACATACATACAAACTGGATAGATAAATATTAAAGAATAAGAATATGAAGTAACGGCCGAAGCTGTATTCACTGTATATTATATATATATATATATATTATAATTATTATATATATATATATATGTGTGTGTGTGTGTGTGTGGTGAGTGTGTGCGTGTTTGTATTGCTCATTCTTCATACCTAGTTATATGGTCTCATCCATTCGATTTAATCTTCTTTCCTCCAATTTTTATATATCTGTCTCTGTTTCTCTCTCTTATATATATATATATAATATATATATATATTATATATATATATATATATATATATATATATATTATAAAAACGCAAGGAGATACACAATTAAAAAGTAAATTTTAACTTAGCAATGAGTCCACAATCTCCACTGTAGACTTCTAGTCTCGGAAGATTTGCTTGTCATGGACAATTTTTTTGTAGCTTTTACTCGGCGGGAAGTGGAGGAGAAGAATTAGTTTACAGCATGACATGGCTCATTTTTAAACGAAAATAAAAAGCAAAGTAAGATTATTATTGTTAAATGTCAATGAAACTAAACGTTATGACAATTTAAATCACTAAATAATAAAAAATAATATTATAAAACGCAAGGAGATACACAATTAAAAAGTAAATTTTAACTTAGCAATGAGTCCACAATCTCTTGTAGTCTTCTAGCTTCGGAAGATTGGCTTGTCATGGTCGATTTTTTTGTAGCTTTTACTCAGAGGGAAGGGGATGAGAAGAATTAGTTTACGGCAAGACATGGCTATATAGATGCTTCATTTGGCGTAATTCCCATATTCAAATCTATAGCATTGATCTTATGACTGATGTTTCAAATTGTTATATCTATATATCTGTCTATTTATCAATATCCATCTTTTGGCATCTCTCTCTGTCTCTTCGTATGTCTTTCTGTCTTTGATTCTCTTAATTTCTGCTCTCTCTCTCTCTCTCTCTCTCTCTCTCTCTCTCTCTCTCTCTCTCTCTGTGTGTGTGTGTCTCTTCGTATGTATCTCTATCTTTGTCTGTGTCACCCTCTCCCCCTCTCTCTCTCTTTCTCTCTCTTTGTATGTCTCTCTATCTTTGTCTTTGTCTGCCTGTCTGTATTTCTCTATCAGTATTTCTTTCTTTCACTCCCTCTCTCTATCTATGTATCTCCGTCTTTCTCTTTCTCATCTGTCTCTCTGTATTTGTCTCTGTCTGTTAGTCACTGTTTCTCTCGGGATATCTATTTCCGTCTTTCTCATCCTTCTATATCTTCGTATCTGTCTGTCTGCCTGTCTGCCACCCCTCTCTCTCTCTCTCTCTCTCTCTAGCTCAGTCGGTAGAGTGTTCGGCTAGAAATCACAAGCTTCCTAGTTCGATACCGACCCTCGCCAACTCAGCGTATGAGTAGCACACGTATCTGTGTGGTAAAGTAAGGAGCTGATGGTAGGTGTGGCGTTCCACCTCAGACGCAAAAACAATCTCCTTATCTAGCGCTAGTGAAAAGGGGATAGACTCCCTCGCTGTCTGGCTGATACCGACATTAGGCCACCCCGACGACTTTCCTTATATATATATATATATATCCTGTTATTTATTTATCTGGGCATGTTCGTATATGTTCTTGTATCATTATATCTCCGTTTTCTAAATTATTCATCCACTCTGTGCCTGTCTCCAGAATTATATTTCCTCAGCTTCTCTTTTTCCTCTCCTCATCATAGAAATTTGTCTTCTCATAAAAGGAAAGCAACAACAGAATATCTAAGCAGTGCAAGATATAACTCTTCTGTAGAGCAATTAGTGGAAGTTTACTATGTACCAAAGTGAAGATCTCATTCCTGCCATTCATGATGTCTCCAAGAGCTCTTGTAGCGCTGTAAGAATCTCCGTCATTTCAAATCAATAATGACAGCTTCTTTGCAATTTGTGTCATCATGCTTTAGCGGTTGCAACGATGATGTAACATGTCACGTTTCTCTCATAATTATTGGGAAATTTAGAGTATGAAGTTTATATGCAAATGAGACAATTATTATGAAACGGATGTATATATCTGTCAGCAGTTGGATGTGGAAAAGAGACAGGATGTGGCACAAGACCAAGATGCGACACAAGGACAGTTTTTAAGCAGAGGAAATCGGTCGAGATCCTACTCAGAAATACTGAAGCTGGGAAGTCGAGGAAATCTGACGACTTACCACTAAGATTATACAACACAGTGTATACACAAAATGCAATAGGGAAAAGGACGAAAGGCTGCATATTCCCTTTCCCCAAGAACGGCAACCTCGGAATCATCAAGAACTACAGAGGTATAAGTCTGACTGCTGTTGCTGTTAAGTTTATAATGCCCTCCTTCTCAAACATATCTGACTCGAAGTAGAAATAAATTGTTTGGAAAAATGAAAACACTAATTTTGTAGATTTCTCCAAGGCCTTTGACTCCATACACAGAAGAAAAATGCAGCAAATTATACACGCATATGGCCCCCAAACACAGTGTATGTGAATTACTGTAATTATATATATATATATATATATATATATATATACCAGATGCAGAATTCAACACAACGGCAGGATGCGACACAAGGACAGTTGTTAAGCAGAGAAAATGCTAGGATTTATTCATTTATTTATTCTAACGGCCTCAACCCGTATGGGACTGTTGGGTGACAAAATAGAATTATCTCTGTTTTTGAATTAAGGAGGGGTTTTCCCACGTCACTTTTCCATTTTGGTCGTAGTCGTTAGCTCCTTAGCAGTTAACAATGGGGACTATCTTTGTTCCCAGACATCCTGAGAAATAATTAGTGGGTTTCACCCTTTTGTTGTTTAAACATTTCGTCATGTTTCCCGAACACCTTGATACTGTTCTGTTGTTTGGGAAGGGAATATGGTTCCCTTTTTATGTTGGATTAATGTTATATCCCATCAAATGCTATATTCTATTAATTGATTGTGATAGGTTACCCTATTTTATATATAACCTAATGCGTTATGAGAATACGGGTGTTAGCAGCGAGCTACAATCACGCTAATTTTTAGAGACCTATTTTATGTCTAGAGGTTAGAGAATATCATTCATCGTAGCTCACGTTCACATTTTTTGTGTACTTGTTTTTATTCATTCCTTAATGAGTACGTTTGTTATTTGTGCAGGTGCTATAGAATCTATTTATCCCATAGATAGGATCCTAACAGGTACTAACCTCCGTGGTGGAGTAGGCCTAGGAGTAATGACAATGAAGGAGTACTCCACCCTCCCCAGAGCTACAGACTTGGAACTTTACGACTAATTGCATGTTAGCCTTTTAGCACATACAAGGGATTGGGGTTTTACAATGAGAGCAATACGGTTAGGACAATTACAAAGGTAAACGTGATCAGTTGTAAGGTTCAAAGTGTAGTGTTGCATGTCATGGATTGCTCAGCCACTAGGATTCCATCCTTAAGTTTCACGGGTCGCCACCAGTTTTACGTTTTTTTCATGTGAAGAATTTTTAAATTTTAAATTATTTAAAACTTCACATAAAAAAACGTAAAACTGGATTTTTTTAAATATGCGCCTAGATATTAATTAGATACCTATTGTTTTCTCTAAAGAATTCAGTTATAAGTACGTTTTACGCAGCAGTTTCCCTTCCAATAAATTTGGTCGTATAATTGAATATCACTAGAGCAATTTGGGCAGTGATAATGATGCTAAGTCCCCGCAACCACGTTCGACTCAAAGGTCATCATCTGATGAGTTTATTGGAACCTATTCTACATTAAACCTATACACACCTTATTGTGTCTCCATCCAAACAAGGAAAAAAAGTTGGTTGTGCCGCTATTTCTCAAAAACAAGAATCCTTAAAACGCCTACCAAATGAAGCCTCAATCTACAGTGCAGAAACTACAGCCATTGATCTAGCTATGAATATCATAGCAAATCACAAAGCTTCCAAATTTATTATATGCACGGACTCTAAATCAGTCCTATTAGCACTACATAACAAAAACACATCATCTCCTCTGATCACGAAGCTCCTAAACAAACTAAACACCCTCTCTGAAAATAATAACATTATATTCTTCTGGATACCAAGTCACATTGGTATCCAAGGAAATGAAAAGGCAGACAAAGCCGCAAGAAAGGCACTTCAGACACATATGAGCAAATCTAAAATCCCATATACAGATCTGAAACCAACCATAAACAAATTTATATTAGACAAATGGCAGAAATCATGGGACAATCTGACTCAAAACAAGCTCCATGAAATACAGGAAGTTATTGGAGAGTGGCCGATAGCCCACAGAAGTATTAGAAGAGAAGAAGAAATACTCGCCAGATTGCGTATTGGGCACACCCACATTACCCATTCGTATCTGTTAAAAGGGGAGGGTGCCCCAGTGTGCCCAACATGCAAAGTACAACTTACAACCAAGCATATCCTTCTAAATTGTAACAGACTTAAACATATCCGCGCAAATTACTATCAAGCTAGAAACCTGAAAGACATCTTCAAGAATACAAACCCTGAAAACATTTTAAATTTTATTAAAAAAAGCAACCTTTTCAACAAAATATAACAGAACATAACCAATTATCTCCATAGAACCACTACCTTAAAGTCTGAAATCCAAAATAACCTTTTTGGCATTAAATGACCCACAGAGGTTGATATGCCGTTAAACAAAACTCAAACTCAAACAAACTCCACACAGACTCTATTGGGAAGGCAATCTCATTGTATCTTTAATTGTTTAAAACATCCAAGTGTTACATAATTATGGATCCCTAATATCTTTTTAAGGTAGTATAGAAATCCTTATGGCGATCAGTACAGCTGATGGCCTTGAGAGTGAGTGACAATGCTTGACCTCACTGTCACCTTGCGTTCTGGGGATGGAACGTGAGAACGGAAGTCAATAGAAGCCCCTTCCAGTTTAAGGTGTAAGCAACTCAGTTAGTCACAGTTACAGTTAGGAGTTAGAACTTAGAAGCGAAGCTAGCCAGATGTGAGCTCACTGCGTGATTGTCTGGTCTGGGGTTCTACGAATAAAGTAACATCATCGTAAATCGAAGTCTTGTTGTTATTACTAAAAGCTAACAATAGCACAAGGCTTCTGATAAGAAATGATCCCCGACAAAGACTCGGAATCCCCAGATAAGAAAGACCAGACCTTAGAAGATATACCAGATCCGGCCAGAAGAATAGAAGACGACAGAGTAAGACGTAAGAGGTATATAACATATATAGATATTTAGTGCCGACCAAGAAAAGGCACTACGTAACACAAGGTGAACACAATTAAAAACGAGATACCTCCGAATCACCCTATCCCCCCAAAAAAATCCCAACAATACAAAATACCAAAAAATGTCTAGAAGTAATATTACACCAATGCTTACCCCCTCCCATCACTCAACATACAAAAAATATATACATTACCGACAATTCTGCAATTTAAGAATTATCCAATCCGTTTGAATAATTTCTTTAGGTATCACTAAAATTCACTAATTTCAATCATAAGACCATTTATTAGTTTTGCTTTAGTAAATATTTTTTCAAATTACATTTTAAACAAAATATATTCACTTCACATGATTTGCACTTCTCAGCTAACAAAAAATTGATGACAGATCTCTGTTCAAGCCTGGAGCACACTGTTTGATTTGCCACCATTCTAAATAGGCTCAATCAAATATTTTTGTAAGATTAAAATATTTTTTGCTATAAAGCAATTCCAAACAATGCAGTGTTTACATGTATGGAAAAAATCAATTTTCAATATTAGTTACCATACCTTCTGTACCAGGAGCCAGCGACTGACTATAGATGCTATATAAATCGGTACAGACGAAATTGGTAAGTCAACTGTATTTCTTTAAAATAATCCATTTGAATTGTCATTCACTCATGCTAAAAAAAACAGTACTTTTACTTTTATAAACTTGACATCAAATACATGAAACATACGGGGTACCGTTACAATTTTAAATATATATATATATATACATTCCTATAGTTAGGATCTTTCCATGTGTGGTTTAATCAAGCTGATGCAAGTAAACCGTAATGAGAGCTCAGTGTGCCTAGTTCCAGTGAGTGGACGGACTGAGCAAGATATTCAATAAATGAAGGAAAAAACTTTAAATTTGCTTCATTACAATAATTTATTTCAACCGCATTACTGCAGCATCTTCAAGAAATTTCAAAAACATGACTCTTACCTGAAGATGCTGCAGTAATGCGGTTGAAATAAATTATTGTAAGGAAGCAAATTTAAAGTTTTTTCCTTCATTTATTGAATATAGTATATATATATATATATTATATATATATATATATATATATATATATATATATATATATTCACATTTTATGTACAAAATAAGCTTGTTATATACTAAGTATCATAAGATAATCTGGGAATTACGAATTACGATAAAAATCAGAAGAAATGAAATAAACATATATCAAGTCTTCTTATATTCCCTGCATGTTTCTTAGTTGCTACTATTGCACCAAGTACTTCCTGTGTTTCTTTCCTGGAAGCGTTACTATTGACAAATTAACTATTAAAGGGCCGGTTTAGCTCAGTCGGTAGAGCATTCGGCTAGAAACCACAAGGTTCCTATTTCAATACCACCCCTCGCCAACTCAGTGTATGAGTAGCACAGGGATCTGTGCGGTAAAGTAAGGAGCTGATGGTAGGTGTGGCGTTTCACCTCAGACGCTACAATAATCTCCTTGGTCTAGCGCTAGTGAAAAGGGGATAGACTCCCTCGCTGTCTGGCTGATACCGACATTAGGCTGCCCCGACGACTTTACCTTTTACAATTTTCTACAATGTTCTAAGTTTTTTGTTTTTTTTTAATTCAAATTTTTCTTTAATTAAAAAATTACATTTCGGATATAAACATGATTGATTGTTCATTTATTTTCTTTTACTCTTTTTTTGCTCTTTTATTTATTTTTCTTTTTGCTCTTTTATTTATATTTCCTTTGATTCTGATTTTTCTCCCTTTTTTTTTGGCATGCATTTTTATTCCTTCTTTTTAATTTCTTTTAACTTTTACGATTTCACTTTTCAATTTTGTGTTCTACCATTTATTTTAATCTTCTTCTTCTTCTTCTTCTTCTTCTTCAATACTATTTTTATACGTTCATCTTCCTCTCCTTTATTTACTTACACCCTTTCATTTTTCTTATTGTTCTTGTTATTCTTTATGATTATATAGGGTCGGTTTCGCTCAGACGGTAGAGTGTCGGACAGGAATCACAAGGTTTCGATTTCGATACCGACCCTCGCCAACTCCGCGTATGAGTAGCCCAGAGATCTATGTGGTAAAGTGAGGATCTGATGGTAGGTGTGGCGCCCCGCCTCAGTCACCCAAAACAATCTCCATGTGTCTAGCGCTTGTGAAAAGTGAATAGACTCCCTCGTTGTCTGGCCGATATCGAGGTTAGGCCAACCCCGACGACTTTACTTTTTTTACTGTATTATGATTGTTCACATCTACATTTTGGAGATTATCTTTCATCAAGTTCCTTCTTCGTTCTTTCTTTCTTTCTTTATCTTAGATTTTATTGTTCCCCTCTATTTTATACGTTTATCTAATTTTCTCCTTCCTTCCTTCCTTCCTTTCCTTTAATGGAAAATTCATTGTAAATATTACACTCAGTCAATTAAATAATCACGTATCATAATGGGAAAATAATTGTTATTTATTTATAATGGGATAATAATTCGTTATTAAATATTTCAACTGTTGTCTTGAGATGAAGCTGTATCCCGAAGAACTGGACGGATGGTGTGATAATTGGAGAGTGACAAAAACAAGGGTGGGTTCGTTTCGTGAAGGGAGCTCGTATGTATAAGTTCAACGAATGTACATATTTATTTAGGAAAAGTGTATTTTCTACTAATCAGATTTTAGAAATAAGTATCTAAGTCAATCAACCTCCACTTTTATTTGACTTTACCAAATTTCTATAGAATCTTATTTTGATGCGAAATAGATTTTGTAAGAAAGAAATTGTAGAAATTTTTTAAAATTTTTTATCAACCAACTCCATTTTTTATCAACCAACTCCAAATATTATCGTTTGTTATTGTAAAAAATATCAGCTCACGAGAATTTTTTTTTTTCATTCTAGACGCCTCTGAACAGTAGCATTCACTTTGACAATATATACTAGGCTGAAGCAAAAGTTTCCAATATTTTGGAAAGTGTTAGTTTGCGGCATAGAAATCACGGGACCTAAGTAGTTTAATACCTGAAAGTTACCCGCTCTCGTGTGTAGTATTGTGTGTGGTCGGTGCGTTGTGAGGTTGTGCATTGCTTCATTCCACATTCTACGAAAAACATTTGTTAAATTGGTTGGTTGAATACACCACGGAGCAATGGTGATGAAGGGGTACTCCATATTCCACAGAACTCCTGAATTAGAACTTCACCATCAGATAGAATTTAACGTCTTATCCAGGACATTAAGACCATCAATTACCGCCTTAAAGCACATATATAATAGAAAGGGTTGGGGTTTGCCATAAGGGCAGCAGGGTTGGTACAATCGTATTGGTGCTAGGCTTGAGGTGACCAGCGGATTGATCGGAGGGAGCCTCTCCGGCCACCAATCTAGCCTAAACTATGGCTAAAATAGAGTGTTGCATATCATAGACTGCTACGCCACCAGGTTACATCCTTAAACATCACGGGTTGCTAACAGGTGGCCCGATTGGGAAGGTTATCCTTTTTCAGAGGTACAATCGGTGTATTGTAAAGCCCCAGCCGACAGGGCTAAAAAAACATTTGTTGTACGAAAAGTGTAGATGCAGTTGATCACAGTACAATAAACAAATGGCCACCCTGTCGGCTGGGGTGTTAGAATGCACCGATTGCACCTCTGCAAAGGGGTAAGACTCCCCCAATGGAGCCATCTGTTGGCCGTGGGTGGCGACCCGTGATACTTAAGGATAGAGCCCAGGTGGATGAGCAGTTCATGACATGCAATACTCCACTTTGGCCCTATCTTGGGCTAGACGGGCGGTCAGAGAGGCCTCCTCCGATCAATTGGCTGGTCACGCCAAGCCCTATCACCTATATGATTTTCCAACTCTATTGCCCTTATGGCAAGCCCCAACACCTTTTTATCATATGGGTGCTAGAAGGCGGTGGCTGCGGGTCTACATGTCCTGGGAATGACGTTAAACTCTATCTGATGGGGAGGTTCCAGTTTTGGATGCTTGGGAATGTGGAGCACCCATTCATCACCATTGCTCCCTGGTCCACTCTGACCCGGAGTGGTAGTACCTATTAGGGTCCCATCTATGGGTTAAATAGAAAAATGTATTTATAAAAAAATTGTATTATCCATTAAGAATTGATTTATTTAAAAACTTTATCGGCATTAAATGACCCGCTGAGGTTGATATGCCGTAAAACAAAACAAACCAAACAAATAAACAGATGGCTGAATAAATTTTCCGCGGATTGCAAGAAACCCGACGGCCAGGCAAGGACATGTAAGCTGAATCCGGCGTATTCACTCAACTTCTCCGCATGTAATACTTGTTGCTATTTTAAAGCAGACTTAACAGTTTTGAGTTCAGTTTTCCTTCTCCTAGACCGGTTGTCATAAAAAGTCAAAGAGACCAGTTTTCCCTACTATTTATCCATAGCTGGAGGGATAATAGTTGGATTCATACCTTTCCCAATGGTATTAGCACTATGTGACAAGACAGGTTTTTCTGTCGGTGTTTTCTATTTATTAACGAGGAAGGAAAAGTTTTAAATTCTTTTTTGTAAAGTCATCAGAAAGGATTTTGTTTAAAATAAGGTATATTAAACCAAAATCTATATATAATAATACACTTGTTCCTTAAATGTACTAGCAACAACCTTTGGGTACAAATGAGATTTTTTAAATCGTCCAAAAGGAAATGCAAAAAGATAAATTCTGATTATGTGGTGTTGTTTACCCCCCTAATTCTTACTCCGTTTTTATTATAAAGAAACAAAGGGAAGACAAAGGACATGATACCCAGAAAATATAACAAAGAAGAAAGAATTAGAATGGAGAACGATAGATGCGATGTTAGGACCTACATTTTCTTCTATAAAATTGCTCTCAGTTGTTAAACAAACCAGACGAGGAAAGCCAGAGGTGCGGGGGTCACTCAGAAGAACCACAAAAATTCAAATTGCTGAAGTAAGAAACCTTGACCGTATCACCTAAGAACTGCTATAAATGAAGTGACGCAGTTCTGTCCACCTTTGTCGAATTCCGGATAGAACTAAAACTTCAGTGAAGTTCCTTGCCGTGTCTGTTTCCCCTACCTAGTGTGCAAAACATAATCCTCCCTGTTATATATAATAATAAAACCGTTGATATTGTTAACAGTGTGTTATTTCATTCTTGTGTTGCCAACAACTGTTACATAATTATTGGATCCCTAATGCTTTTATAAGGTATTGTAGAAATCATAATGGCGATTAGTACAGCTGATGGCCTTGAGGGTGAGTGACGGCGCTTGAAATCGATCTCACCTTGCGTTCTGGGGATGAATCATGAGAACCGGAACCCCATAGAAGGCCCTCTTCCGGTTTAAGGAGTAAGCAACTCAGTTAGCAGTTAGAACTTAGAAGCCGAGCTAGCAACATGTAAGCCTCATCTGCGCAGATTGTCTGGGTTGGGGATTTGGAATAAAGTAACATCAACGTAAATCGAAGTCTTGTGTTTATTACCTAAAAACTAACAATAACACTGGGCTTCTGATAAGGAGTAATCCTCAACAGAAACCAGACCCCAAGAAACACCACGAAAAGACCAGACCAAGATGTTAGAAGATAGACGATCAGAATAGCAAAGCCGGCCAGAAGAAAATACGACCAGAGTAAGAAGTAAGAAAGAGTATATAACGTTATATGCTGATTGGGTAACGTGAAAACCCCAGTATATAACACAACTACGTCAACCCATTTCCTCTAACCACATAACCCGTCACAAAGACAAAGTTGCGTCGATTCGCGTTCTGAAGATCAAAGAAACCCACAATGTGGACACTGAACAACTAGCCGGAGACACATCTCTCATAGAACTATGGGATTTTATCAAGAACCCTGACTAACATAAGACTATAACTATGTTGAAAGCAAATAGCCTCGTCCAGAACATAACCTTATCGTGTCCATTGCCTACGAGGACAAACATTACAAATCGGGTGTTTAGCATTCTGAGAGTATCAGGCGAGCTCGTCATCTCAGTCCACAACATTCACAACCACGGCGAAAGCATCTAAACTGCCGAATTTTTTTTGCGTTACCAAAAATGGCAAAACATTTGACTAACCCGAGTAATAAACGCTGCTGTTTTTTCTTTATTTCTGGGGGTGGGTGGGTCGGGGGGTAGCGTTCTAGACAAGTTATCTCATCTTTACTTGTAAGTAAAAACAATAAAAGTTGATTTTTTACCGTTTGTTTTTCCTTTTATTTTCACACAATTCTATTACAGAAGTTTTTTATTTTCTATTCTGTATCGCATTTTAGTTCTTTTTTTTTTCTTTCAATTTTCTGATTCTCCAATTAACCTTATCTTGATTTCAGTCTGAGGAAAATAAAATAGTCTGTCCCCAATCAACTTAATCACAAAATGTAGACATGTTAACACACCTACAAATCACCTGGGTTAATTTTCTTGTAATTACTAGAAACACATCTAAACGAACTGTTTATTGATAAAGAAATATCTTACGCAACAGACCAAAACGATTGAACAATAGAAGGTTGGCGTCTTCTTTACTTTTGCTTTCTTCACAGTCTGGTTTTAATTATTTTTACAGACGTTTTTTATCATCGTCATCTCTTTTTTGCACCTTTGTCTTCTATGACGAAAGAGGAAAAAAATCACCTTCCTCGAAAAAAGGGTTTGTGTACGATGCGTGAAAAATAAATCAATATTTGGCTGGCATAGCGACATTTTTGTCGCCAACGATACACAAGCCGAGTGACATGTTTGTCGCCAACATTACGCTCAATTCACACTGAAAACACCGGTTCCAGCTAGATCACCAAAGTTAAGCAGCGATAAGCCTGTTCAATACTTGATTGGCTGATCACTAAAGCAAAGCCAGGTACGGTATGTTGTATACCTCTTTCTTTACTTTCTTACTTCTATTCTTCTAGCGTCTCTTCTAGCGTCTGGAATTCGTCTTGGTCTTCTAGGTCAGTTTTGTTACCAAGACATTCATTAACCACAAAACCATGTTATTTTCGTTAGCTTTTATTTACTTAACTAAACATTTCATGTAACTAAACATAGCGCGTGTATGCAGTGAGCTCCAGTTAAGGCAGTACATCTTCTCTGTCCGATGTCCAAACTGAAACTCAAGACCCAACCAGGTCCCACATGACTTCACGTATTTCGCGGGCTTTCTGTAATATTCCATGGAAAGTCCGCCCGTGATATGAAAAGGGCCATCCCTTTAGAAATACAGGGGATTGACAATAATCTTATGCAACAGCATAGATTAAGTAACACGGTAACCAATTGAGCCCTTTTTATGAAAATGACTTGATTCGTATTAAATGACCCGAAAAGAGTTGATATGCTATAAAACAACCAACCAATAATAATGTATTACACAATTACTGTTATTGTTAAAAAGAGGACATAATGAGGCATCAGTTTATTACTAGGTTAATGTAGAAAATAGATCCCCAGTTTATGACCAAATCCTTTTTTTTTCTTGTTTCTTAAATGATGATTCCCAACAATAATATTATGGTCAAGGCACGCTGAAACCATCGGTTCAAACTAGATCACCGATGTTGAGGAGTAATGAGACTGTTCAATACTTTATTGGCTAATCACTTACGCAAATGCAGGTATGGTAACCGGTTGAGTTCTTTTTTATGAAAATGATTTGATTCCGCGTTAAATGACCCGAAAAGTGTTGATATGCCGTAAAACAATCAACCAAACAACCAATAGTACACAAGCGGAGCAATCATCTTAGCCATAGCTCAATGTAAGGCATTTTCTATACCGACAATAGGCCATACAATCAAATTTACTTCCTTTACTTATTCTTATTGATCGTTGATCAATAGTTTTCGTGGTTGATTGGTGTGTCAGCTGTAAGATGTGTACAGGTACAAAATATATATTTAATTGGTTGCAAAAGCTGTAACCTCTTTTTTTTTTAGGTAAACAATGCTTTAAAATGAGAACAAGTATAGTAGAACTAGCGTAATTAACTCGCGAAAGAATATAACTATCGCTAAACTTTTGAGAACAATAAAAACATATTTTTGTCTTATTTCTAAAAAGAATAATGGCAACAATAGAAGTATGTTATTTGCATTGGTTGGGTGGTTAGCTGAATTTTACGGCATATTGGGTTATTTTATGCTGAATACATTTTGTTGTATTCCTTTTTTTTCGTATTCACTTTTTTTCTTTCAAAGTCAATTAAAAAAAAAAAACAACATTTTTTGTAAACACGTTTTTTATCTATTCAATCCATAGATGGGACCCTAATAGGTACTGCCATTCCGGGACAGGGTGGACCTGGGAGCAATGACAATGAAAGGCTACTCAACTCACCCCAAATCTTCATTACCCGTAACCTGGCTTGCGACGTAAACGTCTTAAAAATACTGTAGCATGAGAACAAACACCGTAAAACCAGCGTAAATAACTCGCGAAGTATATAACTATCGTAAAACTTTAGAGAACATTAAAACACATTTTAGTAATACATCTTAAAGAATAATGGGCACAATGAATTATTTATGTTATTCGCCGTGTGATTTACCTTTTACAATACTTTAAGTATGCAACAAACAACTTACAATTAACGAAAACAATACTCAGAAGAATAAAACTCTCCTTATGGGAATAAAGAATTCAAAGAATATTGTAATTCTCATTTTAAAGAATCGATCCATATATAAAGGGCACTGGTATATATTTATTTCCAGATGAAACTACCAAAATAAAACGACAAAAGTAAATATATATGCACACTGAATATCACCAGATTTTGCTGGGCGGAAGCATTTAAATTTTAATGTAATAAGATATCTTATTATAATGGAGATTGTGTGTTTGTCTGTCTGTAACCGAAACTATATCACTACTCAAGTCACAATTCGCTTGGTTATTTACGTCACGTTCTCCATGATTTTATTCATATTTAAACCTCAATTATTAATAAAATTGTTTTACATCATTAAGACTGTTGACCATATCTACTTACTAATAACATGCAATTGTATTTATATATACAACAAAATAGCGGTTTACAGTGTGAATGGGAAGGCTAATTTGCATATTGATATAAAAAATTTGATTTTAATAAATATGTGCTTAGTATTATTGGTTTCTAATTGCTTGGTTTTATCTTAATGAATATGAGCAAAAATCTCTTCAATGAATCTTAAAAGAAATCCATTAACAAGAAGAAATAACTGACATTTTATTATTTACTTCTTATTTTAACTGAATAGTTAAATTAGGAAAATTTACCAATGAAAAACGGGAGTGATGGAAGAGTAAGTTTCAGTTGTTCTATTTTTCGATTATACCCCCCTCTGTATCAAGTCTTTTTATCTGAATTCTTATTCAGTTTCATTAGCCTTTCTAATTTAACATGATATTTTATTATATTAAAACTTAGATACTTGCACCCGGAGGGTGCATATATTTGCTAGTTATATTAAATTAGAAAGACTAACGAAACAAAGAGAACAAATATAAAAATTACAGTTATTTTAATGTTATTTGAATTGATTTTCTATATAAAATCATATTTAGGATTGGTTTAAATACGATAGAGAATAATATGATGATATTAGAAATCCGTAACAGCAAATGAATATGCATTAAACCCAGTTTTGTTAAAATCAAGATGCAAATTATTGCAACCATATACTGAGGAAATCTTTATTTTGTAGAGATATATAAGGCAAATCTCAGGATTTAAATGCATTTATAAAATTTGCAGTTTTGCAGCAAATCTAAATCAGCTAGAATTTAATAGAGATCCTTTTTACTTAAAATACTAATTAATGGCTATTTCATAATCGTTGATAATACAACTTAAATAACTACGGAAATCGTGATGTCAGTGATGACGTAGTTTCGATTAAAGACAGTTACATGCTCTCTATTATAATAAGATTTGATTTATATTCAAAGATATTTAAAAATTGAAATATACATATAAATAGCATTCAAATTCTACATTAAAATGTTATGCATTTGTAAATCTCAGAAGAAAACAAATCAATACACCAGCCCTCCATCTATGGATAAGGGGTTAACTAGCTCCGAAAATTAAGCCGTTCTATGACCTTTACCGATAAATAATTATCTGACATTTTTCTAAACTCTCCAAGTCATGTACGTAACCGTTTGTCGCACCCACCGCCAAATATCTCGGGAGTTTTCTTCTTTTGTCGGTTACACAGCCTGGCACTAGGTTCACTGGTGCTGAGAAGGGCACATTATATTACTCTAGTTTAGAGAAGGCGAATTTGACCATGAGCTTCAAAAAGAAAGGAGACATCTCCACATTAGACGGTAAGCCAGTGGAACAATTCACATACCTAGGAGTAATATCTCATCCACAGATAGCGATGTTAATACACGAATAGGAAAGCGTGGATGGCCACGAACAAATTATCTGTCATATGGAAATCTGATCTCACTGACAAGCTAAAGCGACATCTCTTCCTGGACCCGAACGAGGCGCCTCAAGAATAAGCTAGATGGGAGCTGCACAAGAATGCTGCGAGCAGTATTTAACAAGTCGTGGAGACAGCAACCCCACTAGGGAGCAGCTGTAAGGTCACCTGCCCCCTATCTCACAGATCATCCGAGTGAGACGGACTAGACATGCAGGACTCTGCTGGAGAAGCAAGGACGAACTCATAAGCGATGTTCTCCCGGGAAGCCAACACATGGACATGCTAGTGTGGGACGCCCAGCAGGGACCTACATTGACCAGCTATGTAAAGATGCTGGCTGCAGCGAGGAAGAACTCCCAGGTGCAATGAATGATAGGGAAGGCTGGCGAGAGATTGCCATGGATATCCGTGCTGCCTGCACGACATGATGATGATGAATACTGTATTTATGCGAGCTTTCAAAATTAGTTGAAAATCGTCGCATACAGAGAGAGACGCTACAGACCCGTGGGAAGAGAGGATTCGACTAGAGATGGGGGCGAAGGCCAGTATCCAGTTAAGAAGGCAGGGTATATGAACAAGAAATACGACGAGAAAAAGGAAGTGCCAAACATGAAACAATGTTATGACGTCAGTTATAAGGAAATGTCACACTCCAGTGTCCATGTTTCTCAACAGTCACTAATAAATAAGAAAAAAAAAGGAAGGGTTGTCTACGTATCAGAAATTAGTTTCTAACGCCTATAATAAAATATTATAATAGTACCAAGAATATGCAACCATCGGGCGTATATATTTAGCTTTTAATGTAATTGAATACATTAAATTAGAAAAACTAACAAAATTAAATAAGAACGCATATACAATGATTACTTATTTTGATTATATTTTAATTGGTTTCTATATAAAATAATTCATATGACTGATTTTAATACGTTTGAGAATAAAACAATAATAAGTAAAGTCGTCGGGGCGGCCTAATGTCGGTATTAGCCAGACAGCAAAGGAGTCTATCCCCTTTTCAATAGCGCTAGACCAAGGAGATTATTTTAGCATCTGAGGTGGAGCGCCACACCTACCATCAGCTCCTCAGTTTACCGCACATATCCCTGTGCTACTCATACACTGAGTTGGCGAGGGCCGGTACCGAACCAAGAACCTTGTGATTCCTAGCCGAGCACTCTACCGACTGAGCTAAACCAGCCCTATAAACAAAATATTAGCGATCAATCACAGCAAGTAATCATTTATTAAACCCGGTTTTGTTAATATGGTATTAAACCAGTTTTTTGTTGGTAGCATTTTAGAATTGCAATGATAAGCGGAATCATCCATAACAATTTTTTTTTGTTTTCACCTAAGTCTCATCAGAGGATTTCCACAGGAAAAAGAACGATATTCGAGAACGCAAGGATGTCATAATGTTGTGTGAATAAAAAAAAATATTCTGAATACACTGGATTATGTAGCCTTTTCCCGGGACGGCCGCCGGCTGTAAATGATAAAAAATTTCTTTTGCTTGCAGAGCTCTGATTTGAACGATGTTATGGAAATTGACTCAAGGACACAGTCTCTGAAATTCTGAACGCGCACGGCCGAGGAGAGTGAATTTTAAACGACTTGGAAAGATCCGGGTTAGCCAATAGATGTTGAGCAAGCGTTTTGGTTCGTGTTACTAGATCTCTTTTGAATCAGTGAGCGAACGGCTAAACGCATGTTTTGGTTGATTTATTTTCAAGCCTCTGTGTAGTATACCCGATATATCAATATCAAATTCGCATGTATATTAATAAATTAGGAACCTATTGTGAAAAAGGAGCACTATCCTTGAGATGAGTTGCGAAATAACATTAGATTTCCAAACGAATTTCAAATCAACGGCGAAGAAACATCGGCACACAGATCTTTTAATTTGTTCCGCTAGGCGTGTTGAGTTGTCATCCAAGCAAAGTAGTTTTAAATACACAGGCCATTTTTGAGGACCAAATTCGGATGCAGTCGGCGTATTCTACAGCCCCAAGCCGACAGGACGGCTCTCCTTGTTAATTAATACTAGGTCTGGTCTTTTATGCGTTTGGTTCTCAAAATCCAAGATAATTTTATACCTCTCATTCTCTAGATGTTTTGTGTCGTGGTAAAGACGACCAATTACTCACACACAAAGAAAATTAGGAGATCTGTCATAATAGCGAATAAGAGGTCAAATAATAGTATATTCATTCGATCTGGAATTCATATATATACTAACTCCCCTCTTGTCTGTCTAATAGCTAATTTATAAGATAGACACATCCATTCATATACGACCTATAGGGGAGGTGGGTAATCCTCTACAACAAGATGCATTCCGGTTTGTACTGACCTTGTACCAGACTAGTTATAGTAAATAACAATGAATCTTCTTAACTTTTCCGACTCCATTTGTTTTTATCTCTTCTCTTATTTTTTTGGTCATTTCTGACATGTCACTATTTTATTTTCTATTTATTCAGACTTCTTCACTTTTTTCCTGATATTCTTTTCTTCCTTTTCGTGTCACAGACATTTACATCTACGCCATCTTTTTTTTTCTTCTTTTAAATACCTTTAACTTACATTCTATTAATTTCGTCTTTCTACCATTTAAAAAAGTCCTTCCCCCCTCCACATTACCGATTGTTGTTTTAAATTTCTTTATGTTCTATTTCTCTTTCTTTCTGGTCACTTTTTTTCCTTTCTCTCATATTTTCCTTTTCGCCTTCCTTCCACCAAACTCGACATCCAATAAAGACGCATTGTTTTTAGGTAAATAAATTTCACGCATGCGCTGTTCGGCTGTCTGTCAGTGACAGGTGAATCAGTCTACGATTGCTTTGATCGTTTTTTTCTTTTTTTTTAGGTTTTTTAAATTCTTTTTTTTTATTTCATTTTATTATTTTTTTTTTTAGTTGAAATTTGCTTTGATTCTGCTTAATCAACTTGGTTTTTGGATTTTTTTTCAAAGTGTGTATGTTCCTTTGTGTGTGTGTGTGTGTGTGTGTGTGTGTGTGTTCATGATATTTGTTTGTGTGTTTGAGTTTCAAATTAGCGTTCGTTTAAGATTTGGAGAAACGTTGTGCCTATTGGTGCCAGCTGGGAGTCAATCCCCTGTTCACTAGTGTTAGACCAGGGAGATTGTTTATGCGTCTGGAGTGGAGTGCCACACCTGCCATCAGCTCTCCACTTTACCACACAGATCCAATCTTTGTTACTCATCAAACCTGGAACCTTGGTGTAAGCTTTATCAACTGAACTACCCTGACCTCCTTACTGTTATGCAAAGTGTGCTTTTATTGGTATATATGTATGTAACCATTACTGAGAGAAAACAGCACATAATAGTGAGATTTTTATTAGAGCAATATAATAATGAAATTTATTGTGTACAGTGCTCAAGTGCACCACAATTCATCAAAAATCAAGTACACAGAATAATGTAGTGTCAGGAACATGAACAGTTTATAGTAGTAATATGTGTGTATCTTCCTTTGTGTGTGTGTGTGTGTGTGTGTGTGTGTGTGTGTTCATGATATTTGTTTGTGTGTTTGAGTTTCAAATTAGCGTTCGTTTAAGATTTGGAGAAACGTTGTACCTTCAAGTGCAATGGATATTGAATACCCGTTGAAATCGTTGATTTTACAAGACAAATTGTGTCAAGAATTGTGCGAAAAAATATGTTATATATCTGGACAATAGTAATGACGAGAATATTATCAATTGTAAAAAATTACATATTGACTGATTGATTTGATTGGCCGACAATCCATCAAGGATTAAATTAAGCTAAGAGGTTAGAGAATCGCGTTCTGTACGTGTATATTTTGATTTGTGTAGTTTTTTATTAAGTTTTATTTTCACGCATATATTTTTTCAAGTACACCTAATTCAAATAATTTGCACACAGTTTTATGGTTTCAAATAATTTTTAAGCATTTGTTTACCACAGTGGTATGGTTATAATTCAATAATAATCCTTAGTAAACAATTATATTCTTAATACAAACAATTTACAGTTATATAGAATCAAATATTCCTATCTAATGCGAATAACAGATCTATTTTACTCATAGATGGGAGCTTAATAGGTGCTACTCTCCAGTTGATAGTGGACCTGGGAGTAATGGCATTGACGGTGTACTCCAAACTCCACAGATCTTCTGAAAAGGAAACTCATCATCAGATGCATTTTAATATTATACCAAGGTTCACTCGTTGTTTATGATGCCGGGGGTATTTAGTGCTATGTAGGGGTGCTATCAACGTATTTCATGCTCCACCAAGATGGGCAGATTTTATATTATTGCAATGGAGATTCGGGGGGTCAGTCTGTAACTGAAACTCCGTCACTGCCTTCTTCACAATACCCCGCTAGTATGCGTATTTAATTTATAGTCA
>CM042141.1:42362957-42380457 GCA_023376005.1 Doryteuthis pealeii
TTCCGAGTTCGATACCGGTCCACCACGTCTCAGTGTATGAGTAGCACAGGTATCTGGGCGGTAAAATCAGGAGCTGAATGTAGGTGTGGTGCTCCTCATCAGACGCCAAAAACAATGGTAATAAAAGTAGCTATTATCAAGTATTCGTTAAGGACTATTATTAATTTTAACTAGTCTTTTCCTATATCTAAATTATTAATGTTGTGTTTATTGCCATTTGCTGCCACTAGGTGGTTGCCGCTCGTTTTATTGCCTGGGTTGATCCAGAGGAATTCCAACGTCTAAAATATTTTCCGTTAGCTTCGGTTGTGCGTGACTCCCAACATAAAAGTGGTTTTATGCCAGTCCGGCTAGTGGGAGGCCTGGAAAATAAACCAAGTGCTGTATATACAGTTATAGTTAACTTCTTATTTTCTGGCCTATACTGTCACCAATGTTTTGTTGTCTTATGGGGGAGATAACGCTCCCCCAAAACGATATGTCTTTTCACTAAAAGTGTTACATAATTATTAGATTCCTAATATTTGTGTACAGTAGTGTAGAAACCACATTGGCTGTTATAAGTTGCAGCCCAGGCCTTGAAGGATTGAATGACAAGGCTTGACCTCATCCTGATCCTTCCGGTGGATACCGTGAGAATCGGTGGAGAAGATCCTCTTCCGGTTTAGATTAGAAAGAGATTTTTAGTCAGATCGGCCAAAGCTAAGTCGTGTTATGCACGGTGCCGACTCAATCTGCGCAGGTAGTCTGGTGGGGATTTCAGAATAAAATATGATCTAAGTTAAATCGAAGTCTTGTGTTATTATCTAAAATTACCAATGACACAGGGCTTCTGATAAAGAGAAATCCCCAATGGAAGACCAGACACGAAGTCCCCAAGATGAATTCCAGACGCTAGAAGAGACGCTAGAAGAAGAAGAATTGAAGTAAGAAAGTAAGGAAAGAGAGTTTACAACAAAAGGGCAACAATAAGGGATGAAGGGCTCGGTCAGCAACGAGGAGGAGGCTCAAAAACATAGGTGGCTGCGTGTGAATAGTAAATGTCTAAACTGTATAAATCCTCCTGTACCATGGTTGTTGAGAAATATAAAAAGTAGTGTTGAGTTTAAAAATTAATTTTACTGTATTCTGTCATACTTTGCTGTTCTTAATATTTCAGGTTTTAATAGATTGATTCATTGTAACGGTATGTCAACTCGTCAAGGGGTATTTTCTGCCCAGTGGTAAATTGGGAAAGTTTTTTTGTTGATTTTAATAGTAAGTTGTCTGCAGTTGTTTGTTGCTGAATAGATCGGTAACTGCTTTGGGGATAAGCTTATAGGGTAAAGTTAAAATCTATACATATATAAAGGGCAGTTATGTGTACATGTATGTCCGGAGGAAATTTCGAAAATGAAACAATTAACGACAAAGTAAATATATATATACACATTAAATATCACCAGGGCTTGTTTTTTGAGCAAAAATAATAGCTCTTATTTATATTCGTAAAGATAATTAAAAAATAAAATTTGAATGATAACAGCATGGATTGTTTTTTCTTCATTTAATATTTTAGATAGTAGACATTAACATTTCTTTTCAGATTAGCTGGATCAATGCAAGGTCTTTTTTTATATAGAGATTTAAATGGGGCATCCCACGAGGATTCAACTCAAGATTCAGTAATAATTGATCTGCGGGACTAACTTAAAAATCCCACTCTACCCAGACGACGCCGGGTAGCCGCTGCTAGTTTATTATATTTCTGATATAATTTTATATCTGTCAGCAAGTACAAATTACCTTCTATACTGATTTTAAAATCGATCTCTTATGTTTGTGAGCCCTGTCGGTTGAGGACTTATGATAAACCAATTGCCCTCTGTAGAGGAGGAACACCTAATGGGGCCACCTGTTGACCGGGGGTGGCGACCTTTTATGCTTAAGGATGGGATCCTGGTGACTGACCAGTCCATGACATGCAACACTAAACATTGGTCTTTACTTAGACTTGACGGGCGGTCAGATAATCCCCCTCCGCTTACTCGGTTGAACACGTCAAGCCTTTGCCCATATGTAATTGTCGCAACCCTATTGCCCTTATGGCAAACCTCAACCATTTTTATCATGTATGTGCTAGTAGGCGGTGGCTGAAGGTCTTACTGTCCAGGGTATGACGTTAAACTCTTTGAATGAATTATGTACGGAACTGTAAGAAACCGAATATAAAATGATATATTTCGGCTTTAAATAACCTCAAAATAGTTTATATGCCGTAAAATAATACAACCGACCAGTTATTTGCAAATTATTTAGTTATTTATTGAGTTTTCTGATGTCTCTTCCCCGAAATGCAACGAATGTGATGAACTAGGGGTAAAGTTCCAATTCTGGAGCTCTGAGAATGTGGATTACCACTTCATCACCATTACTCCCAGGTGCACCCTGACCTGGAGTGGTAGTCTGTTAGCGTCCATCTATGGGTTAAATAGAAGGAAAAAATGGGTTTATAAATGTTTAAGGAAATTGAGATTTAAAAAAGTATCCATCAAGAATGAATAAGCAAAAACGTCTTCGGTATTAAATAACCCAACATGGTTTAACATGCCGTAAAATCAAACCAACCAACAACCAACCAGCATCATGATGTTTGTGTTGGTAAATCATTATCTGACAACAGCAAAATTACTAAAAATCTTTTAGGTGTTTTATGGTGTTTGCCATGCTATGTTTTCTGTTGGAGTATAAAATTATCAACGACGTGTCATATGCAGTAATTCGATGCAACCTCTGTTTTGTTAATAAACAAACATTAGGAATCTGTGGCTTCTGCAATGCACCATACACAGTGAATAATTCTTTTTGTTACTGTCATATATTTCTATAAACTGTAGGCATCGTCATTATGTTACAAACAGCCTGGCTTTGTTTGTACAAAAAAGCAAACATAAATATTGCAGGCACCTGCAACCTTAGAAATCCTATACCGATGAAAAGCGCGTGGTGTAATGGTTAAAGTCATGGGAAGTGGGCTCGTCGACCCGAGTTCAAATCCTGGACGTGGCAATTATTTCACTTAGCGCTAATACTCTTGGGAAAGGTATGAATCCTACTCTCCCTCCAGCTACGGGTAAATAGTAGGGCAGACTGGGCTCTTTAACCTTGGTTAGGCAACCGGTCTAGGAGAAGGAAAACTCTGAATTCAGACCTGTTGAACTCCGCTTAAGAAATTGACCTTGTGTCGTGCTCGTGCGGAGGGGTTGGTAAATATATATACCGATGAAAATTTATGCTTTCTGAATCATCGAAACTGCAGTTGGCTAGTTGGTTGGATTTACAGCAGGTCAACACTTGTTGGGTTATTTTATGCCGAAGACTGTCATTCTTGTTGGATTATTCACTTTTGTTTTTCAGGCTCATTTTTAACACATTTTAAATAATTATTTTAATCTATTTAACACATAGAACTAACCTAACATTAACTACCACTCCGTGTCAGGGCTGACCTGGGAGTAATGGCGATGAGGATTATTCCACATTTTACAGGGTTCCAGAAGTGGAACTTCACCCCTAGTTCAGCACGTTCGCTGTATTTCGGTGCAGAGACACCATAATACTAATAAATAGATGAATAAAGCTGCAAGTAACTGGTTGGTTGTTTTATTTTACGGCATATCAACCCTTTTTGGGTCATTTAATGCCGTCATTTGATATTCGGTTTCTTACAGTTCTGTACAGAAAAATATTAAATTCTTGGACTGGGAAAACGACAGAAAATCAACCACATTAAAAGGGGAAAGATTCAATTATCATACACGCACGAGAGGTGGCACGCGGACGAATAAAGTAAGAATGCTATACATAACAGATATTCTTTTGGAAATCATTTCCAATGTAATTTGTTCGATTATGAATATCTAGAGCTTTAAAACCAGCAGTAACAAAAGCCATTATATATACCGTATCTGCGGGCATATAAGACGCACGCGCATATAAGACGCACCTCCATTTCAGCAGGTCAGATTTAGGAAAAGCGTTTTTAGTGTATTTAAGCATATATTGTTGAAAACAGTCTAGCTGTGCATTACACAAGCAGAAACATAGCCGTATAAAAACGATTTGTCAATACCGGCAAACAATAAGCATACACAAGACATCTCAGTAGCAGGAAATAATAATAATAATAATAATAATAATAATAATAATAATAATAATAATACTCTGTGAATGTAGCAAATTAGCACAACGAGAATACAAAACTAGACACGACTGGGTTGGGAAGGTGATCCACTAGGAATTATGCAAAAAATTAAATTTTGACCATGCAAAAAAATGGTATATGCATAACCAGAATCTGTTCTTGAGAACGAAACGCATAAAATTCTCTGGGACTTTGAAATAAAAACGGATCCCAGCAAGAAGACCAGACCTGGTGTTGATAAACAAAAAAGAAGAACTTGTCAACTGGTGGATTTTGCAGTGCCAGTAGATCACAGGGTGAAGCTAAAGGAAAATGAAAAAATAGACAAATATCTGGACCTTGCCAGAGAACTAAAAAGTTATGGAATATGAAAGTGAAAGTGATACCAATTGTAGTTGGTGCACTTGGAACGGTCCAAAAAGGTTGGAAAAGGGTTTGGAAAGTTTGGAAATCAGAGGAAGGTTGAAACCATTCATAACACTGCACTGCTGCAATCTGCCAGAATACTCAGAAGAGTCCTGGAGACCTGAGGAGACTTGCTGTCACTCAGACTCCAGTGAAAGACCATCAGCTAACACTGATGTGAAAACTCAAAAGGAGTAAATAATAATAATAATAAAATTAATAGTAATAATAACAAAGCTTCACCTACGATGTATAAGATGTAATGTTTTGAGTCAAAATTTTAAGTGCGTCCTATATGCCGTCAAATACGGTATATATATATATATATATATATATATATATATATATATATATATATATATAATGGAGATTCGTGTCTGTCGGTTACCGAAACTGTGACTGCTTAGGTCACAATACCCCTGGGAATTGCGTAAGTTTGTCAATGAGTATTCAATCTATAGTCAAAATCATTATTACTAATACATAGAATAAATCTTATCTATTAACGATGGCTCTATGAAAATCTGATTAATATTTGTGTCAAAACGACCGATGTGATTGGTGCGTTTAAACTCCTCTAATATGTCTTATATAACTCTAAGAAATAAAGGTTTACATAATATATGGTGTAGTTAATTTGCATACTGGTTTTAACAAAACCGGGTTTAATAAAAATACTTTGTGTTCTTAATCTCTAATATCATTGTTAAATTGTCAAACATATTAGAATTAAAATTGAATTGAAATAAGTGTAATCTTTTTATATGCGTTATTATTTTCCTAATTTAATATATTTCCCTAGATTAAGACCTAGATACTTACGCCCGGAGGGTAAATGTTTTTGCAAGTATATTGCATGTACCCTGCCATATATGAAACTTTCTGCTCTGTGAATCTTGAGAATTGCGACCGAAAATTCGATCAAAAATCTTTACTTGTTCTTAAGATCTTAACTCTCTTTTTTTTTTTTTATCTTTTCCAAATCGTATAATAAGAAAATAAAAAGTAGCTGACCTCCGACTCCAGCGACAACAACTTGGTCTTATTTAGCGAACTGATAATGTTAAAACTTGCGAGAAAAGGAGTAGATTTGGATTGAAGCCAAGCGTAAGAGATGGGCACGGATTTACGTAAGTTCCAGCGCAGAAACAGAGATTTATCGCGTATTTAGAACGAGATAGCCAGGCCCTGATTTACGTCCAGAAAAGACCTCCAGAGGCGAAGCGAATGGCCGTGTCCATCCAGTATTTCCACTCGCAATATGATGCATTATCTCTGGCGCGTAAAATGTAAAGGTCGACAAATGGATCTGCAAAGGTACCAGACATACGCATAGACATTTTATCTATATTTTGAGCATGATAGTGGCAAGTAAAATACATTACGATCTGCTGAATAATCACACGCTCATATATGTATAGAATCTATTATATATATATATATATATATATATATATATATATATATATATATATATATAATCTATTATTTCCTCATTTTCAATTACAGAAAAATCAGTATATAAATCAGTATATATATATATATATATATATATATATATATATATGTATGTATGTATATGTACTTATACCCTTGTATACACACACACATATATATACGTACTAATACCCTTGTATACACACACACATATATATATATATATATATAATATATATATATATATATATATATATATATACTAATACCCTTGTATACACACAGACACACATATATATATATATATAGCCTGGTTTACACAAAGACACACAGGCATATATATATACGTACTAATACCCTTGTATATACGCACACACACATATATATACGTACATATACCCTTGTACACACATACACATATATACAGATATACGTACTTATACCCTTGTATATATATATATATATATATATATATATATATATATATATATATATATACCCTTGTACACACACACACAACACACAGACACACACACACACACACATATATATTATATATATATATATATATATATATATATTTATTTTCCTCATTTTCAATTACAGATTAAAATGACCACATATATATAGCCTTTTCCAAATGGATCCCGATACGTCACATATAGATATTTACCCACGACTTCATTTCTTTTAATGGAGCCCACAATATTACAAATGCACGGAAGATTAGCAAGTAGACGAGTGTAGGCTATGTGGTGATAGCATTGAAACAAGGAATTACTTAATGAATGTAGCAACTGGCACCAAACAAATAGAATTACGTGATGACTAAAGTAGGAAAAGGTGATCCACTGGGAACTGTGCAAGGATTACAATCTGAATTTGCTAACAAATAGTAAATGCATAAAGCAGAATTTTGTCCCAGAAAACGAGGTGAATAAAATTCTCTGGGACTTTGAGATAATATCGATGACCCAAGTTAGGTCCGAAGATCAGACCTAGTGTTGATTAACAAGAAAAAAAGAGATTCATATCATATCTAGTGGATTTTGTCATTCCGGCAGATCACCGTGTGAAAATTAAAGAAAGCGAAAAGCTTGACGAATATTTGGACCTTTATTGGGGACTAACAAAACAGAGGAACATGAAGGTGAAATGATGTAAATTGTAATTGTGTCCTGGGAACGACCACCAAATGTTTGGGAAAAGATTGAAGGAATATGAATTCAGAAGAATCGAGACCATTCATACAACAACATTGTTAAATTTCATCCAGGTTCACTTTGACCAGGGTTGGTTTAGATCAGTCGATAGAGCGTCGGAATAGGAACCACAAGGTTCCAGATTCAATACTGGCCCTCGCTAGCACCAGGATCTGTGCTGTAAAGTGGCGCCAAAAAAACAATCCCCTTGGTCTAGCGCCAGTGAAAATGGGATAGATTTCCTCGCTGCCTGGCTGATACAGAATTTAGACCACCCGACGACTTTACTGTTACTTATGGTCCTATCTATATGTTAGGCTGAAAAAATGAGTTAACAAATTTGGCTTCAAAGAGAAAATTGAGTATTCATCAATAATATATCAAACAAATCGTCCTGGGTATGACGTTAAACTTTATGAATGAATTATGTACGGAACTGTAAGAAACCGAATATCAAATGATATATTTCGGCTTTAAATAACCCCCAAATAGTCGATATGCCGTAAAATAATACAACCAGTTATTTGCAAGTTATTTAGTTATTTATTGAGTTTTCTGATGTCTCTTCACCGGAATGCAACGAATGTGATGAACTAGGGGTGAATTTCAAATTCTGGAGCTCTGAGAATGTGGATTACCACTTCATCACCATTACTTCCAGGTGCACTCTGACCCGGAGTGGCATTCTGTTAGGGTCCCATCTATGGGTTAAATAGAGAAAAAATGAGTTTATAAATGTGTTTAAAGAAATTGAGATTTTAAAAAGTACCCATCAAGAATGAATAAAACAAAAACGTCTTCGGCATAAAATAACCCAATATGGTTTAACATGCCGTAAAATCAAACCAACCAACCAACCAGCATCATGATGTTTGTGTTGGTAAATCATTATCTAACAACAGCAAAATTACTAAAATCTTTTAGGTGTTTTATGGTGTTTGCCATGCTATGTTTTCTGTTAGAGTATAAAGTTATCAACGACGTGTCATATGCAGTAATTTGATGCAACCTTTGTTTTGTTAATAAATAAACATTAGGAATCTGTTTACTTTACTTTTACTTATGGTCCTATCTATATGTTAGATTGAAAAAAATGAGTTAACAAATTTGGTTTTAAAAAGAAAATTGAGTACTCATCAAGAATATATCAAACAAATCGTCATCGGCATAAAATAATCCATGAAAGGTTGACGTGCCGTTAAATCCAAACAACGAACCAACCATTCATCCCAGACACCTAGAAAAGCCGAAAGAATAATGCGTTCCATAGGTCTAGAGAGACGCAAGTGTATATGTTTGATATTTCTCGGTGCTGGGAATTTTCACGAACCGGATATCATTTGACACTGGAAAAATAATAGACGTTTTCTAATCCCCAAAAGACAAGTAACAAAGTCGAAGATTGAAGAGGGAAAATGTCTTTAGCGGAGACAGTGTCGCCTTTCCCGTTGACCAATAAAGGAAATAGGATCCGGAATTAACAATTGATGTTAATTAAAATCTTCCTCAAGTTTGATTCCGGAAGTTACGTTACGTGCAATGGAATTGACAGGCTGCGATTCACGCATGCGTAAACACGAAGTCTATGTGTCACGATACGGGGAATAAAATGCTGACATTAAAATGGCAAAATAGTTTTGCGACAAGAAATACATAGGAATTATATTCAAGTCAATCCTTATAAATGTAAAGAAAACGCACAAAAAATACGTTTTGAATAAGGGCATCTCCATTGTAGGTACATACTAATTTATAGATGCGATGTCGGATCTATATATCTATCTATTTATCTATCTATCAATCAGAGGTCTAGTTAATTAATTTCACCGTCCTTACTGACAGGGTTACAAATAAAGGAAAACGGTCAGTATTCGGAATCCTGACGTTTTATAACTAATTTGAATATCTATATATATATATGTGTGTGTGTGTGTGTGTGTGTGTGTATGTGTGTGTGTGTGTGTGTGTGGAATTAAACAAAAGGCAGGTCTCCTGTTTAACGATTTTATTGGTGATCTTTTCAAGCTTTCTGGTCAACTTTTTTATATTTGGATGGAATTCGTGGATTGGTCCACCGAAGTTCATATCCCGAGTACTCAGACTAAGAGTTTTGTTTAATTCCGCATGTATAAATGAAAGAATGCTGTCCAAATACACACACACACACACACACACACACACACACACACACATATATATATATATATATATATATATATATATATATATATTCACTGATAAGACGTGAAACGTCGAACCACGCTGTCTGGTTATTATGACTTATTATATGCTCGAAAAACGCGGTAGAGCTCTCGAGGAGTGGTTCTAATTGACTTTTCACCGCAAACATAAACAATGATCATCTGTCTACAGACTTGATCTCTCTGGTGATCGTAAAATATACACACGGACGTATGTATTTAAACAGTTAAGACACCGCTCCTTAATGACAGCTGTCGAAGACCGAGAGGAACTTTTCAGCGTATAATTTCTTTAGCCCCCTCCACGTATAGTAAGATATACATCAGTTTTCTGTTGATACGTAGGTAGATTTTGTGAATACTTTTTCTTCCTTTTTATCACCCATAAATGAAGTCACCATATGCACTTTTCAGCCTATGAACTTTTCAGTCCCCCTTCATATTCTAGTTCATACGCCACACGTTAATCGGACTATGGTCATATGACATTGTGGGATGTCAGAAAATATCTACTGATTTATTCGTCAATTTCTGGACAACCGTAGGTAGATATTATGAAGTCTTTTTTTTTGTGATCCACATATGATGTCATTATATGAACTTTTCAGCTGATAAGCATCTCAGTCCTCCCTCATACACTACTTTATACGTCATATACGTTTTCTGTAGATCTTCAGGTAGATTTTACGAAGTATGAACTTTTCAGCCTAGAACTATTGGTAGACTTGTCATTCCACCCTATTATACAAGTTCATACATCATTTTTTTTTGTAAATTTATTAGTAGATTTTATAAAGTCTATCTCTTCTTATTCTTTATCATCCGCATATGACGTCATCAGACGACACTTTTCAGCCCATGAAATCTTCAGCCCTACCTCAAATACTAGTTTTTATATCAGGATTCTATAGACCAGAAGTCCTTTTTTTATCATCTTCATATGACGTCATCGTACGAATGTTGTATTGTCCTCGCCGGGAAGACGGAACTTCCGGCAAAAAGACAAAGAGATTTATAAAAATATTTATTTAAAAAAAGGGGAAAACGAAAGCGAGGCTTTCCGGTCAAGGAAGCAGGGAAAAGATAAAGAAATATATAACAAACGTCCGTTATCAGATCAAAAGATAAAAATGCGTAGGCATATTAGCGGATGTAAAAACCAGATCAAAAGATAAAGATGCGTAGGCGTGTCGTCAATACAAAAGCCAGAGGGTCTAGCCGACAGTCAGTCAGAGTCAGACCCCAGTCAACAGCCAAAAGGACACTTCACGTTTCCCGTCAGCAAACACCCTCACGCACTCATTGTGAACACTGCGCTCTTCGCCAGCCGTCGGCATTTTCATTGTGAAGCTCTGCGCCTTTACCACCCACACATGGAAGAAAATAAAGAAGGGTCCTATCTTTGTATATACGTATCTGTTGTTTATTGAAGTCCAGTAGTCGGTAGTAGCTGACTACTACATACTTCGCTACGTGACCATACATACCCGCAACGACTACTTAACTATGCGATTTAGCAGAGTGAATCATATAGACATTTGATGCCAGTATATAACACGAAGTTTTCAGCCTTTACTAGTATACTAGTTTATACGTCAGTTTTCTGTAGAGATGTAAGTAGATTTTATGAAGATTATTCCTTCTTCGTTATCATCCTAATAACGTCATGCTAACTTTTCAGCCCATTCACTCCTCAGTCTTCCCTTACATACAAGTACATACGACACTTTTCTTTTGATTCATAGGTACATTCTCTTCAGCCTATGAACTTTTCAGCCCACCCCTGTATATTAGTTTATATGTAATATTTTTTGTAAATCCGTAAGCAGATTTGATGTAGTTTATTTCTCCTTATTCATCTGCACATGGCGTCATCATACAACCTTTTCAGCCTATGAAATTTCAGCCCTCCCTCATATACTATTTCATTCGTCTCACGTTAATCAAACTCTTTGTTCTGACATAGTTCGAGGTTTAAAAATATCTACTAGTTTATACGTCAATTTTCTTTAAAGTCTACTTCTTCTTTATCCTCGGAAATTCGAAGAAATGGATTTATCTATGTTTGCATTATCAAGGTATATTTTAGGAAATCTATATCTTCTTTATCATCCGCATTTAACGTCATCAAATGACACTTTTCAGCTTATGAATTATTAAGCCTGCGCTCGTATACTAGTTCATAAGGCAGTTTTCTGTAGACCCTTATGTATATTTTATGAAATCTATTTCATCTAGAGTATCCGCATATGACGTCATCACACGAAACTTTCAGACAATTAACTTTTCAACCCTCCCTTGTATACTAGTTTATACGTCAGTTTTCTGAAGACCCGTTAGTAGATTTCATGTAGTCTATTTCTTCTTCTTTGATCATCATCCTATGGCAGTGGTTCTCAAACTTTATACAGTCTGGACGCACTTACAGTACTACAGATACTTGATAGCGCACTGTATACAAAATAGGACTAATATGTTATTAAGTTAACTGTTAAATATATAATAAAAAATAACACATTTAACTAAAGCAAACTTAACATATCTCTATGAAGTTTATGCATTCCTGTCTTAATGAGAAACATGAGCTTGATGAGACCTTGCGATTTCTTCAATGTTTGGTTTTATATTTTAGAGGCAAATCAATGCATTGGAGAGTTCCTCTCTTTTTACACTTAATTGTTGCGAGGGATGAAAATCCCAGTTCACATAAATATGAGGTGGAAAATTGCAATAAAATGGCTAGCGCTTTTTTAGATATCGACACATGTTGTTTTTGATAGAAATCTAAAAAACTTCAAGAGACAATTCTTGGTATTTAATCATTAATCCACGATCAGTGGACACAGTTGCCAGTTCTTCTTTTTCTGTTAGCGTTAAACTATAATCTATTGCAGTTTCTACGAAAGGATTTCTAATCCAGTCATATTGCGCAGTGTTAATTGATGGAAAATAATAACTCAAATTAACTTAGTATACATTTGCTTTTCATATCTGGATAGATTTTTTAGGAATACTACGGAGCGCACCTGAAAAATCTCTGCAGCGCACCAGTGCGCCCGGGCGAACTATTTAAAAACCACTGTTCTATGGCATCATTCTATGAACTTTTCAGCCCTCCCTCAGATACTAGTTTATACGTCAGTTGTCTGCAGACCCAGAGGCAGACGTAATCATACAACCTTTTCAGCCAATGAAATTTTCAGCCCTCACTCAGATACTAGTTCATACGTCTCACGTTAATCAGACTCTTTCTTTATCTGACATAGTTCGAGGTTAAAAAACATCTACTAGTTTATAGTCAGTTTTCTGTATATAAAGTCAATTTCTTCTTTATCCTCGGAAATCCGAAGAATGGGAAGACTCGTGTGGATTTATTTATGTTTGCATTATTAAGGTGTATTTTAGGAAATCTATTTCTTCCTTATCATCCGTGTATGCTGTCAACTGTTGAAATTTTTCCGATATAAGGTGTGTACCAGATGGCCACTTGTACTTATAGACTCGCCGACAACCATGTGACCAACTTCTTGTCCAATCACTGGCAGTGCTCTGCTGCTGATATTATTATTTATACTGGCCTTTTCTGGTCATACCTAAGCATTACTACTTGGATCTTCTTGGACGACGGACCAAAGGATTCTATATCACAGGACTTATTCCCTTACCAAAAGATTCTATACCACAGGACTTATTCACTTACCAAAGGATTCTATAACTCAGGATTTACTTACTTATTTACTTTAAGTTCTTTACAACTGGCCAAGGATGGCGGCCAGATACTTTTTCCGATATAAGGTGTGTACCAGATGGCCACATGTACTTATAGACTCGCCGACAACCATGTGACCAACTTGTCCAATCACTGGCAGTGCTTTGACTTACGACACCTTTCAGCCTATAAATTCTTCAGCCTGCCCTTGTATACTAGCTCATAATTCAGTTTTCCGTAGACCCATATGTAGATTTCATGAAATCTGTTTGTTCTATAACATCCGGACATGACGTCATCATGCGTACCTTTCAGCCAATTAACTTTTCAGCCCTTGTATACTAGTTTATATGCCAGTTTTCTGAAGAATATTTAGTAGATTTTATGTAGTCTATTTCTTCTTTTTTGATCAACATCCTATCGCATCATCATATGAACTTTTCAGCCCTCCGTCATATATTAGTTTATACGTCAGTTTTATCTAGACTCGTAAGTATATTTTATAAAGTCAATTTCTTCTTTATCCTCTATCCTCTCGGAGATATTCCGATTGACTTGTGGATTTATTTATGTTTCCATTATTGATATAAGCATATTTTCTACATCGTTCAAATAATAGTGAAACATTTCGAAACAGTAGATTAAAGCAAGAAGGTCAGCCTCAAGCGGATTGGTGGTGGGGTTGCCGATGTATGATTGGTCGTTCAAGCGGATGAAACGGCGGTAATGTATTTAGCATATATATTGAGGCGGGAAAATCTATTAACTTTATTAGATGTGAACCACAGGAGACAGGAGAGGGTTTGGTAGGGGGGCACTACAATGTAGCAACAATGAGACAAGAAGTGGGTGGGAGAGGAAGGCAATATGATGGAGGGTGTTGGTAGGGGGTAGACGAATAAAGTGGACATTGGATTTTAAATTGGAGTTGGTGGGTAGGGGAGAAATTAAATTGATCGTGGTGAGGAGACAGCATATATATATATATATATATATATATATATATATATATATAGAGAGAGAGAGAGAGAGATAGATAGATAGATAGATAGATAAAGCTTAAGCGAGAGTGAAAGACAGCGAGTGGGGGAGAGAGGGTGAGGTTAAGAACTGGAATCATTAAGACAGTGAGCGAGAGATATAGTGAGTATATAATATATATATATATATATATATATATATATATATATGAGAGAGAGAGATAAAGCGAGTGGGAGAGTGAGAGAGAGAGAGAGAGAGAGAGAGAGAGAGAGAGAGAGAGAGAGAGAGAGAAGTTACGAACTGGATCACGGGAACAGAGAAGGAGAGAGATAGTGAATGAGAAGGTGAGTATGGATATATATATATATATATATATATATATATATATATATAATATACATATATATTATATATTACTTCTAGGCGTAGAGATAGAGGGAAAGAGCTCAAGCGAGTTGGGGAGAGAAAGGACTGGATCATGGAGAGATGGAGAGAGAGAGATTGGAAAAGATACGAAATAAATTCAATTAATAGTTATTGATAATCATGATATATTAGAGGCCGGTTAGCTCAGTCGGTAGAGCGTTCGGCTAGAAACCATAAGGTTCCTAGTTCGATACCGGTCCTCGCCAACTCAGCGTATGAGTAGCACAGGGATCTGTGCGGTAAAGTAAGGAGCTGGCGGTAGGTGTGGCGCTCCACCTCAGATGCTAAAATCAATCTCCTTGGTCTAGCGCCATTGAAAAGGGGATAGACTCCCTCGCTGTATGGCTGATACCGACTTTAGGCCGCCCCGACGACTTTACGTTTTACTTATATGTGCGTATACAATTTTCGAAATAATAATATTTGTCAAAGAAAGTCTCACTAGTCAAATCTGAACTGTAATCTAAAGCAACTGACATCACATGGTGACCTGCTATACAATGGACAGTATTGTTTGCTTATCAATTTCCGCATCTCGGTGGATATGATGGACGTCATCAGATACAGATTTATGTGACAGTGTAAAACAATTAGGTGTAAAAACACGACGCGGGGGTGTGTAAAATATACATGAAATAGGATATATATATATATATATATATATATATATATATACATATATATAATATATATATATATGCATGCACAGACACATACGTATATACACACATATGTATGAACATACACGTATATATATGGACACAGACACACACATTTATATATAACACACACGCATATATATGTATATACACACACGCATATACATATATGTATATATCACACACATATATATATATACATACACATATATATATATATATATATACACACACATATAATATATACACACACATATATATATACATATATATATATACACACATACACATATATATATACACTCACACACTCATATATATATATATATATATATATATATATATGTATATATACACTCTCACACACACACACATATATATATATATACTCACACACACGCACATATATATGTGTGTATATATACTCACACACATGTATGTATGCATATATATATATATATATATATATATATATATATATATATATATATATATACATAAATACCCCCACTCATACACACACACACACATATATTAAACATTTCAAAATGACTCTGAAATTTCCGGAAAGTAACGAAGCTTATCTGAGATCTGTAAGTTCATGCGAATGAGGTTAAAAAAAGAGACATTTCGAACGGCCCTTTAAAAAGTGATTGAAGAAAATCGGAGCACATGTCATACTTAAAGGATTTAATTACAGCTCGCCTCGTCATGGAATATTTAGCAAGCGGGTCACGTAAATTCTCAATACTAATTAGTGAGTTCGATCCTTACGAGGAGCTTCATATTAGTATTTTTTTCAAATCTTGATTGAAGACTAAACTGGAGGAGTGGTTTTAATGGTACCTAATAAATATCACGGATGACACAAATACGTTTTCTTCGTCTTTCGTTTCCACATACTATCAATCTTAAATCTATAGGGCAAGACTTGTCTAACAACGACAAACAAAGAAGGGGAAACATCAGTGACAGTAAATATACTTCCCCCTACCATACACTGACGCACACAAATACGGACACACGCACACACACCACACACACACACACACACACACACACACACACATACACACATACATGTATATATATATATATATATATATATATATATATATATATATATATATATAATGTTGTTCTGGTTCCAACGGGAGAAAATTCAAATTTTTATAAAAAAAAAAAAAAGGTCCGCAAAATGTATTTTGTTCTCAGAAAAAAATTTTTTAATTCTTTTTATTTTACTTACAAATTTTTTTATGAGAAAAAAAAACATTTTGCGGACCTTCTTTATATATAATATATATAATATATATATATATATATATATTATGTGTGTGTGTGTGTGTTGTGTGTATTTGGGCAGCATTTTTCATCTATGCATGTTGAATTAAACAAAAGACACATCTCCTGTTTAACAATTTTATTTGTGATTTTTTCAAGTTTTCTGTCCAACTTTGTAATATTTGGGTGGAATTCGTGGATTATTCCACCAAAGTTCATGTCCCGAGTACTTTCAGCACTTCTAAGTGCCATCATCAGGGGTGATGTGTTCCAGTTTTTCAAATTATATTAATGGATGGGGAGACTGGAAAGAGGAGAATTGATGGGAAAGGTTCTATAGGCATTTTAAAATGTGTGTACTGCATTGAAAATTAATTTTGTTTAAGGATGGTTTGTATTGTTTTATGTATAATTCTCCTCCTTCCAGCCTCCACAATCCATTAATATAATTTGAAAAACTGGAACACATCACCCCTGATAATGGTACTTCGAAGTGCCGAAAGTACTCGGGACATGAACTTTGGTGAACTAATCCACAAATTCCACCCAAATATTAAAAAGTTTGCCAGAAAACTTGAAAAAAATCACAAATAAAATTGTTAAACATTACAATGTTTGATATGTTTACATAAGAGCTATAGCGAAATATTTCTGTATGTAAAAACATAATAATCTTGATTTACCCCCTACTAACGTTTTTCTTTCTTTTCTTCTTTTAATCTTTTTTATGTTCAATTGTAACAGATTAGATTCATCGCTTCCGTGCCATCAACCCTCCCTCTATCATTCCCTCCTCTCTTTCTTTCTTACTTCTGTGTAGTATGACCCTTTTCGCCCCTTTCTTTCTTTATAATAAATATTAATGGTTGAGGTTAATAATTTAGTTGAGGTGACAGCACTTATAAAAAATAGAACTTCGGTGAATAAGTGACACCAGATAATCTGGATTTACATTTTCACTTTTCATCTTTGATGGTCCCATTTTTAACCAGTAGGTGTTGCAAGATGATAAC
>CM042141.1:42385457-42393014 GCA_023376005.1 Doryteuthis pealeii
AATGTCATCCATGTCTTTAATTCTAATGTAACGAGATAATGAAGGTCCTGACTTTTGCGAGCCCTACTATAGAAAAAGGAGGAAGAAGAAATGAGATAAGGTGGAGGCTTTGAAAAAGCGTGGAGTGATGAACGACGATTTGACCGGGGCGTGACCCCCGCATGGAGAATTGAGTGTCAACCGGAAGTTTCGGGTGTTGACCAGAACCAGAAGTCACGTGGTGACGAGGAACGACGAAGAAAAATACCGGCCTCTTTTTGGTTTCCGACGTCGTAGGGTACGGATCGGGCCTCTGGTGCATAGTATGGGGTCACAGTAATTTAACAGTGCTCTCTCTCTCTCTTTCTCTCTGCCTTTTCTCCTCTCCGATACAGCCCACGAGTCACACGAGTCGAGCCCTGGAAATAAAAGCTAAGCTTGTGACGATATATTTCTTGCGCTTGTACTTTTTTTATCAACAAGATGACTGCCACGTGCAGAACGCCTTATTAGTACGGTGAATATATCGCTACCGCCACGTTACGTATATCAGCTTTGGGTACTGTGAGCATATACGCCACGTTACATCTAAACGTTGAGGTGATTTCCAGTTTCAGAAACAAGAAAAAGTAATTCCCTTGTAAATATACTGACTGGATCCCCTGCAGAGGGGCAAGCCTCCCTTAACACTTGACACCATAGCTCCATTATCATGGTGAGGCTTCAATTGGTAAATACTCTCAAGTGTTGAATATACCTTTGTAGCAATTAATCTCATGTCTACTCTGACTCGAAGTCGTAGTACCTGTCAGGGTTCCTTCTATGGTTCAAATACATCAATTTTGGTGAGTTTCCAGTTTTGGAGGTTTGGGGAATCACCATTGCTTCCTGGTCCACTCTGACCCGGAGTGGTAGTACCTATTAGGGTCCCATCTATGGGTTAAATAGAAAAATGTATTTATAAAAAAATTGTATTATCCATTAAGAATTGATTTATTTCGAAACTTTATCGGCATTAAATTACCCACTGAGGTTGATATGCCGTAAAACAAAACAAACCAAACCAAAATACATCAATTTGCAAATGATTTGTATTAGATAGGAATAGATAGATAGATGTGTACAGAGCGAAATAGATAGATATGTAGATAGATAGATAAGAACAGACTGACATTGATAGATAGAAAGATAGAAAGATAGATAGGAACATATCGGGGTAGATAGATATAAACTGCCTGAGAAAGATAGATAGAAAGGAATACTTGATATAATATAACCATAAGCCAAAAAAAAAAAAATCTCAGAAATAAAAGAATACAAATATAAAGGTACAATGAACACAATTCCCTAACTTCGAGACATAAGATAACCCCAAATTGTTTGCCATGCTGTTAAAACTAATCAACGAAGGGAAGGGAATGGTAACACAGCAAAGTCAGTGGCTCATCATTACAAAATGTAGCGACACTGGCTCCTATTTCAATTTGGCACTGGCTCGTCTCAAAAATATCTTGATTGATGTCTAAACGACAATGCTTTATCAAATAAGTTGCACAGCTTCGTATAGGTCTTTATTTATAATTCAAATTTTAAGAAATTACAGGCTTCAATCTCCATTATTTTTCATCACACAACGTTGTTATTAGATATATTCAACAGGCGCTCGTTATGTAATGAATATTGTCGTAAGAAATTGATAAAATGACCTGTATACAGATCCTGGACGAGGCTATTTGCCTTTCATATAGTACTAATACCACTGGGAAAGGTAACAATCCAACTATTTTCCCTCTAGCTATGGATAAATAGTTGAGCATGTTGGGCTCTTAAACTTTGATTGGTCGGTCAGATTCTACGGCATATCCACACTTTTTGGGTCATTTTATGCCGAAGACGTTTGTTTTATTCATTCTTAAATTAATATTCTTATTAAATTTCTTTTAAACAATTTTTTAAACAGATTTTTTAGAGCTCATGTTAAATAGCCCATTCTACCCTACCGGTGGAGAATAGTTGGATTCATGATCCCCCCCACCATCAGTGCATTATCTATTTATGCTTTTTTTTTGTTTTTTTTAAATAATATCAACCAAGGAGGAAGCATGGCATTTGAATGGCCAAAGTCGGTTTTGATTTTTTTAAATTAAAAACAATGTTTTTTTTCCTCCTAAGATGTCAGCTCTGTGTAAAGTAAAAAGTAACGTCTTTGGGGTGGCCTAAAGTCGGTATCCCCATTTCACTAGTGCTATACCAAGGAGATTTTTTTGCATCTGGGGTGGAGCGCCACACCTACCATCAGCTCCTTACTTTACCACACAGAAAAATGTTTTTTTTTATATTTATCCCTAACAAGTACTACCACTCAGGGTAAGAGTGGACCTGATATTAATGGTGATGAAGGAGTAATCTACATTCCCCACGCTCCAGCACTGGAACTTCACCATCAGATAAATTTTAGTATTTTAAAAAGAACAATAAGACCCTCTGCCTCCGTCTACTAGCATATATATATATATATTAAAAAGGGTTGGGGTTTGCTATAAAGGCAATAGGGTTGGGACAATCATTTTTTATAATCATTATTTCTTTTTTGTTTCTATCTTTCTTTGTATGTGAACATATTCATTCATTTCATTTTAATCTTTCTTTCTATTTTTTTTTTCTTTCTATCCATGTCAAAAATATATCTTCCCTTTATTTCATTTTATTCTTCTTCTTCTTGTTCCTCTCTTCTTTTTGTCTTTCTTTCTTTCTTTCTTTCTTTCTTTCTTCTTTCTCTCATTCCTTATTTATTATTCCTGTCTTTGTCTTTCTCTCCTTCGTTCTGTAAACATATTAATGATTCCTTTTATTCTATTTTACTCTTTCTTTCTTTCTTTCTTTCTTTCTTTGGTAATGTATAATTCATTCCTTTTATTCTATTTCATTTCTGTCTTGTTCTTACTTTCTTTTTTTCTTTAATTTTTCTTCTTTCTTATTTTATATTTTCTTTTTCTTTCTTTTTAATTATTTCTACTTATTTATTCCTTTTATACGATTCTTTCTTTTTTTCTTTGTTTATTTGTTTTTTCTTTCTTTTTTTCTTCGATGTTAACATATAATTAATTCATTTCATTCTCATCTGTCTTTCTTCTCTTTTTCTTTCTTTCTATGTTAAAATATTTCTTCCTTTTATTCTATTGTATTCTTTCCTTCTTGTCCTATATTCTTTCTTTCTTTATTTGTTTCTTTTTTCGTTATTCATTTTTTTCATTCCTGTCTTTTTTAAAAATATCATTCTTACTTTGGTTGTTTTCCATAATACTTCATTCTTTTTCTCTTTCTTTTTTCTTTCGATGTTAACATATAATTAATTCATTTCATTCGCATCTTTCTTCTTTCTCTTTTCTTTCTTTCTCTATATCAAAATATTTTTTCCTTCTATTTATTCTTATTTCTTGTTCCATCTCTTTCTTTCTTCTTCTTTCTTTCTTTCTTTCTTTCTTTCTTCTTTTTCTTTATTTCGTTATTTCATTTTTTAAATTTTTCATTCCTGTCTCTTTTTAAAAAAAATTTCATTCTTACTTGTGGTTGTTTCCATAACACTTCATTCTTTTTCTCTTTCTTCATTTTCTTTGTTTCTCAGTTTCTTGTTTCATTCTCCAAACTTCCTTCTTTGTTTCATCGCATTTTCTTCTTTTTTTTATTTCTCTCAAATTTCCTTTCTTATTTTCCTTTTTCCAACTTCATTTCTCTTTTCTCACATTGTCCACAACATTTGAAATTCTCACTGAAAAAAAAAACCTCCAATAATATTTTATTGATTGAAGAACTAATTTAATATTGCGACTCTGGCAGAAGACTGCAATGGAGAAAATACAAAATGGTGGATCCATAATCAGTTTCATTTTCTTTTCTTCGTTCATACTTTGTTATCAAGGCCACTGACAATTCTTCTTTTAACTTGCCAATTGCCACTTTTCGCACTGAAGCGAACTGCAGAAACTAGCAATTATTTCAACGCAGCAAGTGACAATTAGCAATTCTTTCACAGGAGACAAAGAAAACAGGCGATCTATCTTATCATAATGAAGATTCGGTTTCTGTCTGTCTGTAACTAAAATATAATTAAAACAAGTGTAATATTTTTATGTGCGTTCTTATTTAATTTCGTAAGTCTTTCTGATTTAATATATTTCATTACATTATGGGCCGGTTTAGCTCTGTCGGTAGGACACTTGACTAGGAATCGGAAGGTTCCTGGTTATATACCGGCCCTCGGCAACTCAACGAATGAGTGAGGAGACGATAGTAGGTGTGGCGCTCCACCTCGAACGCCGAAACAATCTTCTTGGTCTAGAGCAAGTGAAAAGTGGATAGACTCCCTCGCTGTCTGGCTGATACCAACTTTAGGCCACCCCGACGACTTTTCAAACTTAAGTACTTAGGGAGAACAAAGAAAGCAGGATTTTTTATAGTGCTACTACTACTACTACTACATGTCAAACCTTGGGTTATTTTATGCCCAAGATGTTTGTTTTTTTTTTTTTTCATTTCTTCTTTGTGGGGTAATTTTGTTATGTGTGTGGCTATATGGATATCATTATATGTTGAAAAGAGAAATAAAGGAAAGAAAGTATTGAATGGATAAAACAGGATTATTTTAATCAATTTAACTTACACGTGTTTCGGTCAGGAGATTATCCATGTGATACATATTCAATCTATTATTATCTTTTAAATAACAAATGAAATGAATAATAATAATAGAAAATATAGAAATGTTCAGAGCACACATAAAAAAAAACATCGACCTTCCTCAGAGTAAATCCTTATTTTCAAAATAAATTTATTTGAGGAAGAAGGATGTTCTTTGTTGTGTGAAACATTTCTATATTTTTTCTATTATTATTATTATTATATTATTATTATTATTATTATTCATTTACACAATGAACTGCAACCAACCAATGTGTGTGATATAGTGTCTACTATGTTTGTGTGTGTGTTATTATATATATATTGTGTTGTATGATATATATATATTATTATTATAACATATATTATATATTATAGGTATATATACATACATTTTAGATTAAATAGACTAAAACACAACACATGCATATATATATGCTTATATATCCATGTATGTAATAAATATACGCGTATTTTTGTATATATACTATACTAGCAATATATGCACCCTCTGGTGCAAGTATTTAAGTTTAATGTAATAAAATATTTATATCAAATTAGAAAGGCTAATGAAACTAAATACCGATAAAAAGATTTTGAAACAGAAGGAGTATAATAAAAAATTAGAACAACTGAAACCTACACTTCCATCACTCTCGTCTTTCATTGTTATTTTTTTTAAATTTAAGTATTTAGTTAAAAGAGGAAGTAAATAATAAAATGACAGTTATTTTTTCTTGTTAATTTAAGATTCGTTGGAGAGATCTTTGCTTATATTCATTAAATAAAACCAAACAGTTAGAAATCAATAATACTAAGTACTTATTTATTAAAATCAAATTTTTAATATCAATATGCAAATTAGCCTTCCCATTCACACTGTAAACCACTATTTTGTTGTATATATAAATATAATTGCATGTTGTCAGTATGTAGACATGGTTAACAGTATTAATAATGTAAAACAATCTTATTAATAATTGAGGTTTAAATAAAAATACAATCATGGAAAATGTGATGTCAATAACTAAGGGAATAGTGATATGAGGAGTAATATAGTTTCGGTTACAGACAGAAAAGTACACAATCTCCATTATAATAATAATAATATATATATATATAAGCATATATTCGTATAGGTATATATGTGTTTACGTAAACATACTAAAACACGTGTATATATGTAAGTATATATGTCTAGAAATGAGTGTTAAATGAAAAGATATTAGGTACAATCCAGGAGATAGTCATCATCGAATTTTATTGAACAACTTTCTCTATCTTTTTTGGTTTGTTTATTGATGAAATCTTGTGAGAATTCCTCATTTTGATCAAATGTTTAAAAAAGATCAAATGCATCCGTAACAAACAATGAAAATGAATTTATTTCGACACGAATAAATTGTTGAACGAAGCCAACTTGTCGATGGAATAAAATATGGCCGAATGAATCATGTCGAAAGAATTAAACGATAATCACATTTGCCATGGTCGTGTCTCAATCCCATTATAACAATGGCTTCACTTTGACGTACTCTTACTCTTAAGCCAATCAACTGATTCTAATGATTATATACTATCTAATAATATATAATATATATATATATATTATATATATATATATATATAAATATATATATATATATATATATATAAATATATATAATATTATATATATATATATATATATATATATATATATAAAGCAAATCAACTGACTTTAATGATTATAGACTATGTAATTATAATATATATATATATATATATATATATATATATATATATATATATATAAAAGCAAATCAACTGATTTTAATGATTATAGACTATGTATTGGTTTGGTTTGGTTTGGTTTGTTTTACGGCATATGAACCTCAGTGGGTCATTTAATGCCGATAAAGTTTTGAAATAAATCAATTCTTAATGGATAATACAATTTTTTTTTATAAATACATTTTTCTATTCAACCCATAGATGGGACCCTAACAGGTACTACCACTCCGGGTCAGAGTGGACCAGGGAACAATGGTAATGAAGGGGTGCTCCATATTCCCCAAACCTCAAAAACTGGAACCTCACCATCAGATAGAGTTTAACGTCATTCCCAGGACATGTAGACCCGCAGCCACCGCCTTCTAGCACCCATATGATACAAAGGGATTGGGGCTTGTCATAAGGGCAATAGGGTTGGGGAAATAATATAGGTGCTAGGGCTTGACGTGACCAGCCGATTGATCGGAGGGGGCCTCTCCGACCGCTCGTATAGCCCAAGATAGGGCCAAAGTCATGAACTGCTCATCCACCTGGCCTCTACCCTTAAGCATCACTGGTCGCCACCCACGGCCAACAGGTGGCCCCATTGGGGGAGTCTTACCCCTCTGCAGAGGTTCAGCCGGTGCATTCTAACGCCCCAGCCGACAGGGCGGTAGAGATTCTGTAATATTGATAATAATATATATATATATATATAAATATTATATATATATATATATATATAGTGTATAATATATATATATATTATAATATATAATAGTAGTTGGTTAATTTGCTTGAAGCATTGTTAAGCCAATATTAATGAATTTGAAGTAATTACAATGCATATGAAAAATAAAAACAAAATATGTTTTTGTATTATCGATTTCAAAGTAAACTTTATCATCAGAGACGGTTTTCAGAAATGGACGTGCTCTTTTTTTTGTGTCGTTTATTTTACATATATACATATACTTGTATACCATATATATATTTATATATATATAATATTATATATATATATAAATTAGAATCCAGTCTTGTCATAATTATATATATTATATTATATTATTATATTATATAAATATATATATATACTGTGTATAAGCATATATGATATATTACATAGGATAGAATAATATATATGAT
>CM042141.1:42393114-42400614 GCA_023376005.1 Doryteuthis pealeii
CGAGAGAGATTCATTTTTGAAATATGGGATGTGGTCGTACGCAGGGGGGGAGGTAGGGTGGAAAAAAAATCATTAACCAGTCAGGAGAATATTAGTTACAGGAGATAAAACCCCCAAAGAGGGATTTATGGGCGGGAAAGGGGTGGCTGGTATTATGTAAAAAAATAAAAAGGGATTGGTTTCAAAATAAAGTAAATGGCGAAGAAATTGATTAAAACTTGTAGCATATGTTTACGAGCCAAATGTAAACGACCCACCATGAAAAATAAATTCATAAAAATAATCAATATGAATTAATTTCCCTTTTTTCTCCATCAACTTTTATATTAAAATGCAAAAACTGTGAAATTTAACATTAGAAAAATGTATTGATATATTCTCGACATATTAAGCTACACACACACACACACACACACACACACAGATATATATATATATATATATATATATATATATATATATTATATATATATTCCTAAATATGAGATGTTTGAATGTTATACCTCATTTATTTTTATTGTAGAGGTTTATTTATGCTTACCAGTAGAACTACCAGCGTTGCCCGGGATTTAAACAGTTAAAATAAATCCCTTATCTATATCCTTATGTAGATTAATAAAAAATATTTTCGCATATATATATATATATATATATATATATATATATATGAAATTTAACATTTTGAAAAACAAATAATGTTATATAATTGCTGACAGACATCTGTTTCGACCACTCAGATTTCTGTCAGCAATTATATAACATTATTTGTTTTTTCAAAAATGTTAAATTTCATACTGTCGGATTAATTTCATCTATTTTTCATATATATATATATATAATATATATAATATATATATATATATATATATATATATTTCCCATTCTTTGCTTAATTTTCTTATTTGTCCTCTATTGTTTTTGTTTTTTTAAATTCAGTTTTTTTTTTAATACGATTTGTGTATAGAAAGTGTCAAACTGAATCTCTCGTTACCGAGACATGAACAAACAACGATTGAAACGTAACATTTCCTTAGAAATACACCAAATGCTTTGCCGCCCGTGCTTTCTTTTATTGTGTGGCTGATCTCATGGAAATCTGCATTCGCCAAGAATCTAGTCTCACGAATTCTCTTAGTTTCGAGATCGTGTCTCTTAAGTAATGCCCGTGTAGCGGCCATGCTCATTTTTTCGAGGTTTTACCACCTCCTTCAAGCTAGGCATAAGCAAACGTGCTTCGTTTTTTTAACAAAAAATCTAAACTGCACTTACCGTACATAATTTGTTTGTTTTTGTTTTACGGCGTATTAACCGACAAATTAGAAATTCAAATAAATTTATTCTTTATGGATACTCAGTATTTTTTAAACACATTTTTTCTATTTAACCCATAGATGGGATCCTAACAGGTACTACCACACCGGGTCAGTGGACCACATAGTAATGGTGATGAAAGGGTATTCAACATTCCCCGAGCTCTAGAACGGGAACAATACACCAGATAGTTTAACATCATACCCAGAACAATAAGACCCTCAACCACAGACTTCTAGCCCATATAAAAAAAACAGTTGGTGCTTGCCATAAGGGCTATTGGGTTGGGACAGTCATATATGTGCTTGGGCTTGACGTGACCAGCAAATTGATCGGAGGGGGCCTCTCCGTCAAACCGTCTAGCCGAAGTAATTGCCAAAGTGGATTGTCATGGACTGCTCAGCCATCCTTAAGCATTATGGGTCGCAACCTACGGCCAACAGGTGTCTCCATTGAGGAGGTCTTACCCTTCTGCAGTGGGGAAGTCAGTGTATTTAAAGTCCCAGCTAACAGGCCTACTGTACATGATAAATAGGCTACCCATCAATTATGTAACAAGATGTGAGATTTTGCTTATCAATGTCATCCATGTCTTTAATTCTAAACGTTGAGGTGATTTCCAGTTTCAGAAACAAGAAAAAGTAATCACCTTGTAAATATACTGACTGGATCCCCTGCAGAGAGGCAAGCTTCCCTTAACACTAAAAAATGATGTCCTGTCTATGACACCATAGCTCCATCCTCATGGCCAGGCTTCAATTGGTAAACACTCTCAAGTGTTGAATATACTTTGTAGCAATTAATCTCATGTCTACTCTGACCCGGAGTGGTAGTACCTGTCAGGGTTCCTTCTATGGTTCAAATACATCAATTTTGGTGAGTTTCCAGTTTTGGAGGTTTGGGGAATCACCATTGCTCCCTGGTCCACTCTGACCCCGAGTGGTAGTACCTGTTAGGGTCCCATCTATGGGTTAAATAGAAAAATGTATTTATAAAAAAATTGTATTATCCATTAAGAATTGATTTATTTCGAAACTTTATCGGCATTAAATTACCCACTGAGGTTGATATGCCGTAAAACAAAACAAACCAAACCAAAATACATCAATTTGCAAATGATTTGTATTAGATAGGAATAGATAGATAGATGTGTACAGAGCGAAATAGATAGATATGTAGATAGATAGATAAGAACAGACTGACATAGATAGATAGATAGATAGATAGATAGGAACATATCGGGGTAGATAGATATAAACTGCCTGAGAAAGATAGATAGAAAGGAATACTTGATATAATATAACCATAAGCCAAAAAAAAAATCTCAGAAATAAAAGAATACAAATATAAAGGTACAATGAACACAATTCCCTAACTTCGAGACATAAGATAACCCCAATTTGTTTGCCATGCTGTTAAAACTAATCAACCAAGGGAATGGTAACACAGCAAAGTCAGTGGCTCATCATTACAAAATGTAGCGACACTGGCTCCTATTTCAACTTGGCACTGGCTCGTCTCAAAAATATCTTGATTGATGTCTAAACGACAATGCTTTATCAAATAAGTTGCACAGCTTCGTATAGGTCTTTATTTGTATTTGAAATTTTTAAAGAAATTCCAGGCTTCAATCTCCATTATTTTTCATCACACATCGTTGTTATTAGATATATTAAACAGGTGCTCGTTATGTAATGAATATTGTCGTAAGAAATTGATAAAATGACCTGTATAGAGATCCTGGACGAGGCTATTTGCCTTTCACATAGTACTAATACCATTGGGAAAGGTAACAATCCAACTATTTTCCCTCTAGCTATGGATAAATAGTTGGGCATGTTGGGCTCTTAAACTTTGATTGGTCGGATGGATTTTACGGCATATCATCCCTTATTGGGTCATTTTATGCCGAAGACGTTTTTTATTCATTCTTAAATTAATATTCTTATTAAATTTCTTTTAAACAATTTTTTTAAACAGATTTTTTAGAACTCATGTTAAATAGCCCATTCTACCCTACCGGTGGAGAATAGTTGGATTCATGACCCCCCCCCCTATCAGTGTATTATCTATTTATGTTTTTTTTTTTGTTTTTTTAAAAATAATATCAACCAAGGAGGAAGCATGGCATTTGAATGGCCAAAGTCGGTTTTGATTTTTAAAAAATTAAAAACAATGTTTTTTTTTCCTCCTAAGATGTCAGCTCTGTGTAAAGTAAAAAGTAACGTCGTTGGGGTGGCCTAAAGTCGGTATCCCCTTTTCACTAGTGCTAGACCAAGGAGATTTTTTTGCATCTGGGGTGGAGCGCCACACCTACCATCAGCTCCTTACTTTACCACACAGAAAAATGTTTTTTTTTATATTTATCCCTAACAAGTACTACCACTCAGGGTAAGAGTGGACCTGATATTAATGGTGATGAAGGAGTAATCTACATTCCCCACGCTCCAGCACTGGAACTTCACCATCAGATAAATTTTAGTATTTTAAAAAGAACAATAAGACCCTCTGCCTCCGTCTACTAGCATATATATATATATATTAAAAAGGGTTGGGGTTTGCTATAAAGGCAATAGGGTTGGGACAATCATTTTTTATAATCATTATTTCTTTTTTGTTTCTATCTTTCTTTGTATGTGAACATATTCATTCATTTCATTTTAATCTTTCTTTCTATTTTTTTTTCTTTCTATCTATGTCAAAAATATATCTTCCCTTTATTTCATTTTATTCTTTCTTTCTTGTTCCTCTCTTCTTTTTGTCTTTCTTTCTTTCTTTCTTTCTTTCTTTCTTTCTTTCTTTCTTTCTCTCATTCCTTATTTATTATTCCTGTCTTTGTCTTTCTCTCCTTCGTTCTGTAAACATATTAATGATTCCTTTTATTCTATTTTACTCTTTCTCTTTCTTTCTTTCTTTCTTTCTTTCTTTCTTTCTTTGGTAATGTATAATTCATTCCTTTTATTCTATTTCATTTCTGTCTTGTTTCTTACTTTCTTTTTTTCTTTAATTTTTCTTTCTTTCTTATTTTTATATTCTTTCTTTTTCTTTCTTTTTAATTATTTCTACTTATTTATTCCTTTTATACGATTCTTTCTTTTTCTTTCTTTGTTTATTTGTTCTTTCTTTCTTTTTTTTTCTTTCGATGTTAACATATAATTAATTCATTTCATTCTCATCTGTCTTTCTTTCTCTTTTTCTTTCTTTCTATGTTAAAATATTTCTTCCTTTTATTCTATTGTATTCTTTCCTTCTTGTTCCTATTTTCTTTCTTTCTTTCTTTATTGGTTTCTTTATTTCGTTATTCATTTTTTTTATTTTTCATTCCTATCTTTTTTTAAAAATATCATTCTTACTTTGGTTGTTTTCCATAACACTTCATTCTTTTTCTCTTTCTTTTTCTTTCGATGTTAACATATAATTAATTCATTTCATTCTCATCTTTCTTTCTCTTTTCTTTCTTTCTATGTAAAAAATATTTCTTCCTTTTATTCTATTGTATTCTTTTCCTTCTTGTTCTTATCTTCTTTCTTTCTTTATTGTTTCTTTATTTCGTTATTCATTTTTTTAATTTTTCATTCCTGTCTCTTTTTAAAAAAATATCATTCTTACTTTGGTTGTTTTCCATAATACTTCATTCTTTTTCTCTTTTTTTTCTTTCGATGTTAACATATAATTAATTCATTTCATTCGCATCTTTCTTTCTTTCTCTTTTTCTTTCTTTCTATATCAAAAATATTTCTTCCTTTTATTCTATTGTATTCTTTCCTTCTTGTTCCCATCTTCTTTCTTTCTTTCTCTCTTTCTTTCTTTCTTTCTTTCTTTCTTTCTTTCTTTATTTCGTTATTCATTTTTTAAATTTTTCATTCCTGTCTCTTTTTAAAAAAAATTCATTCTTACTTTGGTTGTTTTCCATAACACTTCATTCTTTTTCTCTTTCTTCATTTTTCTTTGTTTCTCAGTTTCTTGTTTCATTCCTCCAAACTTCCTTCTTTTGTTTCATCGCATTTTCTTCTTTCTTGTTTATTTCTCTCAAATTTCCTTTCTTTATTTTCCTTTTCCAACTTCATTTCTCTTTTCTCGCATTGTCCACAACATTTGAAATTCTCACTGAAAAAAAAACCTCCAATAATATTTTATTGATTGAAGAACTAATTTAATATTGCGACTCTGGCAGAAGACTGCAATGGAGAAAATACAAAATGGTGGATCCATAATCAGTTTCATTTTCTTTTCTTCGTTCATACTTTGTTATCAAGGCCACTGACAATTCTTCTTTTAACTTGCCAATTGCCACTTTTCGCACTGAAGCGAACTGCAGAAACTAGCAATTATTTCAACGCAGCAAGTGACAATTAGCAATTCTTTCACAGGAGACAAAGAAAACAGGCGATCTATCTTATCATAATGAAGATTCGGTTTCTGTCTGTCTGTAACTAAAATATAATTAAAACAAGTGTAATATTTTTATGTGCGTTCTTATTTAATTTCGTAAGTCTTTCTAATTTAATATATTTCATTGCATTATGGGCCGGTTTAGCTCAGTCGGTAGGGCGCTTGACTAGGAATCGGAAGGTTCCTGGTTAGATACCGGTCCTCGGCAGCTCAGCGAATGAAAAGCACAGGAATCGGTGCGGTAAAGTGAAGAGGTCATAGCAGGTGTGGCGCTCCATCTCAGACCCAGAAACAGTCTTCTTGGTCTATAGCAAGTGTAAAGTGGATAGACTCCCTTGTTGTCTGGCTGATACCAACTTTAGCCCACCCCGACGACTTTTCAAACTTAAGTACTTATGGAGAACAAAGAAAGCAGGTATTTTTATACTACTACTACTACTACTACTACTACTACATGTCAAACCTTGGGTTATTTTATGCCGAAGATGTTTGTTTTTTCCATTTCTTCTTTGTGGGGTAATTTTGTTATGTGTGTGGCTATATGTAGCTATGTTGAAAAAAGAAATAAAGGAAAGAAAGTATTGAATGGATAAAACAGGATTAGTTTAATTAATTTAACTTACACGTGTTTCGGTCAGGAAATTATCCATGTGTACATTATTCAATCTATTATTATCTTTAAATAACAAAATGAAATGAAATAATGATAATTCTTATTTTGAAAATAAGGTTTTACTCTGAGGAAGGTCGATGTTTCTTTGTGTGCTGAACATTTCTATATTTTTTCTATTATTATTATTATTTCACAAGGGTTTGTATACCATTAAACTGCAACCAAACAACCAATGTGTGTGTTAGTGTATATATATATATATATCTGTGTGTGGGTGTATATATATATATGTGTGTGTATATATATATCTATGTATATATATATATATTATACATATGTATGTAGGTATACATACATTTAGATAAATAGACTAAAACACAAACACATGCATATATATATATATGCTTATATATCAATGTATGTAAATATGCGCGTATTTGCTTATTATATATACTAGCAAATATATGCACCCTCCGGGTGCAAGTATTTAAGTTTAATGTAATAAAATATTATATTAAATTAGAAAGGCTAATGAAACTAAATACCGATAAAAAGATTTGAAACAGAAGGAGTATAATAAAAATAGAACAACTGAAACTTACTCTTCCATCACTCTCGTCTTTCATTGTTATTTTTTTTAAATTTAAGTATTTAGTTAAAAGAGGAAGTAAATAATAAAATGACAGTTATTTTTTCTTGTTAATTTAAGATTCATTGAAGAGATTTTTGCTTATATTCATTAAAATAAAACCAAACAGTTAGAAATCAATAATACTAAGCACTTATTTATTAAAATCAAATTTTTAATATCAATATGCAAATTAGCCTTCCCATTCACACTGTAAACCACTATTTTGTTGTATATATAAATATAATTGCATGTTGTCAGTATGTAGACATGGTTAACAGTATTAATAATGTAAAACAATTTTATTAATAATTGAGGTTTAAATAAAAATACAATCATGGAAAATGTGATGTCAATAACTAAGGGAATAGTGATATGAGTAGTAATATAGTTTCGGTTAGAGACAGAAAAGCACACAATATCCATTATAATAATAATAATAATATATATATATATATATATATATATATATATATTCGTATAGGTATATATGTGTTTACGTAAATATACTAAAACACGTGTATATATGTAAGTATATATGTCTAGAAATGGGTAT
>CM042141.1:42403114-42443114 GCA_023376005.1 Doryteuthis pealeii
TCTCTCTCCCCCCCCTCTCTCTCTCTCTTTATCTCTGTTTCTTTTTCTCTATCTCTCTTTCTCCCACACCCACTTTCTTTCTCTCCATCTTTCCCTTTCACACACTTTTCTTCTCCCTTATCTCATTCACACACTTTCTCTCTCCCCCCTCTCTCTTTATCTCTGTTTCTTTTTCTCTATCTCTCTCTTCTCCACACCCACTTTCTTTCTCTCCATCTTTCCCTTTCACACACTTTCCTTCTCTCTTTATCTCATTCACACACTTTCTTTCTCTCTCTCCCCCTCTCTCTCTCTCTTTATCTCTGTTTCTTTTCTCTATCTCTCTCTTTCTCCCACACACACTTTCTTTCTCTCCATCTTTCCCTTTCACACACTTTCCTTCTCTCTTTATCTCATTCACACACTTTCTTTCTCTTTCTATCTCCCCCTCTCTCTCTTTCTCTACCTCTCTCTCAAATTTAATAGTCTATGTTCGTTTCTCAATGCATCGTCACAAATTGATTAAAACTGGTTGTACGAGAATGAACAACATTTTATGATCATATTAAATAATATATCAATCAGTAATGATATGGAATTTTAAAATTGAAAAAAAAAATCAAATATTAAAACTTAAAAATGATAATAAAGCCAAAAATCTACGAATTTCTCTTTTCGGGTTTGGCTCAGTCCAAAAATCTCAAAACAAAGAAAAGCTTATTTAATTTTTAATTGAATAGTGTCCTTAAAGTATATAATAGACAAAGATAAGTAGAATTGACACTTTGATCTAGTGCGTGAAATGAACATATTGGATTATGCTTATGTTAGGTTCTACGGATGAATTCTCTAAGGGCTCACAGTTTAATGGCCCTTTGTTTAAGAATATTTATGTACAAGAGCATATATGTGGATGCACACGTTATGTAATCAGTATCGTCCTAGGAAATGGAGACGAGTTCAAATCCTGGTCGAAGATTTGAAATAGCATTGACCAATATGGTCGTGAATATTCCTTTATCACCTAATAAATAGATATGTAAAACCTTTATATATTTATTTTATTATATATATATATAGTAGAATATATATATATATATATATATATATATATATATATATATATATAGTAGAAATATATATATATATATATATATGTATATTAGAAAGGTATAGATAAGTCACCTGCTTTTCATATATATATTATATATATAATATATATATATATATTATTATATATATATATATATATATATTATATATATATGCATACATATATATATAATTGCTCCCTTTTCGTGTCTGTCTGTCTGTCTCTGTCTCTCTCAATCTCTCTTTATATATATAGTAGAAAGGTATAGATAAGTCACCTTCTTTATCCTTTATAAATATAAATATGTACATGCGTGTGTGTTGTATATATATATATATATATATATATATATATATATATATATATATATATTAGAAAGATATGGATAAGTCACCTTCTTTATCATTTTATATATATATATATATATTATATATATATATATATATATATATATATATCAATGGTAATATTATGGGTTTACACTCATTACTTGAAGTTTCATGTAATCCAATCATCAGATGAGTCCAATGGTTGAGATGTTAAAAACCAGTCGTGAAATGGTTGAGATGTTAAAAACTATATTATATATATAATTGTTCCCTTTTCGTCTCTGTCTCTTACTCTCTCTTTATATGTATAATAGAAAGGTATAGATAAGTCACCTTCTTTATACTTTATACATATAAATATGTACATGTGTGTGTGTGCGTATATCTATATCTATATCTCTCTATATATATCTATATATATATATATAGTAATATATATATATATATATATATATATATATATATATATATATATATATATATATATATATGTCTGCATTAACCGGACATAATTATTGGTCTTGCTCATTATTTCTTTGCAGACAGTCCAAGCTGGCTTAACATCGTCTCTCCCCCCGAGATCAAAGAATCAATCCACTCTCATCATCCAATGTGTTAGCTTTTCTTACCTTTCTCTCTATTTTCCTGACTTTACAGAAATGATCGGTTTCTTTGTGAAAAGAAATGCCAGCGGGAATTCAACTTCGGTAAATCTCTGCAAATTTCTCTTCTAATTCGAAAACACGAGTAATTGGACGACTTGAAGAATAACTTCAACGAGGTGATTGGGTTTGTCATGAAGAATCGTCATTCTCAGAGTAGAAAGCATCTCGGTTTGAAATCTAGTTTATAACCATGTTTGATTTGTTTGTTTTACGGCATATCAACCCTTTTCGGGATAGTTAATGCCGAAACAAGACATTTAGATAAGGTTTCTGTATTTCAAGTTCTTAATATGATATAAGCAATTTTCATTTTCATTTGGTTTGATTCGTTTGTTTTACGGCATATCCACCCTTTTCGGATTATTTAATGCCGAAACAAGACATTTTGATAAAAGTTTCAAGTTCTTAATATCTTCAAGTTGTTATAAATATTTTCATTTGGTCTAGTTTGTTTCGAATTGGTGTGTTCAATGGTATGATAACCGTGTGGGTTATTTAATGCCAAAAACAGTTAGAGTGAGAGACAAATGTTGGTACTCAAGTTTTTTTTGTGTGTGATATTTAGAGATATATTTCGTGGATCTGAAATGCAAACTATACCATATCCCCAACCTCAATACTTTTTCAGGAACACCGATTGGGGTAAGATAGGGTACTTACTACTCGCATAAATCCCCAAATGGGTTTGAAGGGTCTCCTTAGCCTTGGTCGGCAACCCATCAACTCAAAAAGTCCGACACAAAACCTCTGCTGCCTTCAAGGAAAGACTAGGGGAGTAAACCCCGAAAATAAATTAGGAGCTGGAGTCCCTAAGGTTGTGTGATGCTGAAATCCAGTGCTAACAATTAACTCCTGCGACACTACCGTTGCCAAACTGCATTGGTCCTTTACCTTTCCTTTGGATCACAGCGGTAGTGTGGAGAGAGGGGATTTGCTGCACGGGCAACAGGTCATCCTCCATATGAACCCGCCCAGGCTATGCAGTTCAAGTTAACAAAAACTTTGACACTACTCCATCGTCTTGAGCATAAAAGACCGTGTAAGTCGTGTATGATCATTGCGCAGCCGAGCCAGTATTACTTCTCCATCTTGGGAATTTCTTTCTTCTAATTTTGGGCTTAATAATTTGTTCGGTGAACCCAACATTGTTGCCATTTTTGCTTGATAAATCATTTTATTTGGATAGAATATTCATATACTTTATATATACTAGCAAATATATGCACCCTCCGGGTGCAAGTATTTAAGTTTTAATGTAATAAATATTATATTAAATTAGAAAGGCTAATAAAGCTAAATAAGAATGCAGATAAAAAGATTTGAAAAAGAGGGGGTATAATCGAAAAATAGAACAACTGAAACTTACTCTTCAATCACTCTCATCTTTCATTGTTATTTTTCTAATTTAAGTATTTAGTTAAAAGAGAAAGTAAAGAATAAAATGACAGTTATTTTTTTTATTATTAATAGATTTCATTTAAGATCTATTGAAGAGATTTTTGCTTATATTCATTAAAATAAAACCAAACAATTAGAAATCAATAATATTTATTATTTATTAAAATCACATTTTTAATATCAATATGCAAATTAGCCTTCCCGTTCACACTATAAACCGCTATTTTGTTGTATATATAAATATAATTGCATGTTTTTAGTATGTTGATGTGGTTAACAGTATTAATAATATAAAACAATTTTATTAATAATTGAGGTTTAAATAAAAAACAAAATCATTGAGAATGTGATGTCAATAACTAAGGGAATTATGACTTGAGTAGTGATATAGTTTCGGTTACAGACAGAAAATCACCACACTCTCCATTATAATAATAATAATAATAATATAATAATATATATATATATATAATATATATATATATATATATATATATATATATATATATAAACCTTTAGATGTCTCCTATGGGATCATGCTGTTAATTTGAATTCCCGGTCCAGTGGCCGAAGCCACCAGTCACAGAACCCGGAGTGCGGCTTATTCACTTCGTTTATTTATTTCCTAGTTCTCATCTCTGTATTGTATTTAACTTGATTCTAATTACACTTAATATTTAGTTTTCAGTAGCTATTAATTGTAATATGAATTAAGCTAAAAAAAACAATAGAGAGAGATGAGAATTAGATTTGATTCAACACGCATGACTCAGTCAGAAAGGATTGATACTATAGATTTAACTTATCAATTCTTGTTCATTTGGTTTGCGTCGGCTGGATTTTACCTATAACCCATTATTTATTATTTACCTTAGAGCACTTATACTTACAAATTGCCAATTACTTTCTGCCAAATACATATTAACTATTGCATTATTTCAGATTTGTGTTATATATTGTGTAATACCTATTATCAATTATGACCCTTACCTATTATTGCATTTTGTTGTCTATTTTACTTTTTACCTGGTAACATTTACCTGATATATACTAACTTTATTTACACCTTTTACACATAACCCTTTGCCTATTCTACTTTTTACTTATTCATTTATTTATCAATTCCCTGTAGATGACTGGGCAGTTACGAGAAAAATGCTATCTCCCCCCCTCTCTCTCTCTCTTTCTCTTCCTCTCTCTCTCTGTCTCTCTGTCTCTCTCTCTCTCTCTCTATTATATATATATAAAGTAAGTAAAGTCGTCGGGGCGGCCTAAAGTCGGTATCAGCCAGTCATCGAGGGAGTCTATCCCCTTTTCAATAGCGCTAGACCAAGGAGATTGTTTTTGGCGTCTGAGGTGGAGCGCCACACCTACCATGAACTCCTTACTTTACCGCAGAGATCCCTGTGCTACTCATACGCTGAGTTGGCGAGGACCGGTATCGAACTAGGAACCTTGTGGTTTCTAGCCGAACGCTCTACGGACTATATATATATATATATATATATATATATAGATATATATAAAGTGGATTGTTTTGTGTATGGGTAGGTAGGGATAACTGTATGTGGGGTGGGATGGTGGCGTTGGTAGTGGTGGTATTTTTGGGGCATTTAGAATAAATATTTAGGGTATTTTAGGATTTTGAGGGAGTCTTCAATGTGTTTGTATACTTCATCTAAATATTGGGGGCTGCATATGCGTCCTAAACACCAAGAAAAAGCCCTCAAATTACACTCAAAAACTAAACCTAAAAATACCACCACTACCAACACCCCAGCCTACTCCACAGACACATATATATATATATATATATATATATATATATATATATATATGTGTGTGTGTGTGTGTGTGTGTGTGTGTGTGTGTATAATTAGGCAGCATTTCTTTCAAACATATTTGTTTAAAGTGGTTAACATTTTATGTCTGCAAATTTTCTTCATAATTTTTTTTTAGTTGCCGAATAAATTATATACTATCAGGCTGGAATTGACTGATGTATTTGCCATAACTTACTTGTTCCCAAGTACTCCGCACGAGTAGGATGTGACACAAGGTCAATTTATTAAGTGGAGTTTAACAAGGGTTGAATTCAGTTTTCTTTCTTATAGACAAGGTTAAAAGAACACTGTATTTTTTAATGATATATAAGACACATTGCAGGATTTTAACGCTCTAATAACATGGGTTGTTTTGAGGCAAGTCTAAATTACATTTTCATTATTCTATGATGATTTAATGATTTTGACTATAAGTGATAAACTATTGAGCAGTGACGTAGTTTCAGTTTGCTGCAAGATTAAAACAGAGAGAGGGATTGATTCAGTTAAATAAGAAAGTAAAGAATAACATTACATTGGGTAGAAATCAACAATATGATCACACATGATACAATTGTAGTACGTAGATATGATTAATAATACCTGAGGCTTAAATAAAAATGATTTATGGAGAATGTGATGTATAATAACTAAATGGATAGTGATTAAGTAGTGATATAGTTTCGGTTACAGACAAACAAACACATAATCTCCATTATAAAAATATTTGAAGATATTAAGAATTTGAAACAGAAAATCTTATTAAAATGGCTTATTTCGATATTAAATGACCCGAACAAGGTTGATGTGCCACAAAACAAGCAAACAAACTAAGTAAAAACTAAACAGATTCATTGATGCTTATCTTCTGTGGTCTAGCGGGAATGGTTGCTTTCAGTGTGATTTGGCGGTAATCCAGATACCCAGAACTGGAGCCTCACCAGCAGTTTCGTACCGTTCCCAGTTGTGTGTGGTCTTACCTCCCTGCATGGGATACAGTCAGTGTATTCTCAGCCTCTTCGAAAACGCACACTTTGTTGGTCGTTGTTCAAAAGTGTTAAATGATGCTAAAAAATAAACGCCCTTTTTTTAAGATAAAATTTGAGAGATTTCCTTCGTTACAAGATCAACTAGCCGTTATCTGCAGTTCCACTGATGCTATGTTATTTCTCTACGTCAGGTGAGAGTGTCGTATTCCATCTGTTGTTCAAGATGCTGGTCGGGTCTTACGCAGCATTTGCTCGAAATATGATAACAGCTGCCTTTCTTGTCGTTAAGTTCCAATTAGCGATAGTTGGATTTCGACCGGCCAAATGAAGCTTTTCCCTCACCAACTGATGGGATCAATTTAAACATACAAAACTCTCAAACGTCATCATATTGGAAACTTAATTTCTTTTTTTCTTTTTAAATCTAAGAGTACAAATTCGACGCCGCCCTGTCGGCTTGGGCAGAATAAACCGACAGCCTAAACGGGATTCCCTAATCTCTGGGCTTAAAATAACCCTAGACGGGTTGATATATCGTTACAATCAAACAATAAACCCTATATTAATACTCGTTTCCCTAATTCGTACGATCGTTATCATCTTGCAACACGTCCAAATCGCCCTAAGATGACATGCAGAAATGTAAATCCTGATTATCTGGTGCTGCTTCTCTGTCGAATTCTTATTTCTTATATGTGCCGTCAACTTAGCTAAATAAAGAGAAGAAAAAGGACATGCTACATAGACAAATATAATTAGAAAGAAAGAATAGGAGAATGACAGAGAGAGGGAGTGGGCCTGCGAAAGTGATAACACTAATCTGTTTCAATCCAACATAATGAAAACTGCAGTTCTACAGAGGGGATAAATATCCTCCCCACCGCCGTGGATACGGTCCCGTGATGCTAACCACGGAATCTTGGTGCTGAGCAGTCCATAACATGCAACACTGAACTGTAGCCCTTATTTACGCTAGACGAGAGGTCAAAGGCCCCCACTAATCAATCGGCTGAACACGTCAATCCCTAGCACCTATATCAATGCCCTGACCCTTTATGGCAAACATCTAATCTTTTTTATAATATATACATTAAAAGACAGTAGCTGAGGTTCTCAGTGTTCTGGGTATGATGTTAAACTCCATATATGTATTTACCAACCCCTCCGCACGAGCAGGATGTGACACAAGGTCAATTTCTTAAGCGGAGTTCAACAGGTTTGAATTCAGAGTTTTCCTTCTCCTAAACCAGTTGCCTAACAAGGTTAAAGAGTCCAGACTGCCCTGCTATTTACCCATAGCTGGAGGGAGAGTAGGATTCATACCTTTCCCAAGGGTATTATCGCTAAATGAAATGCAATTACCACATCCAGGATTTGAACTCGGGGCGACGAGTCCATTTTCCATGACTTTAACCATTACACCACGCGCTTTCCAAACTCCATATAGTGTTGGTTTCAATTCTCGGGCTCTTTCCTGTGTGGAGTATCCCTTAAACATTATTACTCACAGATCCACTCTGTCACAGAGTGGTAGTACCTGTTAGGGGCCCATCAATGGGTTAAATAGAAAAAGTGGAGTTTAAAATATGTTAAAATGTTGAGCTTAAAAAAATGAATACCCACAAATAAATCATGTCTTCGGTTTAAGAAATAACACAATATCAAAAAAAAAAAAATCTAACAAAATAAAAAAAAATCTAAGCAAGCAACAAACCAATAATATTCAGAAGCGTGAGCAGTGTATAGAAAAACTGTAGTTGGCGACATTTCTTTATCTTGTGATTTTATTTACAAACTAGAAAAAAATGTGACCTTCTGGGTAGATAAGTGTGATCAGCAAAAAATGACTTTGCAAAGCGAATTAGATTTTAAAAAATAAACACGCAGGAGAATTAGAAAAAAAACAAAACAAAAAAAAACAAGCATTAAAATAATTTTGCTAAAATTTGCAAATAAGTAAAAAAAAACTGACCCGGCTCTTACACCACATTCTGCCAGTCACTTTCTACCCCTCTCTCTCTTATATATATATATATATATATATATATATATATATATATATATATAAGTAAAGAAATAAGAAAAGACTTAGAGATTTAGCATTATATTTGCTCTGTGACTCTAATATTAAGAGCACACATTGAGCTCTCAAACTGCGACAGGTTTTTAAAAATAAAATTCTTGTGTCGTAAGGAGGATTTCTTCTCCGGACTTTTGGATTATATATATATATATATATATATATATATATATATATATATATATATATATAAGAGATTTATCCAAAACTTGGTAGTAAGGGATGATTCTATATGTGATTTCTAAGATACACTGTATTAATATTGTATGATCGATATGTATAAATACAGCGAATCTTTAAATTACTAAAGAGAGCTCAATGTATAATTTATATATATATATATGTATATGTCGGGACACTGCTTGAGAAGCAAGGACGAACTCATAAGCGACGTCCTCCTGTGGAAGCCAGCACATGGACAAGCCAGTGTGGGCCGACCAGCAAAAACGTACGTTGATCAGCCCTGTGCAGATGCAGGATGCTGCATAGAGGACCTCCCGAGAATGATGAGCGATAGGGACGGATGGAGAGAGATTGTCATATATATCCGCGCTGAAAGCGCGACATGATGATGATTATGTTGATGATGATGATGATATATATATATATATATCTTTATTTACTAATCCTTATATATGTTAGTTTCTATTTGACTGTAAGGAGAGAGAGTTAGTTGGTTGGTTTTAACATCATACCAACCTGTCTGGGGTTATTTCATGCAAGGCGGTTAGGAAGTAATATATGTTGTGTATCTATATTTACACATTTGTAGTTAAAGGTTTAGAGAGAGAGAGAGAGAGAGAGAGAGAGAGAGAGAGAGAGAGAGAGAGAGAGAGAGAGAGAGAGGTTGGATAGTGTGAGAGTGATTTAAATATATTTATTTGTATGTTATATATAAGCCAGCCCTTAGTGCATTTCCCGTGGTTTAATAGTTAGCAAGGTAGATTCGCAGACCATTGTTAGTGAGTTCGATTCTCATTGGGCGATCCATACTTGGGCCTTGTGCTCATCTAAGCTAAGCTTAGTAAATAACTATAAGCCAGCTCTTAGCTTCTGCTGCTGTTGAAAATTAACATACACCCTCTCTCTCTCTCTCTCTCTCTCTCTCTCTCTCTCTCTCTCTCTCTCTCTCGTCAATCGTACCTATCGGTCTTCGCTCCGACAGATTTCTACAAGGCATCCAGAATCCGAACATGTTGGATTTTGCTGGTCGGCCTAGACTGGTGTGCCCATTTGTAGGTGTGCACCGAAAATCGTCAATTATGAGTTTTTCTTGCTTCTCCAGCAGTGTCCAGCATATCTTGTTCGTCTAGGATGGATTATATGACAGGAGGCAAGTGGTCGCATAACTATTTTGTGGGGTGATTGTTCCAATTGCTATTACAGACAGCACTCAACATCCTTGTAGTTCCCATCTAGCTTTCTCTTTAAGTGTTTCATTAGAGTGTAAGTGGTGCACCCAACAGTAGTACTGACATGACCCAAACTTGCAATAATTCTCGCTTTATCTTACAACGCTAAGATTTCCATATGATATATAATCTGTCTATATGAGTTCATGCCTTTCCTACGCGATATTGACATCACTTTCTGGGAACCGCTTTACTAGTTTCAAGGGCTTACCAATCAATTTGAAGATGTTTCCATTTTATATTATTATATATATCTTTGGCCAACGCCGGGGTCCAGTGGCTTCGGCCCTGGATCTTTACAAGTTAATAGCCTCGATCCCAGGGGGCTATCCCCCCAGGCAATACCTGCCCCCTCGATTTAAAGGGGCAGGGTGGTTTATTGCCCAGCGCCTGGGCGCCCCTACTTGAGGGGGAAATGCCGACGGGATCGACGCAATTTTTCACCTGCCACCCATGAGCATCGGTTTGTAGGTGGTCCCACGTTAATAGGGCCTTGTGCCCAACCCGTACAAGTGGGGTACGAGATAAATAAATACAATGTTTCCATTTATATTAGAACACACAAACTCTTAAAGAGAGTAATATATTTTATCGCCTTCTCTAGCTTATGAATTTTCTTTCTCTTAGACTTGGTATAGAACCAAGTTAAAGATCCAAGTTTGTTCTATGTCCCATGGTTGGAGGGAGAATAGTTGGATTTATACCATTCCCAAGGATATTAGTGCTATGCGAAACGCAAAAAACATCGTTCAGGGTTTGAACTCGTCTTGTCGTATCCATTTATTATAACAGTAACCATTACAACACGTGCCTCCACATATATACCAATGCCTCTTGTCGTTTTCTATAGGCTAAACAGGAGTGATTCGGCTTTCGCATGTGTATTTGCGAAACGCGCTAGATCATCTGCGTAGACCACATATAATTTAAGGAAATATTGGTGATAGAAATAATAGACAGCGCTTCGTGTAAGAAAATTAAAACGGTTGTGGTCTGAGGGCGGGTTTTCAGCAAAAGTGTGGATCCTATTAACCCTACTGTAAACCGTTTGCGATCACCGAAGCTAACAAAGGGTTAACCCTTTGACAAATGGATTGAGATAACGAACCGATGCTCGTCCTATTGCGACTGAATCTCATTAGCGTTTTACGTCAGAGAAGCCATTGTCATTCTCTAATTATAATGGACATCATTTGTGGTTGGTCCGAGCGAGGTGCGGCCATTCGTGGGGTGTGGGGGGTGCTTGGAGGAGGGTCATTCGTGGGGGTTGGAGAGAATCTGAACGCTTGTCCGAAGGACGTAATAGTTAATCAAGAAAACATATTTTTCAATCAACGAAGGATGCGAACGAAATGGAGGATGTAGCATATTGGTTCAAGCGGAGATTGAAAACGTGAAAATTACGAAGTCTTCAATACATTCTGATAGTCATATATAAGTGGAGGCGCTCTTACGATAACGGTTATCGACATTGGAAATGAAATTGGATACCCTAGTTGAGATCTTGGATGAGGCCTTTGGGAAAGATATGCATTCATCTATTATACGCCTAACTATGATAAAATAGTAGGGCAGGCTGTTTTTAGACAACCAGTCAAGGAGAATGAAAACCACTGAATTCAAACCAGATTTACTGCACTAGCTTCGTGTCACATTTTACCCGTTGGGTTGGGTAGATATATGTAGATATATACTCATATTTAAATGTCTTAGTGCTACTATATGGCGGTACGACTCGACCTCTAATAAAGTACCAATAGAATAAGGGCCGGGTTAGCTCAGTCGGTAGAGCGTTCGGCTAGAAACCACAAGGTTCCTAGTTCGATACCGGTCCTCGGCAACTTAGCGTATGAATAACACAGGGATCTGTGCGGTAAAGTAAGGAGCTGAAGGTAGGTGTGGCGCTCCACCTTAGACGCTAAAATAATCTCCTTGGTCTAGCGCAAGTGAAAAGGGGATAGACTCCCTCGTTGACTGACTGATACCGACTTTAGGCCGCCCCGACGACTTTACTTTACTTACTTTTACTAGAATAATCTAGATGAGTATTGCACAAGAATGCTGCGTGTGATCTTAAACAAATCGTGGAAGCAACACCCTACAAGAAAGCAGTTGTACGGCCACTTGCCGCCTATCTCACAGACTATCAAGATAAGACGAACAAGGTATACTGAACACTACTGGAGAAGAAAGGTTGAACTCATAAGTGACGTTCCCTTGTATATGGGCATACCAGTGTGTCACTAATCAAGGACCAACATCGATAAGTACCGCGTTGATTTAGGACAAATGCCAACGATCTTAAATGCGTTCAATATCGCTTCTATTTGGCTAATTATTACCGGAAATGCAGGCTGCTGATAATGGGTAGGTTAAAAATATGAGTGAGAATTTGGCGTACATCTTATGCCTTCAAGATAATCCAGCAGTATGTACCCATCTATTATCCCCTAACTAAATAGTAAATAATAGGGCAGCTGGGTTATTTAGTCTTTTTAAGCAACCAATCTAGGAGAATAAAAATCTCTGAATTTTCGGGTATTTCCAGGATATACGTAAAGTCGTCGTCGGGGCGGCCTAATGTCGGTATCAGCCAGGGAGTCTATCCCCTATCACTAGTGCTAGACCAAGGAGATTGTTTCAGTGTCTGAGGTGGAGCGCCACAACTACCACCAGCTCCTTACTTAACCGCACAGATCCCTGTGCTACTCATACGCTGAGTTGGCGAGGGCCGGCATCGAACACGAAACCATGTGATTCCTAGCCGAACGCTCTACCGACTGAGCTACACCGGTCCTTCATATGCGTAATCGAGTAATATTATATGCTGCGCGCTATTCTGCTTTTGTACCCAAATTATTAAGCCTTATCTAAAAAAAAAAAAAAAAAAGATAAATACTTTGCTAATTAGTCATAAATTTTCCAAATTTGAACTTTTAAAAACAACTGAACAGTTACTTCGCTTTTATTGTTCCTATAAAATGTTTGAGTTTTGTTTAACGGCATATCAACCTCTGCGGGACATTTAATGCCAATAAAAATGTTTTATTACATTTCTGTTTTCTGGTTCTTAATTTCTATTTATCTGAATCGGAAAATAAGTTGAGCGAAAAAGATGGACATATATTTACAACGACAGCGTTGTTTCTTCCGTCTTTCTTAATATCACTTTTAAGTAATAAAGCAGAACGATTATGGCATTTATAAACTCCCAACCCCAATCATACCCACCCCCGCACCAGTGTCAAAGGCTAAAACTACTGGAACATTGCTTATCAATTGTAAGATATTACGTGTACATATATACATACATATATATATATATATATATATATATATATATATATATATATAATCCTGTTGATGATAATAATAATAATGTTTGCCTTTGGCCAAAATACTGGATCACTCCTTTGTCGATTTGGTCTGCATCCAGAACTGTACAAATCTCTGGACATGATTGGCTCCGTTATCGGCAAAATGTACTTAGATAAAATATTGCAAAGGCAAGGTTAGCTTCAGTTGGTCATTTTGGGAGAACATTTGGACGGAATCACAAATAGTTGTTGGCCTCAATCCAGAAAAGTGAACACTTGGTCTTCTAAATCACTCCAGAGATGGACACCCACGACCCAAAGTTGAATTAAATCTTAAGACGGCCTCCTCAGATCTCTATTTTTAAAAATCGTTCCCGGCGATTTTTAATAGTTTTAACACGGGTCACTGTGAGTAATTGTCTATTAAGTAGATATCAACTAAGCTAGGTTTTGCTTAAAAGGATTCACTGATTCAGAGTGTGTTTATTGATGTTGGCACTTACTAACAATGACTTGCGAGAAAAAGCTTGCTAAACAGAGGAACTGTTAATTCTATTTATCTGCTAGCAGGGCCTGTGGATATACCACAGTATGATAATTTAATTATTTCAAAGTTTGATATGTTTAATTAAGGATTTTGAAAAATAGTTCAATACGTAAGTAAAGTAAAGTCGTCGGGGCGGACTAATGTCAGTATCAGCCAGACAGCGAGGGAGTCTATCCCCTTTTCAATAGTGCTAGACCAAGGAGATTATTTTAGCATCTGAGGTGGAGCGCCACACCTACCACCAGCCCCTTACTTTACCGCGCAGATCCCTGTGCTACTCAAACGCTGAGTTGGCGATGGCCGGTATCGAACTAGGAACCTTGTGATTTCTAGCCGAACACTCTACCGACTGAGCTAAAAAGAGTATAATAATCTTGATTTAACTCTCTCTCTCTCTCTCTCTCTCTCACACACTCACTCTTTGTCTCTCTTTCTTTCTTTTCGTCTTTTCATAATGTTCAACTGAAATAGATTAGCGTTATCGCTTCCATGCATTCACCCCTGTGTTTATCTTTCCTCTACTCTCTTTCTTTGTTTCGTATAATATTTTTTCTGTGCAGCATATCCTTTTTCTTACCTTTCTTTCTTTCTAATAAAAATGGAATGGTCCATTATTTAGCTGAGGTGACGACACTCATAATAAGAATTGAACGGATAAGCACCATCAGATAATCAGGATTTACATTTTTGCATTTCATCTTGGACTATTTGGACGGTTTCATTTGTAACTAGAGGGTATTGCAAAATGATTACGGTCGTACAAATAAGGAACTTTAGTATTATCATATAGACTGCTTGATTATAACGACATTTCAACCCATCTATAGTTATTTGATGCCTATAGATTAGGGAATCCACTGTATATTTATATTTTTATATACAAGGTCTGTCAAGAAAGTATCGTGATTCTCGGTACTTTTTGACTCACCTTGTATTCTAACAAATTAACGTTCTTGGTAAATACAGCTTTAAAAGCTGTACTTTTTGATACACCTTGTGTTCTGAAAAAAAAAAAACGTTATATTTATTGTTCATTTCTATCTTGGTAAATATAGCTTCAATTTCGATACTTTTTGATACACCTTGTATTCTGAAAAAATAACGTTACAATTATTGTTCATTCATATCTTGGTAAATACAACTTCAATCTCGATATTTTTTGACACACCTTGTATGTGTTTCGTAAGAACAATTTTTGCAAACGGTCTTATCGAATACGAATATATTTTTAACAGAACTTTTTGATTCACCAACTCAACTTTAGATATCACCATTCCGGGTTGGTGTGTACCTGTCAGTAAATTGAATAAAGGGGTACTCCACACTCCCATGATCCAAAGAATTGTAGCCTCAACATTAGAAGGTGATTAGCATTATACTCAGTACAGACCCAGACACCTTTTAGATTCAACTAATTTGAATATTTTTGTGATGCATAGGTAACACCATCCGCATGCCTGCAGACAGACCCCCACGTAAAATAGTATATATATATATATATATATATATATATATATGTATATATAACCTATATATATATATATATATATATATATATATATATATATATATATATATATATATATATATATATATATATATATATATATATGGTAATCCGACCGCCCTGACAAGCTAAAGAGACGATTCTTCCAGGCTGTGGTTATATCTGTACTGCTGTATGGCTGTACCATTTAGACCCTAAAGAAGCACCTTGAGAATAAGCTAGATGGGAGCTGCACAAGAATGCTGCGAGCGGTCTTGAATAAGTCGTGGAAACATCACCCCACAAAGAAGCAACTGTATGGGCACCTGCCTCCCATATCACAAACCATACGAGTAAGGAGGGTTAGGCATGCAGGACACTGCTGGAGAAGCAAGGACAAGCTCGTAAGCGACGTACTACTGTGGAGGCCAACACATGGACATGCTAACGTGGGCTGCCCAGCCAGGACCTACATCGAATAACTATGTAAGGATGCTGGCTGCTGCGCGGAGGATCTCCCAGAGTCGATGAATGAAAGGGAGGGTTGGCGAGATATCGTCATGGATATCCGTGCAAATGATGATGATGATAATAAATAACCTAATATATATATATATATGTTTAATTGGAGTCGTACCTAATTTTGAAAATTAATTAATTAATAATGAATTAGGCGGGAATACCTATTAAATGTATGGCTAAACAAATCGAGAAAAATCAATCTCTGTATGTACATTTCGGCCTATTAGGCCTCATCAGCAGAGCTATAGATCGGAAGACCGCCCTGTGCGTGATTTGAAACCGGACTGCCAAGCTGACAGGCCGATCTCATAACCCCAACACCAAACGAACTTCTTAGATTTTTATGATTTGTTTAGAGTAGGTTAACATTCCACTTCTAGTGACTTTTATTACACGACGATGTGGTAAGTTGTAAACAAAGTTTGTTTAGAATGGCTTTTTGCCGATAATTTTTGGAGAATAAGTGTTTAATTGGAGTCGTACCTAATTTTGAAAATTAATTAATTAATAATGAATTAGGCGGGAATACCTATTAAATGTATGGCTAAACAAATCGAGAAAAATCAATCTCTGTGTGTACATTTCGGCCTATTAGGCCTCATCAGCAGAGCTATAGATCGGAAGACCGCCCTGTGCGTGATTTGAAACCGGACTGCCAAGCTGACAGGCCGATCTCATAACCCCAACACCAAACGAACTTCTTAGATTTTTATGATTTGTTTAGAGTAGGTTAACATTCTACTTCTAGTGACTTTTATTACACGACGATGTGGTAAGTTGTAAACAAAGTTTGTTTTAGAATGGCTTTTTGCCGATAATTTTTTGGAGAATAAGTGTTTAATTGGAGTCGTACCTAATTTTGAAAATTAATTAATTAATAATGAATTAGGCGGGAATACCTATTAAATGTATGGCTAAACAAATCGAGAAAAATCAATCTCTGTATGTACATTTCGGCCTATTAGGCCTCATCAGCAGAGCTATAGATCGGAAGACCGCCCTGTGCGTGATTTGTAACCGGACTGCCAAGCTGACAGGCCGATCTCATAACCCCAACACCAAACGAACTTCTTAGATTTTTATGATTTGTTTAGAGTAGGTTAACATTCCACTTCTAGTGACTTTTATTACACGACGATGTGGTAAGTTGTAAACAAAGTTTGTTTTAGAATGGCTTTTTGCCGATAATTTTTTGGAGAATAAGTGTTTAATTGGAGTCGTACCTAATTTTGAAAATTAATTAATTAATAATGAATTAGGCGGGAATACCTATTAAATGTATGGCTAAACAAATCGAGAAAAATCAATCTCTGTATGTACATTTCGGCCTATTAGGCCTCATCAGCAGAGCTATAGATCGGAAGACCGCCCTGTGCGTGATTTGAAACCGGACTGCCAAGCTGACAGGCCGACAGGCACAGGGCGGTCTTCCGATCTATAGCTCTGCTGATGAGGCCTAATAGGCCGAAATGTACATACAGAGATTGATTTTTCTCGATTTGTTTAGCCATACATTTAATAGGTATTCCCGCCTAATTCATTATTAATTAATTAATTTTCAAAATTAGGTACGACTCCAATTAAACACTTATTCTCCAAAAAATTATCGGCAAAAAGCCATTCTAAAACAAACTTTGTTTACAACTTACCACATCGTCGTGTAATAAAAGTCACTAGAAGTGGAATGTTAACCTACTCTTAACAAATCATAAAAATCTAAGAAGTTCGTTTGGTGTTGGGGTTATGAGATCGGCCTGTCAGCTTGGCAGTCCGGTTTCAAATCACGCACAGGGCGGTCTTCCGATCTATAGCTCTGCTGATGAGGCCTAATAGGCCGAAATGTACATACAGAGATTGATTTTTCTCGATTTGTTTAGCCATACATTTAATAGGTATTCCCGCCTAATTCATTATTAATTAATTAATTTTCAAAATTAGGTACGACTCCAATTAAACACTTATTCTCCAAAAAATTATCGGCAAAAAGCCATTCTAAACAAACTTTGTTTACAACTTACCACATCGTCGTGTAATAAAAGTCACTAGAAGTGGAATGTTAACCTACTCTTAACAAATCATAAAAATCTAAGAAGTTCGTTTGGTGTTGGGGTTATGAGATCGGCCTGTCAGCTTGGCAGTCCGGTTTCAAATCACGCACAGGGCGGTCTTCCGATCTATAGCTCTGCTGATGAGGCCTAATAGGCCGAAATGTACATACAGAGATTGATTTTTCTCGATTTGTTTAGCCATACATTTAATAGGTATTCCCGCCTAATTCATTATTAATTAATTAATTTTCAAAATTAGGTACGACTCCAATTAAACACTTATTCTCCAAAAAATTATCGGCAAAAAGCCATTCTAAAACAAACTTTGTTTACAACTTACCACATCGTCGTGTAATAAAAGTCACTAGAAGTGGAATGTTAACCTACTCTAAACAAATCATAAAAATCTAAGAAGTTCGTTTGGTGTTGGGGTTATGAGATCGGCCTGTCAGCTTGGCAGTCCGGTTTCAAATCACGCACAGGGCGGTCTTCCGATCTATAGCTCTGCTGATGAGGCCTAATAGGCCGAAATGTACATACAGAGATTGATTTTTCTCGATTTGTTTAGCCATACATTTAATAGGTATTCCCGCCTAATTCATTATTAATTAATTAATTTTCAAAATTAGGTACGACTCCAATTAAACACTTATTCTCCAAAAAATTATCGGCAAAAAGCCATTCTAAAACAAACTTTGTTTACAACTTACCACATCGTCGTGTAATAAAAGTCACTAGAAGTGGAATGTTAACCTACTCTAAACAAATCATAAAAATCTAAGAAGTTCGTTTGGTGTTGGGGTTATGAGATCGGCCTGTCAGCTTGGCAGTCCGGTTTCAAATCACGCACAGGGCGGTCTTCCGATCTATAGCTCTGCTGATGAGGCCTAATAGGCCGAAATGTACATACAGAGATTGATTTTTCTCGATTTGTTTAGCCATACATTTAATAGGTATTCCCGCCTAATTCATTATTAATTAATTAATTTTCAAAATTAGGTACGACTCCAATTAAACACTTATTCTCCAAAAAATTATCGGCAAAAAGCCATTCTAAAACAAACTTTGTTTACAACTTACCACATCGTCGTGTAATAAAAGTCACTAGAAGTGGAATGTTAACCTACTCTTAACAAATCATAAAAATCTAAGAAGTTCGTTTGGTGTTGGGGTTATGAGATCGGCCTGTCAGCTTGGCAGTCCGGTTTCAAATCACGCACAGGGCGGTCTTCCGATCTATAGCTCTGCTGATGAGGCCTAATAGGCCGAAATGTACATACAGAGATTGATTTTTCTCGATTTGTTTAGCCATACATTTAATAGGTATTCCCGCCTAATTCATTATTAATTAATTAATTTTCAAAATTAGGTACGACTCCAATTAAACACTTATTCTCCAAAAAATTATCGGCAAAAAGCCATTCTAAAACAAACTTTATATATATATATATATATATATATATATATATATATATTAGGGTTAGTGCTAGGGTTAGGTTGAGGCTACTTCGGGAGTTTCCGTAATCTAATGCTATTTCTACGTAAAATTCAATAGTCTGCATTTGTACCAAATCTTTAAAGCATCAAACGTACGGGGAAATGAGATTTAGAACACAATTTGATCCATTTACTTAAAGCATTTCGAATCTCGGCATTCTCTAACTCTCTCTTATATATATATACAAAATAAGGTCCGCAAAATGGATTATGTTTTTTTAATTATTATTTTACATTTGCGACACGTGTTTCAGATCTTCTGATATCTTCTTAAGGCGGTAATTAACCATATCCTTTATATTTATAAGTTAGCACAAGCGTCCGGTTTCGATACCAGCCCTTGCCAACTCAGCGTATGAGAAGCACAGGGACCTCTGCGGTAAAGTGCGGAGCTGATGGTAGGTGTGGCGCTCCACATCAGATACCAAAACAATCTCCGTGGTCTAGCGCCCTTGAAAAGGGGATAGAATCCCTCGCTGTCTGCCTGATAGCGGCTTTAGGCCACCTTGACGACTTTATATATATATATATATATATATATATATATATATATATATATATTAAATTTATTGACCACATTAACATCCTTAATTCCAGAACATAATAATAACGGCGACTTAGACGATAAACAAACATGGTCGAAAGTACAGTGACTTCGAATTTAAAAAAAATTCCTTCATCCACATTCGCGACATCTTGCTCACCAACAAATAAAAGCCGATAAAACCCTGAACACCGAATCATTGTCATTCACCTTCAACAGAATATGCCACTATATATCCTTATTATTCTATAATTAAGTCGGCTTTCTTCAAGTATCTGGAGAAAGCCGGGGAGTACATCGGCCGAAATGTTGTGACTATTTCAACCCATATATGCAAGGCAATCCACAATGTGTAGATAACAATAATATTTTATCACAAAAATATAGACACCCATTATATATATATATATATATATATATATATATATATATATATGTATATATATAATGAAAATAGTGGATTATGAAAAATCCGACAAAATATGATGAAAGGCTTTGGAAAAAAAAGTAATAACGAACACAGATATATATATTCAATCAATATTTCGCTTCTGTTGAGAAAACTCTAAGACCAACAGATATGAAGTATTAATTGAATGTAATTGTCTGTGTTTGTTATTACCTTTGTCCGTAACATTTCCTCACACACACGAATATGTCTGTGTGTGTGTGTATGTGTGTATGTGTATGTGCGTGTGTGTGTGTGCACATGCGTGTCTAATCACGTGTAAGTTAAGTATAAAGAAAGTAAAAAGAGTGTTATACTTTTTCTACCTAACTTTATTTAGAAAAGAGAATGATACATTTTCAGGATGAACGTTGACTTGGTAATATCATTTTGAACCTCTAAGCTTGAGGCCCGACGCTATCACCCTGTGGATATACGGACAAGTGTTGGGAACGGCTGAAAGAAAGGAAAATTGTGATAAAGTTTAAGCGGTACATAAGAGATTGTTTCTCGTCTTGATGGTCGCTCGTGACGGCGGGATTATCACCAGCAATATACTTTGGCCATTTGCCCACTACAATAGACAAACGAAAAACTCGAGGAAGCGAGCTATTTAGCCGAGGTAAACTTATCTCTTGCAAATGGCGGTCAAGATATTGCACGGATAAGTAAATGGGAATCTAATCTAAAATACTGACTCGAATTTTTTTTATATACAGGGTGACTGTAAAGTAACCCCCTTCATGATTTTAAAATGCTTATAATTTATCTATGAATCATTAGTTTTTACAACAAATGAATATAAATAAATAGATTTTTAAGTAACGCCTTTTCCTATTTTAAAAAGGTTATAATTTATTTATGAATTATCATTTTTACAACAAATGAATATAAATAAATAGATTGTTAGGTAACTTGTTTCCCTATTTAAAAATTCTTATAATTTATTTATGAATCAATATTTACGACAAATCTTATTATAATGGAGATTGTGTGTTTTTCTGTCTGTAACCGAAACTATATTACTACTCAAGTCACAATTCCCTTAATTATTTACGTCAAATTGTTCATGATTTCATTCTTTTAAACCTTCAGTTATTAATAAAAATTGTTTTACATTATTAATACTGTTGACCATATCTACGTACTAATAACATGCAATTGTATTTATATATACAACAAAATAGCGATTTACAGTTTGAACGAGAAGGCTAATTTGCATATTGATATTTAAAATTTTATTTTAATAAATATGTGCTTGGTATTATTGATTTCTAATTGTTTGGTTTTATCTTAAGAAATATAAACAAAAATCTCGTGGATAAATCTTAAAGGAAATTTATTTACAAGAAGAAATAACTGTAATATTATCCTTTACTTCCTATTTTAACTAAATAGTTAAATTAGGAAAATTTACCAATGAAAGAGGGGAGTAACGGAAAATGATGGAATAGTTAGTTTCAAAGTTGTTCTATTTTTCGATTATACCCCCTCTGTTGCAGATCTTTTTATCTGCATTCTTAGTCAGTTTCACCAGCCTTTCTAATTTAATATGATATTTTATTATATCAAAACTTAAATACTTGCACCCGGAGGGTGCATATATTTGCTAGTGAATATAAATAAATAGATTGTTAAGTAAATGCTTTCCTTATATTAAAAATCTTATAATTTATTAATGAATGATTATTTTTACAACAAATGAATATAAATAAATATGTTGTTAAGAAACTTGTTTCACTATTTTAAAAATCTTATAATATACACATATATAGTATTAATTTATATAAATAACATCACTTTGAAATTAAAAATAACTTTTTAAATACCTGCTATGTTGTATTACATACAAGAAATATAAAACTATATAGTTTTATTTAAAGTCTGCATGTAGCATGTACAACTTTGTTTTAAAATAATAGTTTTAACTAGCCATAAAAAATAATGCAAATAACATAACACAAAAAAGTTATATATTTAGAAAGATTATTTTCTTTTCAACCATATAAATATTTTTAAAATTGGACCTGAAATAAGAGATGAATTACTATTCAAACTTGTATGGTCTAGATAAACGATGCCTAGCTGAGAGTTATTTACGTTACGGAAGGGACAACTAATATGTTGTTAATTAACTCGTTTCCCTATTTAAAAAATCTTATAATTTATTTATGAATCATTATTTTTACAAAAAATAAATATAAAAAAATAGATTGTTAAGTAAATGCTTTCCTTACATTAAAAATCTTATAATTTATTTATGAAGGATATTTTTATGAGAAATGCATATAGATAAATTCCTTTTTATTTGTAGTCTAACAATTCTTTAATTTTTATACACAGGTCGATCTAAAAATGACAACCGGTCTGCAACCTCCAAAAGATTGAGAAGCACTGTCTTGCACCCAAGCACCAGGTTGTATTGGGGATTTATGTGGATAGTAAGTACCCCAATCCTACAACTTTCGGTGTGGATGGTCATTAGCTCCTCCGGAGCTCACCCACTTTTTGACAGCTCTTTGGTTTAGTAATACTGGGTGTCCACACACCCACCTCAACAGACAAGCCTAAGCGTGCATAATGGGCTCTTAGTTTAGTCGGGTTGTCAGCGAATTCTATGCAGATTGTAAGGCAGATTGGTTTTTGTTAGTCTTGGTTGACAACCAGTCTAGAAAAAGTAACACACTGAAGTGTGTGTGTGTGTGTGTGTGTGTGTGTGTGTGTGTGTGACACACACAGAGAGAGAGAGAGAGAGAGAGAGAGAGAGAGAGAGAGAGAGAGAGAGAGAGAGAGAGAGAGAGAGAGAATTGAAAAGTAATAGAAGTGTCCTCGGGGTGTAGTGGCTGATTTGTTGGACTGTGCCATCATAGTAAGCGAGTTCGAACTCCATTCGCACTATTACATTCACTTTCGAACTAATACATTTGGGAAAGGCATGAACACCCACATACTCCAGCTATAGGTTAAATAGTACTACTACTATTTTCATATAAGAATGAATTAGGCATTGTATAACCCAAAAAGAGTGATATGCCATTAAACAGAGAAACTAAACAAAACGAAACCATGAAGGAATAAACGATATGAAAATCACACACACACTCACACACACACACACACACACACACACATATATATATATATATATATATATGATTGTCATATCAAGTTTATTCCTTCATGGTTTGGTTTGGTTTCTTTTACTGCCAGCAGAAGACGGTCGAGGGGTTAAAGGACCGGGATGATGAAAAATCAGCCGAGTTTTACTCTCGGCTAGAAGTAGTTGCTAAATCTAGCCACACTGAAGAGACATAAAACGTCAAAACACGCTGTCTGTGGATGACTAATATATATATATATATATATATATAAGTAAATAACCAGGTTACTTGGTATTGGGAATTCTAACCTGGGCCCCTTTTTAACCTAGGAATGTTAAAATTGGTAAAGTCAGTTTTGAGAGCTCGATATATATGTTGGTAGAAATAAATTAATAACTCCTAATATGACCTGTATTTAAGCCTTTACGTATACGCACATGCATATATCTGTTTCTGTGTCTGTCTCTGTCTCTTTCTCTTCTCTCTCTCTCTCTCTCTCTCTCTCTCTCTATATATATATATATATATATATATATATATATATATATATTATACAGTGAAAACAGTAGGCAATTTCGGATCTTGGCACAATTCATCCCTTCAAATGAGTGCTCACTAGTTGGAGAAAAGCCAAATAGAAATCTAACAGGTTCGTTTGAATTTCCCGCCGACAATTGCATTGTATTTTTTCCGTTTATAGCGAGGAAGCAATTTAATGTCGTTCCGGAAATCCCGGGGTATATCATCAGAAAATAGACCCTGCTACCTGGGGAGTTTCTTTTAATATTTGCCGATCCTTTCTGGGTCACAAGCAGTCACGTTTTTAATCGACGATGTCCATGCAAAACATACACTAATCAAAAAAAAAAAAAAAAAAAAAAAAGAAAAAGAAAAGAAAAGAAAAAGTAAGAAAGAAAAATATATTAAAAAGTGAAGAAATAAAGAAAGATCAAACATTCCAAAGACGGATTAAATGATTTTTATTGCGCAGTCGGTAGAGCATCAGCCTAGATAAACCAACTGTTCCGGGTTCGATACCAGTCCTCGCCAACTCAGACTATGAGTAGGACAGCTTGAGTCTGTACGGTAAAGTGGGAAGCTGATGGTAATTATGGAGGTCCAAATCAGATACAAAAACAACTAATCAATCAGCCAAACCAAATCTGTCTTAACCCTTCTCTCTATATATATTTACCAACACCTCCGTACGAGAAGGATGTGACACAAGGTCAATTTATTAAGCGGAGTTCAACAGGTTTGAATTCAGAGTTTTTCCTTCTCCTAGATCGGTTGCCTTACCAAGGTTAAAGAGTGCGGTCTGCCCTGCTATTTACCCATAACTGGAGGGAGAATTGGATTCATACCTTTCCCAAGGTATTAGCGTTAAGTGAAAATGCAGTTATCGCGTCCAGGATTTGAACTCGTGGCGACGAGTCCATTTCCCATGACTTTAACCATTACACCACGCACTTCTCTATAATCATCATCATGTTGTGTTAACTGCACAGATGTCCATGACTCCATCTTGTCACATTTCATCATTGGTTATCGTTCCTTAAAGGTCCTTTTCACGAGATCCAGTATCCGTACTGAGCTGGTCCATATGAATCTTTGTTGGTCGGCCCACTCTGATGCGACCATGTGTAGTGTCCACAGACGTGATTCTAGGACAATTACGAAGATATATTTGGTGGGGGTCGAATCCCTAAGCAGAGGTGCTGTCGGCATATTCTACGATACCAGCCAAAAGGGCTGCCAGACAAACAGAATACACAGACTGCACCTCTGCAGAGGTGTAAGACCTCATAATGGGGCCACCTATTGGCCATGGGTGGCGGCCCGTGGTGCTTAAGGACGGAATACTAGTGGCTGAACAGTCCATGACATGCAACACTCTACTTTGGCCCTTACTTTAGCTAGACGGGCGGTCGGAGAGCCCCCCTCCGATCATTCACCTAGTCATGTCAAGCCGTAACACCTATATGATTGTCCCGGCCCTATGCTTTTAGGGCAAGCACCACATATGTACTAGATGGCGGAGGCTGATGTTCTTAATGTCCTAGGGATGATGTTAAACTCTATCCGATAGGAAAGATACAATTCTGGAGCTCTGGGGAAAGTGGTGTACCCCATATATCCGTTAAATAGAAGAAAAAAATGAATTTTAGATAATGTGTTAAAAATTTATCTTTAAAAGATTTTGAATGCTCTTTAAGCATACATAGAACAAAACGTTTTCAGCATAAAATAATCCAACAAGGGTTGACATGCCGTAAAATCCAACAAACCAAACCAAGATCCTGAGAGTGTTTCGATTCTTTGTCAGAATAAAAGTATTAGACTCTGATCATTCAAATCTTACATATATATATATTTAACAACCCCTCCGCATGAGCAGGATGTGACACAAGGTCATTTTTTAAGCGGAGTTCAACAGGTTTGAATTCAGAGTTTTCCTTCTCCTAGACCGGTTGCCTAACCAAGGTTAAAGACCGGTCTGCCCTACTATTTATCCATAGCTGCAGGGAGAGTAGGATTCATACCTTTCCCAAGGGTATTAGCGTTAAGTGAAAATGCAGTTACCACATCCAGGATTTGAACTCGGGGCGACGAGCTCATTTCCCAAATCTTATAGATATTCTCTCAGCAAAAGAGCCCGTGACATTTTTATTTTATTTTGACGTCACTTGATGGCAATTTGTTTTGCGTACAAAGAATACGTCTAAAAACGACACAACTACAGCTCCGCATTGACTCACTTCAATGATCCGACTACAGAAGCATCATTCAGAGTATGTTATTCTTTGTTTCAAACAATTGTTTTTAGATCCCAGGAGACTCGCGTGGTACACACATGCAAATATATATATATATATATATATATTGAGGAATTTCTTTTGATTTAAAAAAAATAAGTTAAAAAAAAAATCTTGTTTACTTTCATATCTCTCTCTCTTTATATATATATATATATATATATATATATATATATATATAGGGAAGTAGGGGAGAAAAGAGAGAGAGATGCATATGGGTACGTATATATCGTCGATACTTACCATATTAATACATATGTATTGAGCAATTTCTTTTGATTTTTTAAAATTAAGTTTTAAAAATAATTTTTACTTTCATATATATATATATATATATATATATATATATATATATATATATATATATACGAGGGGAGAGAGGGAGATGTATGGATAGATATATACATATATGCATATGGTTATGTATATATAGATATTTATCATGGTGCTTTGATGGAAAAAAAATTCCAGGAAAAGCAAGAGAATTATCTTATCAGATTTTTTGTCTTTCTGTACTGTTTAACCTAAATATTCCAAGTTCAAAACGGAGAATTTTTCGAAAAAGGCCATTAAAAAAATTAATACAAACAAACGATTGTGAGGGAGAAAAGATAAAATCTAACTGACGTATTTTAAAGAGGCTATGGAACAATTATTATTATTATTATTATTATTATTATTATTATTATTATTATTATTATTATTATTCACCCTTTTTGAGTTTTTCATATCAGCGTTAGCTGATGGCCTATCACTGGGGTCTAAGTGACAACAAGTCTCCTCAGTTCTCCAGGACTCTTCTGAGTATTCTGGCAAATTGGAGCAGTGCAGTATTTTGGATGGTCTCGATTCCCCTTCTGATTTCCAGATTTTCCAAACTTTTTCCAATCTTTTTGGGACCGTTCCATGTGCACCAACTACAATTGGTATAACTTTGACTTTCATATTCCATAACTGTTTCAGTTCTCTGGCAAGGTATTATTATTATTATTATTATTATTATTATTATTATTATTATTATTATTATTTCACCCCTTTTGAGTTTTTCACACTATTGTAAGCTGGTGGTCTTTTACTGGAGTTTGAGTGACAACAAGTCTCTTCAGATCTCCAGGAGTCTTTTGAGTATTCTAGCTAATTTCAGCAATGCAGTTATTTGGATGGTCTCTATTCTCTTATTTCCTGTTCATCCGGCCTTTTTCAAAGCTTTTTAGGACCGTTCCAAGTGCACCAACTATTATTGGTATCACTTTTCCCCCTCATATTCCTCAGCTTTTTCTATTCTCTGGCAAGATCTAGATATTTGTCTATAATTTCGTTTTCCTTCATCTTCACCCTATGATCTGATGGAACTTCAAAATCTACCATTTGAAAAGTTCTCTTTTTTTGTTAATCAATAATAGGCCTGGTCTTCTAGCTGAGATAAGATATCCGTCTTTATCTCGAAGTCCCCGATAATTTTTTGCATTTCATTCTCAAGAAGAGATTCTGCTTTATATATATACCATTTCGTTGTATGATCCAAACTTAGCTTTTTGCATAATTCCCAGGGGATCACCTTCCCAATACAGTCATGCTTAGCTTTGTAATCCCGTTGTGCTAGTTTGCTACATTCGCTTAATAATGGTTTATAGTCTCTTATCTGTCAACACTCAGTCTGCATTTACTGTTTTGTTGTTTCGTATCAATGTTTTTCTTTGATACAATTTGTTCTTACGGCATTGTCTTGCACAGTAGTTATTAGCAATTCAGTTTCTTTTTTGAGATTTCCTCTTCTCAACCAAGTCCAGGTCTTTTCATGTGAAATCTCTCCAATTTGACGTTTGAAGTCCCTATATAATTGTTTTTCTTCCAATTACCGTTTTTCTATTTATCCATATGGAGCAGCTGCTATTATTGACTGCCATAAGTAATCTTTCTTTGACATTTTTGTGTACTCCTTGAGTCTCTGGAATGTGGTATCTACACAATCCTCTATTTTGGCAAGACCTCTTGCACCTTTTTTTCTTGATACATATAGCCTATGATCTGCTGTGATCCGTCTGAATTTCAAAATTCAGAGAATTTTATGTGTCTAATTCTCTATGATAAATTTTGGTTTGTTCTTATACTATTTGGTAGCATGGTCAAAATTTAATTCACACACACACACATACACACATACACACACACACACACACAATATATATATATATATATATATATATATATATATATATATATATATATATATATATATAGTATAATTTATTTATAAGTAGATGGTGCTCAAATCGATGATAGAACATATCTAAGATAGGTTAGTGTGAAAATGAAGTCAACGGTGCTTGGTTACTGACAGTTATACTCGCTAGTTATTCATTAATAATTACACCCTTGAGGATTTATCTACGAGCAAATTTTCTTCTCTAAAAATACTAGGATGTTATTATTTCAATTGGAACAGATATAATTAGGTATTATTTATTGACTAAATCTGTGGCACTGAAACGGTATTTCTGCAACTTAAAGCAAAAAATAATCTTATATATAATATATATATATATATATATATATATATATATATATAAGATAAAAGGTGGCTTACCGGTGAAAATGGGCAATGAACACACGTGTGATCGGCGGCAATTAATCGGTACCTCGATTAATTCAGCCTGAAGATCCTTATGGTGAAACTCGAGTAGGTTTCTATTGTATCCATTTCTTAATATATATATATATATATATATATATATATATATATTATATTATCCTGGTCTTTTATCAATACTATTCAATTGTATTTTCAATCAATTTGGAGACAGAGAGGTTGCATAGTTTTTTTTTTTTTGGGGGGGGGTTACGGCATAAAAACCCTTGTTGGGTTGTTTTATGCCAAACACGTTTTGTACTATTCATACTTGCGGGGTAATAAACTTTTTTAAATACATTTTTAAAATCTCATTGTTTCCCATTTAACCTATAGATGGGACTTTAACAGGTACTACCACTCCGTATCAGAGTAGATCTGGGAGTAATGGCGATGAAGGGGTACTCCACATTCCACTGAGCTCTAAAATATAAGCTTTGTCATTTGATGCAGTTTAACGCCATACATAGGACAGCATGACCCTCAGCCTCTGTCTTCTAGTGCATATATCATAAAAAGGGTAAGTGGTTTACCATAAGAGTTGTGACAATGTTATAGCTGTTCGGGCCTGACGGAGGGGGACTTTCATACCGTCCGTTTAGCCTATATGGGCCAAAATAGAGTGTTGCATGTCATGGACTACTCAGGCACTAGTTTTCTATCCTTAAGCATAACTGGTCACCGAACACAGCCAACAGGTGACCCCATTGGAGGGGGGGTTACCCCTCTGTAGCGATGCAGTCGATGTATTTTACTGCCCCAGATGACAAGGTGGGTAGTTGCGTAAATACCTACTTAGAAATAATTGTAACTATTAAACTGTAAGCAAATTATTTGTACTAGCAAAACAAAAAGACACCCTCCGGGCAATGTAAAAATATTTTTTTGAAAGATATTGCCTGAGGGGATGGGAGCTGAAAATTCAATGTCACAGAGTGTGTAGCATAAGTATGTAAAATCGTCAAATTTATTAAAGGAGTAAAAAAAAAATGAAGAAAGAAAGAAAGACAATTTGAAATGGAAACAGTTCCGATAACTTTAAATATTATATTAGAATAAAACAATCTATATATAATATATAACGCCGGACATCTATTTATTGAAACAATGAGGATTGTCTAACGTTGCATGCTCATATTTTGAGTATATTTATTCTATGTTATGACGTTGGATTATGTTTTGGGTAATGTGACGAAAGCAGTGGCGCAGTTTTTGTGACAGACAAAAAGAGAGGGAATCTCCATTATTAATAGATACTAAATTGTTACTTGAAGTTATGATAGTTTAAAAATGTTTTTTCATCATTGGTCACACGGAAATATATCATTGGTTACACGGAAGTATATATCCAGACGTTATGTGCTAGTCATGTTGCGTATCTACTGCTGCTAGACCTTTACAAAGATTATGAATTTCTCCTGGCGGTTGCACAGGAATATAATAAGGATGTCATAGAGAAGATAGAATATGCCGATGTCAGAATGTTCTGATGCTTGAAAGAGCTGAATGTACCTTTAAACAGAGGAAATAGGGGGAAAGTAACATAGATCCTGAAGCAAATAAATAATGTTATGTGTAAGGCATATGTTTGAGATTCAAATCATCTTCAGAAATGTATAGGTGAATATGGCTTTTCCCTTCCTGTTTATATATATATATATATATATATATATATATATATATATATATATATATATATGTGTGTGTGTGTGTTTTTAATATATATATATATATATATATATATATATATATATATATATACAGATGATGCTGATAGGTATGCGTCCCGCATCCCTGACTCACAAAAATCTGAAAGGACGCAATAAAATCATATCCATGTGTCCCAGTGTTTTTCTTTTTTCTTCCCTCACCATTTCTGTTGTACCGGTCGTTTCTACAGTGGAGAATATACACCGGTTCTCACTATAAATAGTGAGACACCGAGTAAAAAGGTTGTACTGTTACTGTTAACGGCAAGCTAGCCGTTCCGGTACCATTATTGTAAATACACTTGTCTTATTTTACCCTACCTCGACTTGACTTCTTTTTTACTGTTGGATTAACATCACAACAATTTCATTTGTATGTAAATACATTTCAATAGTTTCTTAAGAATGAATTACACAGGATAGGTTACAAGGCAGTGGTTAGCCAAATCTTAAATATATATATATATATATATATAATATAATATATATATATATATATATATATATATAAAGTGTTGTTATTGGTCCAATGGGAGAAAAATACATATTTTATAAAAAAGAAGGTCCACAAAATGTTGTCATTAATAATAATAATTTGACTTTTATCTTTATTGTATTTATTTATTCTGCGTTTTCAAAAGGTTTTTCGTTCCTGCATTTAATACATTCACCACATTAGAAATTAGCATATACACTGCTATTTTTTACTATAAACCCCGAAAATAAATCAGGAGCTGGAGTCCCTAAGGTGATATGATGCTGAAATCCAGTGCTAGCCATTAGCTGCGACACTACCGTTGCCAAACTGCATTAGTCCCTTACCTTTCCTTTGGATTACAGCGGCAGTGTAGAGAGAGGGAGATTTGCTGCACGGGCAACAGCTCATCTCCATATGAACCCGCCCAGGGTATGTAGTTCAAGTAAAAAAAAACAATAAAACAAAACAAAAACAAAACAAACAAAAAAATATGACTCTATTAAACAAAAGAAAACAAATAAAAACAAAAAAAACCCCAAAAAACCTTGACACTACTCCATCGTCTCTTGTAGACGGAAGACTGTTAAACAATCAAATGATATGTTTGAGAAATCTACTTGACGTTTTCGCAAGTAATTCATTTAGAGATACGAGACTATTCTCAGTTGAAATGTATTTGAAGCCAATCTACATAGTTTTCCTTCTTGACTTCAAAATCGAATTCCGCCATTTTTCTTTGTTTCCATTTTTTTCTTTTTATCATTTCCCGCCAAAAATCTTGTTTTAATTCTAGATTTGATTTTTTTCGCTACGTTCGTTTTTAGTTTAATATTTTCTTTGGATATCGTCAATTCTGTTTTGTGTGAATTCTTGCTTTATTGTTTTTTATAGCAAATATTGATATGCGACACCCAACTGCTTTAATAATAGTCCCTGTGTCTATATATATATATATATATATATATATATATATATATATATGTGTGTGTGTGTGTGTGTGTGTGTGTGTGTGTGTGTGTGTGTGAATTACATACATCTGCTGTGCCATAAACATATGCATATACAATTAAATAGATATCCTATTTTTATGGACTTCCACACATTGTGTATATATATATATATATATATTATCCAAAGATTGAGTGAAGAAATCTTCCTTACGACGTAGTCGATGAGAATTTACAATAAAGATGAGAATTTAGAATGAAGGCATAGTAGCCTATTTCAGATGTCTTAGAAGATTTGTGACTCCTGAAGATCCCATCATCAGATGTCAAATGTGGAATATTTTATTATTCTTATGGCTGTTAGAAACAGATTTGTTTCGGCTGGAGCTATAGAGGAATAAATTCCCTCCAATGGGGTTACCCGTTTCTACTGTGCTGTGACTCGTGGTGCTTAAGGAATACTCAATAAGAATGAAAAAAAAAAACCCAAAATGTATTCGGCATAAATAATCCCAACAAGGATTGGCATGCCGGGCAATTCAAACAACCAACCAACCAACCAACAAAGTGATTCTGCTTCATGAGTTTTTCTTCATTTTTTCCAAACTTTAGATATATTTTCATGTAAGGGGTGCTATATTCATAAGTAAACAGAGCTCAATATCATTGATAGAGCATCTATATTTAAGTTAAAACCATTTGGTCTAAAGTTTGCATAGCAAAAAACTGTCAGTAGCCAGGCGCCGTATATATATATATATATATATATATATATATATATATATGGAGAATATGTGCTTAATTGAAGTCAAACCTAATTTTTTGAAAGTTAATTCATTAATGATTAATTAGGCGGGATGTAACTACTTAAATGAAAGGCTAAACAAATCAAGAAAAATCAATCTCTGAATGTACATTTCGACCAGAGATTGATTTTTCTCGATTTGTTTAGCCTTACATTTAAGTAGTTAAATCCCGCCCAATAAATCATTAATGAATTAACTTTCAAAAAATTATGTTTGACTTCAATTAAGCACATATTCTCCCAAATATTGTCGGCTGCCAAATTTGTATATATATATATATATATATATATATAATCCAAAAGTCCAGAGAAGAAATCTTCCTTACGACATAGAAGTTTTTTTAAACAACCTGTCGCAGTTTGAGAGCTCAATGTGTGCTCTTATTGTTAGAGTCACAGAGCAAATTATAAGTAAAGAAATAACAAAAGACTTAGAGATTTTGCATGATAACCTATTTCGGGGAGCTTAAACAAAGTGTCTAATTCTCCACTCATCAGATGCGAATATATATATATATATATATATATATATATATATATATATATATATATATATATATATATATAATGTGTGTGTTTGTGTGTGTCCATGGGCGTGTATGCGTGTGTGTATCTGTATGCCTGTCTGAGTTTATGTTTGTATGTGTGCATTTTCTGTTGACTTATCGATTTTTGAAAACTTCACAAAGTTTTCAAATATAATATATGACGGCGAATTCTAATCACATATTCAATATATACATATGTACATACACACAAACACAAACATGTGCACACATACGTTTAAATATATACATCTTATACATAAGAATATACATTTTCAACAAACATTTATAAGCACAGATGTATATCTCCATATATATATATATATATATATATATATTATATATATATATATATATATTTATGTATGTCTGTCTGTGTGCGTGTGTGCGTGTGTGTGTGTGTGTGGAATATCGATGCAGACCAAAGAGATTCTCTTTGTTTTCCCTGTGGTTTAGAAATTCTTGCTTTTCAATCTTTTGATTGTTTCTTTTTTTGTTTTTATTTTATTTTATTTTATTTTTTTCGATTTTTCCGCAAGATTTCTATCAAAATCCCTTAGTGTCGTTTAGTTAACTGTGCAGATCAATAAGGAAATACACTTCCTCTTCAAAGAAATAACATTTTTGTGTTCTTTTCATAGATAACTTTTAACGTATATAAGTAAACATTTGTGCCAGTTCCACATGAAGTCCAATGGTAGAGTGGTGTGTGTTCTATATTCACGGTTTGAAATATATATGGAGTCAAGTAATCGGACAGCCGCTCAATTCCTTCCAGCCAAATTCATAGCAAAAAATTATCGGTTATCGCTCTTGGGAGGTCCTCCGCATCCAGCATCCCTATCGCTGATTGATGCAGATACTGGTTTTTTTTTTTTTTTTTTGTTTTCTTCAGAGTTGAGCTTTTTTAACATCGTAAAATCAGGCTCACAAGCATTTTTGCTTTTTTAATACCAATTTGTTTCACATGATTTATAATTATTAACCAGGTTGAGCCGCGTTGATGGTTTGATAAAAACCGACACGCTTTAGCGTTGGCTTTCTGTAAGTTAGTCTCGGACTCGGACTTATTTTTAATTTTTTTACTTTATACTTAATTATACTGGTCGGTCTGTATTTGTGTGTGAGTTGTCCATACTTATGAATTCGTCTTTGCTTCTCCTCCACTGCTCAAAGTCTTATGTCTAGTACATATAATAATGTATTAGTGTCAGGAACAGTAATAATATACATGTATGTGTGCGCGTGCGTGCGTGCATATATGTGTGGAGGGGGGTATCGGGTATAGTTTTGGCGGATTACAGGAAGAATGGAGGCTTAGAAAGATGCAGTGTTTCGGCAATCTACAACGGAGGCAGGCAGTTTATTCCATGCCTCCGCAATTCTGAGCACGAAAAAATGTTCTTGAAAGTCATGTGAGCTATGTTGTTTTTTTACTTTGTAGGCATGCCCAAGTGTGTTTTAGTAGAGTGAACTAGTTCATCTTACTCAGATTGTGATAGTGGGCAAGTGGCCAGAAAGCCAAATCCCCAGCGAAAAAACCGAAACCAAACATCTAACCCCTAAAACAGAAATACTAGAGTGAAATTCCAAGACAGTTTCGATAAAGTTCTTCAAAATTGTAACAGCTTCTCAACATACAGATTATTTTAACTATTGTCCTCATCTTTATTGTGGTATATGGAAACACAACATTCCAGCTGCTGTAGTCTCCGGCCTTCCTCAAGTGTTTTCTGTTTATCCGAGAATAATAATTACCAAAACAGGGAAATTATTTTCATACTTTGAACAAACAGGTGTCAGATTAATTTTGAAGATTTTTTTCAAATTATGGCATCTTTGTTTTGCAGTCAAACTATTAAAAATGATTTCCCTGGTTGGGTTATTACTATGGTCAAATACACAGACAAAACATGAGGAATGCCGGAGGATACAGCGACCGAAACGTTGTGTTTATACACACCACAATAAAGATGAGAGCAACATTCCGAAACATCAGAATTATTCACATCAAGCCTCATGTAAAAAAAAAGACAAATACATTCCAGTGAGTTTAATAATGTAGAAAAATTAAAGAAGGAGAGAGAGATATATATTATCAGTGTCAGCATTGCTGTCTCTGAGGACTATATAATTCTCGTGTCGCTGAAATTGCTGTAACTTCAGCTCCTGTGACTGTGAAACCTAATGTTCAAAAAACAGCCTCGACCACAGATGTTGCATGTGAAGTCTATCCCTGCAGATGTTGACGAGAGAGAGAGAGAGAGAGAGAGAGAGAGAGAGAGAGAGAGAGAGAGAGAGAGAGAGAGAGAGAGAGAGAGAGGCTTTTTTAAAAAATGTTTACTTATATATATATACCAACTCCTCCGCACGAGCAGGATACGACACAAGGTCAATTTCTTAAGCGGAGTTCAACAGGTTTGAATTCAGAGTTTTCCTTCTCCTAGACTGGTTACCTAGCCATGGTTAAAGAACCCAGTCTGCCCTGCTATTTACCCATAGCTGGAGGGAGAGTAGGGTTCATACCTTTCCCAAGGGTATTAGCGCTAAGTAAAATGCAATTACCACGTCCAGGATTTGAACTCGTGGCGAAGTGTCCATTTCCCATGACTTTAACCATTAACTTGCAAAAACGATTTGCTAGTAGAGTTGTCTACGCGGGAAAAATATATTTTGTTGCTACAATATTATTGTTCTTTTTGCCTCTGTTATAAAAAAATAAATTTCTTGCAAATATATCTACATTTACAAACACAAACTTAAACAATTTGTGCGTCTTTGTGTGTGTGTGGATTTCGAACAAATATTAGATGCCCACGAACACCAATAGATGTTTTAGGAACAAAATGCATTTTTATCTAACTACCTTTACATTCACGCAAACATATACATATAAACACAGGGTAGTTTGAGGCGTTGAGTGTAATGGTTACCGGTCGTAGGAAATGGACATGACAAGACCAGTTTAAAATCGTAAACGAGATTGTTCGCAATTCACATAGTCCTGATACCCTTGGGAAACGTATCAATCCAATTATTCTTCCTGGGTAAATAACAGTGCAGACTCTTTAACTTTGGTTAGGCATCTCGTCAAAGAGGAGGAAAACAATTAAAACATATTAAACTACATTTTAGAAATTGACATTGTTTCATATTTCCCTTGTGTGGAGGGGTTGGTAAATATTTATATATACGGTTTCAAACAAATATGTGAATAACTAAATAGCTAAGAATTATCGAGTCATTAGACACACACTTACACACACACACGTATACACAAACGTCAGTCCGTCAGCCACAAACATTGTCATAATCAACATCAGACAGTTAGTATGGATTCCCATGACTGTTTCTCGCCAACCATCCCTATCGATTATCACTCCTGGCAGGTATTCGCCGCGGCATACAGAATCCGCACAGAACCAAGTGATGTTTTTTGACGGTCGGTCCACACTGGTGTATCTATGTGTAGGAGAACGTCACTTATTTGAGAGGACCTCCTACCAGGTCAGATTAACACAAGGTCACTTTGACGTGGGAAGCCACGCACAAACCGACGCTAATGTGATGGCCAGTCCCAAAAATGCATGATCCCGTTGACACTCCTCTTTTGCGGTGCCTGGGGCAGCCGGCGACAAGCTCAGCCCACACCCTTTTCAGGTTAGGGGAAGCTGCTGCCTGAAGCTGCTCCCTGTTGACCATACAAAACCAAGACCAGAGTATTCAGAATTTCTGTTGGTAAAAAGAGGGGATTACGCCGCTGGTGACGTGCAAATTGATTTTTTACGACATGTTAAATTTGCTGGATGTAATTCAGTAATAATGCAATGATGAATAGAATTTCAGTTCTCAATTTTGGACAGCGAATTAATTTTATTTTTATTTCGACGAGATTTTAGATTTAAAAAAAAAAACACACGTCGTTTTGTTGTCATTTAACAATTGAATTGTATTACAAAATATTTTGATAGAATTAACATCAACAAGACAAATCATGATTAAATGAATGTCTTGTTATGTTAATTGCAATAGAATTTGGAGTAATTTCCCTCTCAAAACCATGTGTTTAGATGCAACATGTTCAAATAATTTGAGCCGTACTACATAGATCTATATATATACATATCTTATTATAATGGAGATTGTGTGTTTTTGTGTCTGTAACCGAAACTATATTACTACTCAAGTCATAATTCCCTTAGTTATTTACATCACATGCTCAATGATTTTATTTTTTATTTAAACCTCAATTATTAATAAAATTGTTTTACATTATTAATACTATTAACCATATCTACATGCTAATAACATGCAATTGTATTTATATATACAACAAATAGCGGTTTACAGTGTGAATGGGAAGGCTAATTTGCATATTGATATTAAAAATTTGATTTTAATAAATATGTGCTTAGCATTATTGATTTCTAACTGTTTGATTTTATTTTAATGAATATAAGCAAAAATCTCTTCAATGAATCTTAAATGAAATCCATTAACAAGAAAAAATAACTGTCATTTTATTCTTTATTTCCTCTTTTAACTAAAAACTTAAATTAGAAAAAATAACAATGAAAGACGAGTGATGGAAGAGTAAGTTTCAGTTGTTCTAGTTTTCGATTATACCCCCCTCTGTTTTAAATCTTTTTATCTGCATTCTTATTTAGTTTTATTAGCCTTTCTAATCTAATCTAATATTTTATTACATTAAAACTTAAATACTTGCACCCGGAGGGTGCATATATTTGCTAGTTATATTTATATAGATATATTATATATTTCAAATATAAATATAAAGAAGTGAAAATGAACGAAAAAAAGGGAAACGAAAGAAAATGAAAGAAGGCATATACTTGGATTTTGTCAGAAAATTAAGACCCCCCCCAAAAAAAAAAAAACAACTTGTGGAACATGAAGATTACAATGATATTAACTTTAGTTTATGCCTTTGGAACGTTCTTCTAAAGGTTTGGGGAAAGACTGGATGAACTGGAAATCAGAAGAAGAATCGGGACTATCCGAACCCCAGCATTGTTAAGATCGGCTAGAATACTCAGAAGAATCAAGGAGACATAGGAAGATTTGCTGTCACTCAAACCCCAACAAAGAATATCGTAAGGAATGAAATAATAATAATAATAATAATAATAATAATAATAATAATAATAATAATAAGACCAGACGTAGTGCTGATTAACAAACAAGAAAGAACTTGTCAACTGGTGGATTTTGCAGTTCCAGCAGATCACAGGGTGAAGCTGAAGGGAAATGAAAAAATGGACAAATATCTAGACCTTGCCAGAGAACTGAAAAAGTTATGGAATATGAAGTCAAAGTGATACCAATTGTATTTGGTGCAATTGAAACGGTCCCAAAGGGATTGGAAAATTTTGGACATTAGAGGAAAGATTGAGACCATCCAGAATACTGCGCTGCTGCAATCTACCAGAATACTCAGAAGAGTCCTGGAGACCTGAGGAGACTTGCTGTCTCTCAGACTCCAGTGAAAGACCATCAGTTAACGCTGATGTGAAAACTTAAAAGGAGTGAATAATAATAATAATAATAATAATAATAATAATAATAATAATAATAATAATAATAATAATAATAAGATGAAAACTGAGAAAACTGTGGAAAATGAAAGTGAAGGTCGTGCCAATTGTAACTGGTGCTCTTGGAACGGTCCCTAAGAGTCTAGCAAAGAATTTGAGCGAATTGCAAATAAGAGGAAGAATCGAGACCATCCAAACTACACGATTGTAAAGATCAACTAGAATACTCAGAAGAGTCCTGGAGACCTGAAGAGACTTGCTATCACTCAACCTCCAGTGAACCACTGGCTAAGGCAGGTGTGAAAAACTCGATAATAATAATAATAATAATAATAATAATAATAATAATAATAATAATAATAATAATAAAGATAAAATTCAAAGGAGAAAAGTTTGCCAGACAAAGTGCTAGACACTACTATAAAAGATCAGGTATAAAACACAAAACATATCTAATTATGAATTCTCAAAGTCGGTTACTTTCTATTCCATGTGTTGTGCACAATGACCAGACAGAAAGTTGAAAAAAGTGGCTAATCAAGCGTTATTACTGTGTTATTATTTGTGAGCATATGTGCAAAAATAGATATAGATATATAGAGAGCTAGATTAGAGCCCTGCCTGCTTTCCATTTTCTTCGAAGATACAAATCGAAATTTGATGTTTTTCCATCATCAACCAGAACAATTCCTACGGCCTGACCGACCGAGTTTCGGTATTTTCAGCTAATGCTGAATATAATAGGCATAAAAGAGAAACAAAGAACAGTTATCGAGTTCTTGAGCGAAGGAGAAAAAGAAGGATATGCATCTGCAGACACTAACAGAAAGATCGGAAATGGATATGGGAAACGAGAATTGATGAGAATAATGCATGAAAATTACGGGAAAGTTTAGGGTACGTGAATAGCCTCTGTTGACAAAAACAAATATATATATATATATATATATATATATATATATTATATATATATACAAAAACAAATTGACAAAACAAAAACAAAATATATATATATATAAATATATATATATATATAATATATATACATATATATATATAAAATTGAAAAACAAAAAAATATATATATATAAACATATATATATATATATATATATATATATATAAGTGTATTTAGGCAGCATTTTTTCTTTTATACATGTTTCATTGAATTGAACAGACAATTCCTGTCTGACAAGTCTTTCGCCGATCCGTTCTAATCTTCGGGCCATCCTTCTGGT
>CM042141.1:42448114-42468217 GCA_023376005.1 Doryteuthis pealeii
CCTGTAAAATTATCTCAGCCGATAAGATAGCGTCGATCTCAAGGGAAGTTCTTAAAATGAATAATTCAACGAGTCTGTGAAAGAAAATCCCATCTTTTATGTCATATAAAACGTTATTCTGGGGAAATTGTCCCTAAAAATCCATTGAAGGTTGATGAGCTTGAACGGCAAAAACAAAAGGTAAAGTTAAAAAGATCTTTCTCTTTTAATTTTGTATTTTTCATCATAATCTAACGGTTGAACTTTTACAAATTGCACGGTGTAATGAGCCTATACAAATAATATCAGACAATCTATTATTATACAAAAGCTGAGTTAATCAACTTTTGCTTCCTAAAGGCTTTTTTTACTGTTTATTTTAATGACATGAAATTATACCAAATTATTCCTTATTTTTAGAAACAAAGAAAGAGAGAAACAGAAAGATAGAGCGAGGTAGATTGGGCGCGTGTAAGCGATAACGTTAAACTTTTAATCGAGCGTAATAAAAAAATGAAAATAAAATAAAATAAGAGTGAGAGATAGTTAAATCTAGATTATCATACTTTTTACATATTGAAGTATTTTTGCAATAGTTCTAATATAAACATATAAAACGCTGTAATAATTAGATTATCATGCTCTGGTATATCCACAGCACCGCTAGTTATGTTTTAATTTCAGCGTTGGACTATTATGACTCGTGTATAAGTCGATGACAAACTTTTGGCTAAAAATCAGGTTTTTCGAATGCCACTTCCAATTATTTCTGAGTAGTTGTCTCTGTGGAGTTATTTGGCCAAATTTTCAACACATAGATGTACATATATGTATATTTTCATTTCACTAATTTCGTAACCTAGTTTTTTTTTAGAGTGATAGTCATGTAGCGGGACTTGGACAGGAATAAACTGGCAGTACCCATCACTCTGCAGACCTGCAACTGGTTTGAATTCAGAATTCTTTTTCCTTGACCGGTTGCCATATCAATGTTAAAGTTGAAGGGAGAATAGATCGATTCATACATTTTCCAATGGTATTAGCGCTATGTGAAATGATATATATATATATATATGTATATATATATATGTGTGTGTGTGTGTGTGTGTATGTGTTTTGTGTGTGTGTGTGTGTGTTTGTGTGCCCACACGCATATATAAAATATATATAATATATATATATATATATATATATAAATGTTGATTACATAGTCTGCTATATTTAATAGTAAATAGTGCTCAATATCATCTATAGAGTAAGCATATTTACGTTAGAGTAGCATGGACATGGAATCAACAGACAGATTTTCTTGTCAATGCAATTAAATTCAAACCTCTCTTTGTCTGTCTGTCTGTCTGTCTGTATGTCTGTCTCCCTCTCTCTCCCCCCTCTCTCTGTCTCTGTCTCTGTCTGTCTGTCTGTCTGTCTGTCTCTCTCTGTCTCTGTCTCTGTCTCTCTCTGTCTCTCTCTCTATATATATATATATAATCACATTGATGATATAGTTTTTCAGGCACCTGGGCTCCACAGTTGCCATCAACAATAGAATCAATGTAGAGCTTGCTCTGCGGATTTCAAATGCTTCCAAAGCATTCAGTCGGCTGAAGAGGCGTGTCTGGGTCAACAGAGACATCTTAAAAACTAAATATGCAGTATACTTCTCTCAACCCTCCTATACGGTGCGGGAGCCTGGACGATATACAAAGCGGATGCCCATAGACTACATGTGTCACTTGCGCAGCATATTAAATGTCAGGTGGTGGCAACATGTTTCAAACAGGACCAACCTGAAAGAACTGGACTCCCTGGCATACATGGAATACTTGTCCAACTCAACCTGAGATGGGCTGACCACTTAAACAGGAATTGGGGATGACAGACTGTCAAAGCAGATTCTGTACTCTCAACTGAGAGAGGGGTCACTTGGAATCGGTAGACCAAAGCTCAGGTAAAAAGACAACACCAAGAGAAACCTGAATGACTTTAACATTCCCATGTGTTTCTCATTCTCTGGTGTATCTATTATCACTGTAAGGTTTTCTGATGCATTTTTCAATTCTTTCTATGATGGTATACATTTCGTTAGCATTGTGACCGTTTGGGTGGAAATGTTGTTTGGCAAGTATTAGTCTTTTGTAATCCATACATTTGATTCCGTGTCTGTAGTTATTTATTCTAAAACTAGTTATTCTGACTTTTCAATATAATGTTTTTGGCAGTGTATGTTTATAAATTCGATTTCAAGCTTAATTCTATTCATTGAGTTCATAGTCAAATTAGTTGCAAAGATGATAGCAATATCTCTTCTACTGAAAGCGATGTAAACATACGAATAATTAAATCGTGGACTGCTCTTGACAATGTAACAATAGAAGCTGGTGCCAGTTGGGAGTTAACCTGTTACATTTCTGGGACAAAGCTTTAGGGAGCGAATACGGCGAATTCGGTTGAAGTTGAATCTACTTATGATTGATGAGTATTGGGCGATTCTGACAATTCAAAAAGTCTGGGTCTACATAAAAATACTGCATTGTTTCGTTACTAGAAACAAATGTAAAAAGACTCCAGACAGGCAACTTCACTGTGCGGACTAGATCAGGGTTCCTGCATAGTTGATTTTACCACTACCTTTCCCGCTCCGAGTCTCTGTTTTAATTGAGAGCGTTTTCATTTGAAATTAAAGCTGCAAATGCTAAAATTGTCATCCGTTTCATTTTATTTAGTATCCAGCTGAATTTGAGAATAAACTAGATGGGAGCTGCAAAAGAATGTTGCATGCAGTCTTGAACTTGTCGTGGAAACAGAACCCCATAAGGAAGCAACTGTATGGCCACCTCCCCCCATCTCACAAACCGTCCTAGTGAGACGGACTAGGCATGCAGGACACTGTTTAAGAAGCAAGGATGAGCTCTAAGCGACGTTCTCCTGTGGAAGCCAACACATGGACATGCTAATGTGGGCCGCCCACAAGGGCCTACATTGACCAACTATGTGAGGATGCTGGTTGTTGCACAGAAGACCTCCCAGGGGCAATGAATGGTAGGGAAGGTTGGTGAGAGATTGTCATGGATATCTGTACTACTTGCGCGACATGATGATGATGACATTTAGTTTTGAACTAATACCCTTGGAGAAGGTATGTAACTGCTCATCCCTCAGCTATGGGCCTAATTAAATATCGTCGATTCTTGCTTTTTGTGCAAAAAATATGAAGATTTGATTTATAATCGAACGTATCTAAAAATTCATATCAATATATAATGGAGATAGATTGCATTTATGTCTGAAGCCGAAACTACGTCACGGCTTACATCACATATTCCACAATAATCTAAAGGATTTATTAATGAGAACCTAATTTATAATCAATATATTTTATTTATAAAATATAAAAAATATAATTAGTTTACACTATGAACTTGTCGTTGTAATATCCGATGGTCTTGTATACATAATAGTAATGAAATTCTCCTTTAAAATGTCCAGCAATTGTGAATCTCAAATGTAAACAAATCAATACACTAGGTATTTTGCCTCTTCCTTCTGCCCAGGTGATATGGGTAGCTGCTTCTGGTGGCTGAACAGTTCATGACTTAGAGTATACAATATTTCTTTATGCAAATATATTACATCCGTTTTTGATTTTTATTCATAAACATTTAACATTATGTAAAAACAAAACAAAAAAACAACACATGGTCGTTATCTCGTTCGTAGCACCATTTATGAGGTTAACATATTTTTCTACTCGCTATCAAAGTCTCAATCTCACTCCGTTTAGATCGGGTTTATCATCGAATGAATTCCATTGATTTCATCTAACCTTTGGTGTCAACCTTGGATGGTCGGAGTTAGGGGCGGTGATAAATTCAATATCCATGCAAAATATCAAATCCCCCGTGGGGAGGCTTCTTTTTAGCCATCACTCCTGGACAGACACATAATTGCGGCAGCATCGACATCTTAGAATAAATATACAAATACATTGGAGGTGCCTGGTGTAATGGTTTGAGTCGAAGGTAATGGACACGTAATGGACATGGCGAGACGGGTTCAAATCCTGGTTGATGCTGTTTGCATTTCCCATGGCGCTAATACCCCTGGGAAAGTTGTGAATCCAACTATTATCTTTCTAGCTATCGGTAAATAGTAGGGCAGACTGGCCTCTTTAACCTTTATTAGGCAACCTTACTTGGAAAAAGAAAACTCTGAATTCAAACCTGTTAAACTCCGCTTAAGATACGGACCTTGGGTGGGGTTAGTATATATATATATATATATATATATATATATAGGTAGCGATAAACAGGTGACTCAGAAGCAGAACAAGATAAGTACAATAAGTTAAGAAGAAGTATATATATATATATATATATATATATATATATATATATATGTATATATATATATAACACTAATGATTTTATAAATTGTAAATCCCAAACATAATAGAAAGGGTTAAAGTTTACCGATGGCTTCAAATATTAATTCTATAAATTAATGGTATCTCGACCATAAATCAAAATTCTTTCTGTTCAGGCGTACATACCGTATCTTATCAATTCAAACCTACGACTATATATTGATTGCCCTGTCGGCTGGGGCTTTAAAATACATCAATTGCACCTCTGCTGAGGAGTAAGACCCACTCAACAGAACCAGCTGTTGGCCGTGAGTGGCAACCCTGAAACTTGAGTATGGAAACATGGTGGCTGAGCAGTGCATGACATGCAACACTCCCATTTGGCTCTTACTTAAACGGGTAGTTGAAGAGGCTCTCACTGATCAATCGGCTGGCCTCGTCAAGCCGTAGCATCTATGCGATTGTGCTAATCCACTCGCTCTTGTGGCAAGCCCCAACCTCTTATCATATATATATTTACCAACCCCTCCACACGAGCAGGATGCAAGACAAGGTCAATTTCTTAAGCGGAGTTTATCAGGTTTGAATTCAGAGTTTTCCTAGACCGGTTGCCTAACCATGGTTAAAGAGCCCGGTCTGGAGGGAGAGTAGGATTCATACCTTTGCGAAGGGTATTAGCGCTAAGTGAAATGCAATTACCACGTCCAGGATTTTAACTCGGGGCTACCAGTCCATTTCTCAAGACTTTAACCATTACACCACGCGCTTCCTTAATATAAGTGCTAAAAAGCGGTGTTTGAGCGTTTTAATGTTCCGGGTATGATGTTAAACTTTATCTGATGGTGAAGTTTCAATTCCGGAGCTCTGGGGAATGTGGAGTACTCCTCATCACCATTACTCCCAGGTCCACTCCGAACCGAAGTGGTAGTACCTGTTATGGTTGCATCAATGGGATGAATAGAAAAATGAGTAAAAAGTGTTTGAAAATTGAGTTTAAAAAAAATGAGTACCCCTCAAGGATGAATGAAATAAAAAGTATTCTGCATAAAATAACCCAACGAGGCTGGCCATGCCGTAAAAACCAACCAGCCAACCAACCAGCCCACTAACCAAAGATACAGAAAAAAGATGAGTAAAATATGATTAGAAGAACTAAGGAGCTATATATATAAGTAATAATTTTATATATTGAAACCCAAACATAATGGAAAGGGCTAAAATTTACCGAAGGCTTCAAATACTAATTCTATAAATTAATGGTATCGCGATGATACATCAAAATCCTTTCTATTTAGATGTACATACGGTGTCTTATCAATTCAAACCTACGCCTATATAGTGATGTTTTCAATACAAGTACTTAATATTACACTAGTAGTGGGTCCTGTCTTCAGGCATACTTTGTACCAAATTAACAGATGGCTCAGTCACGTAGGACTCATCGTTGTCGCTCTACGTGTAGGATCTTCATTGACCCGTTGTATTCCTCAAGGCTGCTGATTAGAAGATCAACGGATATGTCCGTGCCCTTATTAACAACAGAATCCGTCAAACAAGTGGTCGTAACAAGGCGTTGAACAAAGTAATTAAAATCATTTGGATTGGCAAATCCAAGTAAGAAATTCGCGCCGGTACATCTTCGTCAGAGCTTCCTGGTTTTTCAATAACACCATTTTGGCTAATATATATATATATATATATATATATATATATATATATATATATATATATATATATATGAAAAATAGATGGAAATTAATCCGACAGTATGAAATTTAACATTATGAAAAAACATATGATGTTTGTTATGTAATTGCTGACAGTACTGTTTCGACCAAATCAATAAGTTGGTCTTCATCAAAGAGCGACATAGATGGGAAGAATGTAAAGTGGGTATCAAAATAGTATAGTATATATTTTTCAGCTGTTAAAAAATATACAATTGTATATTTTTTAACAGCAGAAAAATATATACTATACTATTTTGATACCCACATTTTTTAACAGCTGAAAAATATATACTATTTTGATACCCACTTTACATTTTTATATAAACTTTTACAACAAACTCTTTTGAGTTTTTCTATGAACTATAATGCTTCTGATTTTTAAAAATTAAAAATAAAATTTATTTTATTTTTAAAACAGAACATGCAGTTTTCAAAAAAAAAAAATTTCAGCGGTTGAACTCAGCGTTCGTTTCTGTAAACAGTCTTTTTTAACGGATATCTTCTTTCTCCCATCTATGTCGCTCTTTGATGAAGACCAACTTATTGATTTGGTCGAAACAGTACTGTCAGCAATTACATAACAAACATCATATGTTTTTTCATAATGTTAAATTTCATATATATATATATATATATATATATATATATAATATTTTAAAAAATGTTTTTTTTTTTTTTTTAAATTGGGCGTTATTATGAAGCATTCAAAATGTATAAAATGAATGAACTCGATATTATGGAGTATTGGATTCACTTATTTTTTAAATTATTTTTTCTCATAAATTTTCAGGTTCGTTAGATACCCTTTGTCAAATGTTATTACTGTTTAACGTCTTCTTTGTCTCTGTTGTTATCGACAGTGGCAGCGTCTGTAAAATATTTGTAATAACGGAGAATTCCGATATCTGCGTTTAATCCCTTCACGTGCGTTTGTAATTTTAGAATCCATTTAGTTTCTGATTGTTTTCTAGATTGCGTTGTTGGAAATGCGTGTTCTAATAAGATGCATTTGAGGTGTGTAAGGTTGTGTGATAAGGTGTTAAAATGAAGTGCTATTGTACTATGCAGGAACTTGAGATTTATAGTGGATTTGTGGTTATTTAGTCTTAGTCTAAAGGGTGTTGATGTTTCTCCACATATCCACTATTTCTACATTGTGTGCAGTATATATAGTATATAATGTTAGCGCTATCGCATGTTAGGTGTGGCGGATGGATTGTTATGTTTGTATAGGGTATTTTTTATTTCGGTTTCCGTATGTATGTGTTGCAAACTTGCATCTAGGCTTGTTGCATCGTTTATTACCTTTCCGTACGGTAAATTTTTCTGGATGCAGTGAGGATGTTACGATGGTTGGGTGGTTGTAGAATATATATATATATATATATATATATAGAGAGAGAGAGAGAGAGAGAGTGTTTCAGAAAGAATATAGGTAGCTTTCAGTGGCCGCACACATTTTGTTTTAGAAAAATCTATATGATTTTATAATCAAATAAATTAACCAATTGTCGTTGAAATGATCGCAAATTTTAACTGCATACGTTTTTTTTTAGGTATAGGAACACAATTCACAAGGGAAAATTGTGTTAAAACATTAAACATAGAATTCTGTTATTTTATATAAATGCTTTTAAAATTTGACATCATTTGAACGAGAATTGTTCAATTTATTAATTACGAAATTATATGAAACATCCTGTATATCTCAAATGATATCAATTTTTAAGTATCCTATATATATATATATATATATATTATATTATATATTATATATTAGAAGGAAGGAAAAATTCAACACCTTTCTAAAATAAATATTGCTCTGTATATAATCTAAAATGTTTATTATACATTGAGCTCTCTTTGGTGATTTAAAGATTCACTATATTTATACATACTGGATCATACAATAATAATACAGTGTATCTTAGAAATCACATATTGATTCATCCCTCACTACCAAGTTTTGGATACCTCTCATATATATATATATAATATATTATATATATATTATATATATATATAATATATATATAATATATATATTAGGATATGTGCTTAATGAAGTCATACCTAATTTTTGAAAATTAATTAGTTAATAATTTGTGAATTTAGGTGGGCATATATGTTCAAATGTAAGGCTAAACAAATCGAGAAAATTTCAATCCCTGAATGTACATTTCGACCTATTAGGTCTCATCAGCAAGGTTATAGACGTGGGAGACTGCTCCGTGTGTGACTCGAAACCTCGAAACGGAGCAATCTCCCATGTCTATAACCTTGCTGATGAGACCTAATTGGTCGAAATGTACATTCAGGAATTGACATTTTCTCGATTTGTTTAGCCTTACATTTGAACATATATGCCCTCCTAAATTCATTAATTATTAACTAATTAATTTTCAAAAATTAGGTATGACTTAATTAAGCACATATCTCCAAAAATTGTCGGCTAAAAACCATATCAAATAAACGCAACTGTTTAATTTACGTACGTGAAACGAATGTGGGTAAAAATATTTTTCCAATTAAGGAAAAACACCTAGACAAATCGCCTACATTAAACAAACTCTTTAACAAAACAATCTCAAAATAAGTTATTGCTGCATGAACAACATTAAAAACATTATCGATAAACACAACTTTTAAATATTAAATGGTAATAACAGCAACCAGATTAATAGATACAACTGTCGCGCCTTAAAAATGAATGCCCATTAAGTGGCAATTGTTTGGCTAACAATCATTTAACAAGCAAAATCAAGGACAATGTAAATACAACGAGGAAAAAACATACATTGGTGGCACTGAAAACAATTGCAAAAGTAGGTGGTATACCACAATTTAAGTTTTAAGAACAAAAAATATGAAAACAGTACCACCTTATCAAAATATATATGGTAGATCAAAGAAAAAACGGGCAGAACACCTACAATAAAATGGGAAATCATAAAAAAAATGCCCAGGTATACAAAGGCGGACAACGTAAATGCGATCTTTGCTTAGAAGAAAAGTTGTGTATATTACAAAATGCAAGCAATAACTTGTTAAATAAGAGAAGTGAACTCGTTTCAAAATGTAGGCATTTGAACGAATTTTTACTGTGTTACTTACCACCTAATTGATCCCTGAATTTTCGCTCTCCTTTTATTTATTCAAAAAAAAATTATCTGAACACCGCGTGCATTAACACCAATGCAAGTTTGTTTGATTATAATGTTTTTTAAATACAAATTTAACGTCATGACATTACATCACGTGAACACAATCCACGTCACATAAACGTTAAACAAGCCACAGTTTTAAAAAACAATTTTTAGCTTTACATTTCCCATCGCGTGAAAACGCTTCATATAAACGCTAAAAAAATTGATTTTTAAACATCTCAACCATTTCACGACTGGTTTTGACATCTCAAACACTGATCTCATCTGATGATTTGATTACCATGAAACTTTAAGTTATGAGTGTAACCATATATTACCATTGATTATATATATATATATATTATATATATATATATATATAAAGGATGATGATGATTTTAATAATTTACTGTATTCTCTCACTATAGTGGTTTTGGAACATCCTGCACCAGCATTCAACCACTCTGTCCTTTCCTTTCTGGGGTACCTTTTTTCTCTTAGACGTTTGTCAGATGTCAGTCCTCGTACGTTCAAGGTCGCAGTGACAATGTCAACGGGAGATGACTTTGCCTGGATGATATTCGCATTGTGACTTAGATGAAGAAGGATTGACATTCTAAAGAATAGCTTCTCTATACGGATTGTCAGTTCACAATCCTTGACACTGTCAGTTTTCCAACAGGGAAAACCTTTGTGAAGGAGTTGTTTTCTTCCACCATATCTATTAATAATGCATTAAGAGAGAATTTATATTATGCTATCGATTATATTAGAAATGTATACTTTTCGAATTCAAAGAAGATGCCATGTTCTCTGGTAGCTCCACAACACGTGTATATATATATATATATATATATATATATATATAATATATTGGATCCTTTCCGTCCACTAAGGACGATGGCGTAGTGTCCAATATAAAAAGTATTTTTATCTGCATCTGCGCAAGTGACACTGCAGGCCAATTCTTGATTGACAGTCTTTGGTGCATTGAATGCATATATATATATATATATATATATATATATATATATATATATATATATATATTAGTTCTACTGGATATTTGCAATGGCTCTTACTTTAGTGTTTTTTTAATTCTTAATAATCGTTTTTAATCGTGGCCCAATATTGAATTATTCAATGTCTTAAGTATTAATGATATATATAATATATTATATAATATATATTATATAATTATATATATATATAGTTATTTAATAAGCGTAGCTTAGATTCGATACAAGGCCAGATGTCTGGACACCCATTGGGAATTGAACTCACTAACAATAGTCTGGTTATCTAGCTTGTTAACTATTACACCATATTATCTATATCTATATCTATATCTATATCTATATATATATATATATATATATATAATATATATATATATATATATTAATAAGGTATGTTTAAAGCAGATATATCTTGGGCAGCGATTACATTGAATTTTAATAGAATAAAAAAGCCACAGCTATCAAAAACAACCAGTACAACTGCTAGTTTCACGATAAAAGTCGCTCATTAATTCAAATTTTTCTTACTCGCGATAGAACCACAAATTAGTATTTCTATCGTGTTTCACCGGCTTATATTAATTTTCACTCCGAAATATAAAACCAGGCCTTATTTTCTTTTGATTTCTTATTCTTTATATATCGAAAAACGACATTCCGAAGTAGAGAATTACGAAATTTCTAAATAAACAGAATTTACGAAAAATGATCTACTCGTATTTACCATTAACATGTTTTGTTCAAAAACTCATGAACGATTATTCATTCAAAAATAATCACATCATCATTCTCTGGAATGATATTGCCCTCAACTAGGGCTTATTTTTTGGGATTTAGGGGATGGCTCATATTTAAAATCATCCTAAAAAAACATGCTGTGTCTTATTTTACAGGGAGATATTCGTGGAAACACGGTAGTTACTAGTACACACATATGTTAATTTAGCAACCACTCCCAAAATGTTGGTTTAATCTTGCCTCTAAGTATCCAGTGTTGTCTCAAAGAGTGATCAAAATGCTGTTACTTTTTGCTGCAAGATAATTATGCAAAATAGTTTGGTTGGTTGGTTTTGTTTTACGGCATATCAACCTCGGTGGGTCATTTAATGCCGACAAAGTTGTGAAATAAATTAATTCTTAATGGATAATACAATTTTGTTTATACACTCTTGTTTTCTATTTACCCCATAGATGTGGCAAAATAGTATGTACTCATAAAAACAATGACAATAACAAGCTGGGCCTGTGCATATACCACAATATACTAATTTAATAATTACAACGATTGTTATGTTTACTTAAGAGCTATTGCAATTACTTCAATATGTAAAAAGTATAATAATCTTGATTTAACTCTCTCTCAATCTTTTTTTAAATTTTCTTTCATCTTTTTATTATGTTCGATTGAAACAGAATATTACTTCGACGCACTCACACGCTCTCTTTTTCACTCACTCACTCTCTCTCTCTCTCTCTCTCTCTCTCTTCTCTCTCCCTCATTCCCCTACTCTCTTTCCTTCTTATATTTTTCTGTGTAACATGCCTTTTTTCTTTCCTTTCTCTCTTTATAATAAAAACGGGATGGTGCATTATTTAACTGAAGTGACGCTCAGTTAGACGGTCTCATTTTGAACTAGAGGTTGTTGCAAGATGATAATTAAGGAACACGTGTATTAATATATAGATGTAAAACTTTGTACACGTACCAGTTTCCCCTAACCAAGTCCATGGAATATCTCAAGGGGTTTTTGGTGTGCCGGTTGTTGACTACGAATTGATTCAACCATTGACTTCATCACAAGTGGAACATACACTTCATAGGATGACATCACGCTTCGCCCCTGGGCTCTTTTCAAAACGGCACTACACAACCGAACCAAACCGAACCTTTTACATCTTAGCAATTATAGGTTTAGCACAATGGTAATAGACAAGGACTGAATACTCAGAGATCTGGAATAACACATTCTTATTGTTTTCATTTGGTTGGTTGGTTGGTTGGTTGATAGGAATTTACGGCATGTCAACCAATTGTTGGGTTATTTTATACCTGACGTTTTGTTTTATTCCTTCTTGATAGGTACTTGAATTTTTAAACACCTTTAAGACATTTTTTTCTATTTAACCTAGATGAGACAATAGCAGGTACTACTACTCGGAGTCAGAGTGAACATGGGGGTAATGGTAATGAAGGGGTTTTCCATATACCCCAGAACTCCAGAATTGGAACCTTATCATCAGATAGTGTTTAACGTCATACTCATTGTTAACCGTAGGAATGAAACGCCCCGCTTAAAAAAATAAATAAATTAGAATAGCATTTTACGTATAACTAACATTAGATTAGGGAAACTTCCATAGTACCCTAAACCTAACACTAACGCTAACTTTAAAACTAACCCTTACTAACCCTAATGTTAGTGGCTGAAATGTTTCGACTATTTCCGTGAAATGATATGAAATGTAATGCTTTTTATACGTAATCTAATTTTATCCTTGATCATTGTTCTGTATTAGTACAAAAATACTTTTCGAGATTGCTCATATCAATGTTTCGATAAGGAAATTAAAAAAAAGCATGAATCTAAATTTTCCTGATTTAGATCTCCTTGGTAACGAATATACTGAACTCCTTGCTTTTAAGAAAAAAAAAAAAAAAAAAAAACTATTAATTTCCCAAAACATTACCTTACCTGTCCAGATTGTGGCAATAAAACTGCTGTTATATCCATTTTTAGCTTTGACAGATGGACGCCAGGGATATATTAACATTCTATACGAAATTAACAAGTAGGTTTGTGGGACTCTTTTGATTTGATCCCAAATAGCACATGGCCCTTGTGTACATATACAAGGGTTTGCTTATACCATAAACCCGTTCTTGTTACTGAAAACAAAACTCCAGTTAATGGCTCTCTGCTATAACAGACACCCGAGTCTGGCATACACTGCAGTCTTGACTCTCTCTGTATATATATATATACTTCTTGTGTTGTTTTTTATTACATTCCACGGTCTGGTGTTCAGGGAGAAAAAAAGATTGCAGTGATTCTTGTTTAAAAGCTCTGAGATGTATTATGGGGTTTGAAAGGAAGAAAAGTTTTTTTCAGTATAGCATTGATGTTTTACGTTTTATGAGGGTTCATCTGATGTTTTTTTCTTCTTTTTGTTTGTTTATTTCATGTTCTGCTTGTCAGCTCTTTTTTATTCTGATATTTATTTACATATATTTATGGTTTTACTGTTGGCTAGTTTAACTAGAAAAGAACGTATCTGTCTGTCTGTTCGTCGATATGACTGAAAAAAGATATAAGTGACTAACTCAGATCAATGACTTCCCCCTATTGTTCCCTCTAACTCTCTTAACATATCGATATTTCTCCCCCCCCCGCACTTGCTGTATTCGTTATCGATTTCAATAAATTCTGTTGTATTTATCAATAATTTAGTCTGTCTACCGCCGTTATATATGGGCTTGCCTTTGTGCGTGTCTTGTTGTGTGTTTCGTGTCCGCCTGTGTATTCATAATTCGAAACAGTGAAATTTATCTATACAAGAACAAAAAAAAGGGAATTCCGCGGGGTGTAAAATTTATTTTTTGAAAGATATTGCGTAAGGGAGTGGGAGTTAAAAATTCAATGTCAGAGGTTCTGGTACGAATATATTATTCAACGGATAAGCAAAACCAGACATAATTAGGTTTTAAATGTTTGCCTTTATTCTTGGACATTTGGACGGTCTCATTTTTAATCAGAGAATGTTGCAAGATGATAACGGTATTACAATTAAGGAACTGAGTATATAGTATTATATATTTATTATATCTAATATATACTGAAGGAGAGAGAGAGAGAGAGAGAGAGAGAGAGAGAGAGAGAGAGATAGAGGAGAGAGGAGAGAGGGGGAGAACTAGTGGCACCATAGAACTTCACGAAACTAAACAAAATCAAGTTGAGCTAATTTAAGTCACGAAGTCCAAATCATCAATTTATTAACAGGAGTAAAAAATAAACATTTGAAATCGAAACTCTAGTTCCTGTTAAATTATATATATATATATATATATATATATATATATATATATATATATTATATATATATATATATGAAAATAAAACAAACTTACATAGAATGCATAATACCGGGTATTTGTTTATCAAAATTGTTATAAGAATGAGGGGCCGTCAACGTTTTTCACATGAGTGTATTCATGAGTGTATCTCATTCTAGTTATGATGTTTGCGGAATGTGACGTAAAGTGGTGACGTGGTTTTCGTTTCAGACCAATTGAGGCTGAACTTTTGCATTATTAAAGTATCTATATGTTCCCTTTGTGATCGTTTCGGTCGATACAAACGCACATGTTTTCAAGCAGGCTAAAAATGTATTTAAAAAATGACCAACTGGCCGTTTTCTATTTTTAATAACTTATCTGGAAAGATCTGTGGAAAATTTTAGCGTCCGTATAGACCACGGCACTTTCAAAATTGCTTAGAATCTGAAGAACAGACTTGGAGAGCTAAGAACACATACAATGTGATAATCTAATTATTAGAATTATTAGAACGTTTTATATGTTTTCTGATGAGCTATTGTAAATAGTTCAATGTGTAAAAAGTATTATATTCAATAATAAATTAATGTTCAAATATTATATTCATGTTCAAGTATTATTATGTATATATATTAATATTTATAATTATATTATATATAATGTATTATATATATTATAATATAATAATATATTATATTATAATTATATTATTATATATACTTATAAATATATATAATTATAATACAAATATTATATTAATTTCAAGTATTATAATTCAATAACTAATATTATGTATCATGTGTAAAAAAGTCTTATAAATGTTCATTTGAGCTCTCGCTGTTTTTTTTTTCTTTCTTTCCTTCTTTCCTTCTTTTTTTCCTATCTTTTTTTTTTCCTTTCTTTTTTTTTTTTTTTTTCATGATGTTTTCGATTAAAACATATTAGCGTATTGCCTTCCACGCGTCACCGCCATCTTTCTATCTTTTCCCTTACTCTCATTTTTTCTTTCTTTTCTTATCATATTTTTGCTGTGTAGAATGTTCTTTTTTCCCATATCTTTTGATATAATAAAATAAGAATGTTTCGTTATTTAAGAGAGGTGACGACACTCATAAGAAATGAAGAATTCGGTGGATAAGCAACACCAGGTAATCTAGAATTTTCATTTTTGCATTTCAGCTGGATGATTTGGACGGTCTCATTTTTAATCAGTGGGTGTTTAAGGATGATAACGGTAATACAACTAAGGAATGTGAGTATTATTATATAGATTTTTATAAATAAAAAAGATTATATCTTAACCATTGTCTGGTGCAAATTGAACGTAAAGCAAACTCAGATTGAAATTTGAACTCATCTACTACTTCCATTTTATTGCGATTTTACCATAGAGCCATACAAAGCTCCCTAAAAAGAAATAAGAATATCAAACAAGGAAAAATTAAGACAGGTTTTTTAACTGCATTTTATCTGATTTTTTTTTATTTTTCATTTTAAAGAAAAGAAAAATCATATCAAAACCTGATATTATCTTGTTTTTTGATCTCAGGAGAAATTCAGACCTGCTAAACAAGAATATTTTAATCTTAGAAAATTATCAGAATTTTTTTTTTTTGCGAATATATCAAAAACCACACATAGCGCGAAATATATATGTTTTGTTTTTCTCCTTTTTCCATGGAGACATGGGTTATAGAATCATGCAGATAAAAAAAAAACTCGAATATATAATATTGTAGTTAGAATAAGATGTCAATAAGTTTCTATGTAATTTTTGATATGTTCAAAAAAAAAAATTCTGAAAATTTTCTAAGATTAAAATATTCTTTTTAGCAGGTCTGATTTTCTCCTGAGATCAAAAAAGATATATCAGTTTTTGATATGAATTTTTTCTTTTCTTTTAAAATGAAAGAATAAAAAAAATTCATGATAAAATTGCAGTAAAACTGTCTTAATGTTTTCCCTGATGATATTTTCTTTATTTTCTTTTAGGGAGCTTGTATGGCGCTACCAATGGTAAAATCGCATAAGAATGGAATAGGTTAGATTGAGTTAAATTCAATCTGAGTTTGCCTTACGTTCAATTTGCACCTAGACCAATCGGTTTAAGATATAATCTTTTTTATTATAACAATCTATATAATCAATCTCACATCCTTAGTTTATTAACCGTTTATCCTCCTTAAACACCACTGATTAAAAATGAGCAACCGTCAATCATCCCATGCTGGAAATGCAAAATGAAAATCTGATTACCTGGTGTTGCTTATCCACGAATTCTCATTTTTATGAGTGTCGTTCACCTCATTAAATAACGGAAATTCTGATTTTTTTAATTATATCATAATAGATATGGAAATAAAGACATTCTACACAGAAAAATAAGTGATAAGAAAGAAAAGAAAAATGAGAGTAGGCGAAAGATGAAAGATGGGTGAGCGCGTGGAAGCATAACGCTAAATTATGTTTATAATCGAACATCATGAAAAAAAAAAAGAAGGAAAAAAAAAAGAAGGAAAAAAAAGAGGAAAGAAGGAACAGAAAGAAATGAAAAAACAGGCGAGAGTCAAATGAACATTATAATACTTTTTTTCACATTGAACCTATAAATAATTTTATTGAATATAATACTTGAACATAATATAATATTTGTATTATAATTATAATATAATTAATTTCATATATAATTATAATCATATTAATATAATAATTATATATTATAATATATACTATTACATTATATATAAAATAATTAATAATATTATTTATTATATATATATTGAACATAATAATAATCATTTGAACATCAATATTATTATTGAATTATAATACTTTTTACAGCATTGAACTTTTTACACTAGGCTTCATCAGAAAACATATAAAACGTTCTATAATTCTAATAATTAGATTAATCACATGTGTTGTGTTCGTTAGACTCTCCAAGTCTGTATTCTTCAGATTCTCAGCAATTTTGAAGTGCCGTGGTCTATAACGACGCTAAATTTCACAGATCTCCACGATAAGATTATGAACAACTGAGAACGGCCCAGTTGTCATTTTTTAAATACATTTTTAGCCTGTGAAACATGTGCTTCTGTATCGACGACGAATCACAAGGGAACATATAGATTACTTTAATGAATGCAAATTCAGCCTCAATCTGTCTGAAATCGCGAACCACGTCACCACTTTACGTCACATTTCCAAAATCATCATAACATAGAAATGATACAACTCATGGATACACTCACCGTCAAAGTTTGCTAGCGCCCTCATTCTTATACAATTTTGAATAAACAGCCATACCCGGTATTATGCATCTATGTATAGTTTGTTTATTTTCATATATATATATAGTATAATATATATACTATTATATATTATTATATATAACCTAATATATATATTAGTAATGTTAACAGAACTAAGTTTCGATTTCAAATTGTTTATAATTTTTTACTACCTTTAATAGATTTGATGATTTATCTTTCCGTACCTTAAAATAGTCAACTTGATTTTGTATTAGTCTTCGTGAGTTCTATGGTGCCAACTAGGTCTCCCCCCTCTTCATCTCTCTCTCTATCTCTCTCTCCACTCTCTACTCTCATCTCTACTCTCTCATCTCTCTCTCTCATATAATATGTATATATATAATATCTATATATATATATCTCATGTTCCTTAATTGTAAATACCGTTTATCATCTTGCAAACATTCTCTGATTAAAAATGACCGTCCAATGCGTCAAGTAAAAGGCAAACATTTAAAACCTAATTATCTGGTTTTGCCTTATCCGTTTGAATAATATATTCGGTAAAACCCCTCGACTCCTCTTGACATTGATTTTTAACTCACACTCCTTACGCAATATCTTTTCAAAAAATAAATTTTACCCCCCGCGGAATTCCTTTTTTTTTGTTCTTGTAATAGATTTAAATTTCACTGTTTCGAATTATGAATCACAGCGGAACACGAAACACAGCAACAAGACACGCACAAAAGGCAACCATATAAGGCGGTAGACAGACTAATTATTGAAAATACACAAGCAATTTTGAAAATCGATAACGAATCAGCAAGTGCGGGGGGGGAGAAATAATCGATATGTTACAGAGAAGTTAGAGGGAACAATAGGGGGAATCATTGATCTGAGTTAGTCACTTATATCTTTTTTCAGTCATATCGACAAAAAGACAGACAGATTACGTTTCTTTTCTAGTTAAAATAGCCCAACAGTAAACCATAATATATGTAAATAAATATCAGAATAAAAAGCGCTGACAAGCAGAACATGAAAATAAACAACAAAAAGAAGAAAAAAACATCAAGATGAAACCCTCATAAAACGAAAACATCAATGCTATACTGAAAAAAACTTTTCTTCTTTCAAACCCACTAATACATCTCAGAGCTTTAAGCAAGAATCAACGCAATCTTTTTTTTTCTCCCTGATAAACCAGACCGTGGAATGTAATAAAACAACACAAGAAGTTATATATATATACAGCACGAGAGTCTAAGACTGCAGTGTATGCCAACTCGGGTTGTCTTTATAGCAGAGAGCCTATGGAGTTTTGTTTTCAAGTACACAAGACGGGTTTTATGGTATAAAGCAAACCTTGTATATGTAACACAAGGCCATGTGCTATTTGGATCAAAGTCAAAAGATCCACAAACCTACTTGATAATTTCGTCAATAGAATGTTAATATACTCCCTGGCGTCCATCTTCCAAGCTAAAATGGATATACAAGCAGTTTTATGCACAATCTGGACAGGTAAGGTAATGTTGGGAAATTAATAGTTTTTTTTTTTTTTTTTTTTCTTAAAAGAAGGAGTTCAGTTATATCGTTAGCAGGAGATCTTAAATCAGGAAAATTTAGATTCATGCTTTTTTTCCATTTCCTTTCGAAACATGATATGGAGCAATCTCGAAAAGTATTTTTGTACTAAAATACAGCCCAAATGTCAAAGGAATAAAATTCGATTTCGTATAAAAAGCTTAACATTTCATATCATTTTCACGGAAATAGTCGAAACATTTCCAGCACTAACATTAGGGTTAGTAACGGGTTACGTTAAGTTAGCGTTAGTGTTAGGTTTAGGTACTATGGAAGTTTCCCTAATCTAAATGTTAGTTTATAACGTAAAATGCTATTCTAATTTATTTTATTTTTAAGCGGGCGTTTCATTCCTACGGTTAACAATGAGTATCGACGTTAAACACTATCTGATAGATAGGTTGCCAATTCTGGAGTTCGGGGTATCATGGAAAACCCCTTCATTACCATTACCCCATGTTTCACTCTGACTCGCGAAGTAGTAGTACCTGCATTGTCTCATTATTGGTTAAATAGAAAAAATAGTCTTAAAGTGTTTAAAAAATTCAGTACTATCAAGAGGAATAAACAAAACGTCAGGTATAAATAACCAACATGGTTGACATGCGTAAATTCCCTATCAACCAAACCAACCAACAACAAATGAAAACAATAAGAATGTTTATTCAGATCTCTGAGTATCAGTTCACCTTGTCTATTCCATTGTGCCTAACCTATAATTGCTAAGATGTAAAGGTTCGGTTTGGTTCGGTTGTTAGGCGTTTTGAAACAGAGCCCAGGGGCGAAGCGTGAGGTCCATCCTAGAAGTGTATGTTTCCACTTGTGATGAAGTCAATGGTTTGAATCAATTCAGTAGTCAACACCGGCACACCCAAACCCTTGAGATATTCCCATGGACTTGGTTAGGGGAACTGGTACGGTGTACAAGTTTTTACATCTTATATATTAATACACGTGTTCTTAATTATCAT
>CM042141.1:42468317-42490817 GCA_023376005.1 Doryteuthis pealeii
AAAACAATTTAAATCGAAACTTAGTTCTGATAACATTATTATTATATATATATATATATATATTATAATTATATATATATATATTATATATAAGAATAAAACAACTATACATAAAGGCATTAATACCGGGTATGTGTTTATCAAAATTGTATAAAGATGAGGGGCGTCAAGGTTTTCGATGCTCAAATTTTAGTGTATTCATTCGTATGTTTGATGATTTGGGAAATGTGACGTAAAGTGGTGACGTGGTTTCGGTTTCAGACAGATTGAGGGTGAATTTGAATAATTAAAGTATCTATATGTCCCCTTTGTGATCGTTTCGGTCGATACAAACGCACATGTTTTCACAGGCTAAAAATGTATTTAAAAAATGACCAACTGGCCGTTTCTCATTTGTCATAATCTTATCTGGAGATCTGTGGAAAATTTAGCGTCGTACAGACCACGGCACTTTCAAAATTGCTTAGAATCTGAAGAACAGACTTAGAGAGCTAAGAACACATACAATGTGATAATCTAATTATTAGAACGTTTTATATGTTTTCTAATGAGCTATTGTAAATAGTTCAATGTGTGAAAAGTATCATAATGTTCATTTGACTCTCGCTATTTTTCTTTCTTTCTTTCCTTCTTTTCTTCTTTTCATGATGTTCGATTAAAACATATTAGCGTTATTGCTTCCACGCGCTCACCCATCTTTCTATCTTTTCCCTACTCTCATTTTTCTTTCTTTCCAATCATATTTTTCTGTGTAGAATGTTCTTTTTCCCCATTTCTTTATGATAATATAATAAAAATCAGAATGTTCCGTTATTTAGATGAGGTGACGACACTCATAAGAAATGAGAATTCGGTGGATAAGCAACACCAGGTAATCAGAATTTTCATTTTTGCATTTCAGCTTGGATGATTTGGACGGTCTCATTTTTAATCAGAGAATGTTTAAGGATGATAACGGTAATACAACTAAGGAATGAGAGTATCAATTATATAGATGTTTATAAATAAAAAAGATTATATCTTAACCATTGTCTAGGTGCAAATTGAACGTAAGCAGACTCGGATTGAATTTGAACTCATCTAACCTATTCCATTTTATGCGATTTTACCATAGCGCCATACAAAGCTCCGTAAAAGAAAATAAGAAATAACAAACAAGGAAAACAATTAAGACAGTTTTACTGCAATTTTATCATGAAAATTTTTTATTTTTCATTTTAAAAGAAAAGAAAAATTCATATCAAAACTGATATTATCTTTTTTTGAATCTCAGGAGAAATTCAGACCTGCTAAAAAGAATATTTTAATCTTAGAAAATTTTCAGAATTTTTTTTTTTTTTAAATATATCAAAAATTACATAGAAACTTATTGACATCTTATTCTAAACTAAATATATATATATTCGAGTTGTTTTTTTATCTGCATGATTCATACCATGTCTCCATGGAATTAAAGGAAAAACAAATACATAATATATATTCTCGCTGATGTGTAGTTTTCTTTCCTCTTTCTCAGCCCGTTTATCTGTCTGTTACAATTGCCTGTCAAAATCAAACGGGTATTCAATATCAAATTCAAGGTAACTTTTAAGAAGAAAAGGGAGTGCGAGAAAGAAAGGCGGGGTATTGAGAAAAAAAGAAAAACAGAAAGAAAGAGAGTGTGCGAGATATTAAATAGAAGAAGAAAAAAGAAAAGAAAGAAAGAAAGGAGAGTGAGAGATATTAAACAGTGCAAGAAGTAATAATAGAGACATATTTAAAGAAAGAAAGAAGAAAGAAAGAAAGAAAGAAAGAAAGAAAGAGTGTAGAGATATTAAACAGTGAGAAAGAAGGAATAGAGAGATATTAAGAAGAAAGAAAGAAAAGAAAGAGAAAGGGGAGATATCAAAAATGAGAGAGAGAAAGAAAGAAAGAAAGAAAAAGTGGAGAAATAATAAGATGGAAAAAAAAGAAAGAAAGAAAAAAAGAGAGAAAGACATAAACTCATTTAAACACATTTTCTAATCTCATTGTTTTACTAATTAACCTATCAATCGGACCCTCGAAGGTACTGCAACTCCGGGGCAGAATGGACCAGGCAGTAATGTCGATAAAGCGGTACTCCACCGTACATAGACATTTATGTAGAGAATATTGACTGAAATATGTCAAGGAATACATTACCTCTACCAACAAAAAGATGTTTTTACTTTAAATTGCATGATTATGGTTTGTTATTTATTGAAGAAAATAGAGCGGTATGGTGCCTCAACGTGAAGAAAGGCACGTAGAGGGGAGAGAGGAGAGTAGCCTTGACAGCAAAGAGAGCCAGAAAGAGAGGGAAAAGCCAGCAGCCCCAGAGAGCATCACAGTTTGGATGCATGCAGTGCATCAAAGACTGTCACTCAAAAATTAGCCTGCAGAGTCACTTGCACAGATGCAGATATTTTTTTTTTTGGGGGGGGGACACTACGCCATCGTCCTTAGTGGAGGGAAAATATCCAAGAAAAATATTGAAGAAAAATATTTATAGCATCAGGCCAACTGGGGGGGGAATATTTACACCATTTGAGTTATAAAATATTGTGGTAAGCAACAACCACCAGCATAATACACCACACACACACACACCACACACACACACACCATATATATATATATATATATATATATATATATATATATATAACTGTTCCACACCATTGACTACTATGAAATAAGTATATTTTATCCACCGAATTCTATTTCTTATGAGTGTCGTCACCTCAGCTATACAATGGACCATTCCGTTTTTATTATAAAAAAATAAAAGGGAAGAAAAAGGACATGCTACACAGATAATAATTATCATAAGAAAGAAAGAGAGTGGGGAAATATATAGAAAGGGAGTGAGCACGTGGGAGTGATAAAGCGTAACTATTTCAATCGAGCATAAACATGAAAAAAGGAAAGAAATAAAAAAGGATTGAGTGAGATAGTTAAATCAAGATATACTTTATACATATTGAACTATTTCACAATAGCTCTTAAGTAAACATATCAGTCAGTATGCAAAGAGATAGGGAGTTATGGAGCAAAAAGTACAATATCTGAAGCGGGAGGCTTTTATAATATTCTTGTCTAGCAAATCGGCATCAGAATGTGGCCTGAGGAAAATTCTGTAAAAACCAGACTTTCAAACCATTAGTTTATCTATATGTAAAAAAAGTTGGTCTTCTTAAGTAAAAGAATCTTTCTCCTCCTTAGCAATGCCATAACCGGACCTGCTCAACGTAGACAGGAAAACAATTACGGTCGTATATCCATATCTACCCGAATTATACCTGTCTGTAAAAAAAAACGTTGGAAAAATATAAGTAGATTGATTGGTGTAAGAAGAGACAGGTGTGTAGATTCGTTTATAAAGATATATGAGTTGGAGGGAAGAGATATTAAAACCGATAGAGAGAGACAGGTGGGTAAATAGAGAGATCGATTATATAGAGTGTTAGAAAATGAAATAGATATTAACAATGTGTGGACGAACATTGATACATAAATAAAAAATGGATAAGAGATGTGAAATAAATTGGATAGCTAGATGTGTAGGTATATATATATATATATATAATATATATATATATATATATATATATATATATATATATATATATATATATGTGTATATATATATATATATATATATATATATATATATATATAATATAATATAATATAGTATAATAAAATAAATATATAAAGGTTTTACATATCTATTTATTAGGTGACAAAGGAACATTCACAACCATATTGGTTTCATGCAAGGCAATCATCAGGTGAAGATGTTTCAAATGCAAGGAAAATCGAAAAATTTCAAAAGAATTCAGAAAATTCAATAGACATGGGATGTGTATGATTGGATAAAATGATGTGCGTATGTATGTGGTGGTAATTTGAATGTATGAGAGTGAATTTTCTGAATTTTTTTGAAATTTTTTCGATCTTCCTAAATTGACCCTAAGTAAGTAAAATCCTCAAATTCATTAAAGGATTGAAAAATAAAACAATTTGAAATGTAAACTTTAAATATGTATCAAAATAAAACAAAATATATATAGATATATAATACCAGTCATGTATTTATTAAAACTTGTTTTAAAAATCAATGAGGACTGTCTAATGTTGCATGTTCAAATTTTGAGTGTATTTATTCTATGTTATGACGATTTTGTGTAATGTGACGTAAGCAGTGACGTAGTTTTTGTTACAGACAAAAACCGGAAGCTAATCTCCATTATTAATAGATATTAATACTTGTCTTCCTTATTTGTAAGATCGTTAACATCTTGCAACAGCCTCTGGTAACAAAATAAACAGTCCAAATCGTCCTAGACGAAATGCAAAAATGAAATCCGGATTATCTGGTGTTGCTTGTCGCCAAAATTCTATTGCTTACAAGTGTCGTCACCTCAGCTAAATAATGCCCTATTTTCTTTTCCTTATAAGAAAGCGAAGAAAAAGGACATGGTACAAATAAAAATATATTAAGAAAGAAAGTGAGTAGAGGAAGCGATAACGCTACTCTGTTTTTTTACTCTTCTTTTAATCGGTAATGAACAAAATAATTTGTCTTTTTAGGGCTCTAATATATATATATATAAATATATATTTACCAACCCCTCCACTCGAGCAGGAAGCGACACATGGTCAATTTCTTAAGCAGAGTTTAACAGGTTTGAATTCAGAGTTTTCCTTTGCATAGACTGGTAACTTATCCAAAATTAAAGAGACCAATCTGCCATACTAGTTAATTATATATGGATTCATACCTTTCACAAGGGTATTAACGCTATGTGAAATGCAAACAGCCTCGTCCAAGATTTGAACTCGGGTCGGCAATTCCATTTCCTACGACTTTAACCATTACATCACGCACCTCTACTATATATATATATATATATAATATATATATATATATATATATATATATATATATTATATATATATATATATATATATATATATATATATATATATATATATATATATATATATATATATATATATATATATATCTTTGTGTTCTATCTATCTATATAGTTTGCTTGACTAGCAGTAGTGATATGAATGCTGATTTTAGAATAGAAAGGCAAACATTATTCATAGTACTGACGCTGCATGATCTTTCCTATTAAAACATTTTCCTGTAACTAACAATAAGAGTAACTGTGAACAATCTTCTACAGAAGTTGATAAGTTTATATTTAAATATACTAGACTGTATTTTCGTTTTCACGAATTATTAATCAATGTTTCCCTGAAGCTATAAAACTTTTGTGTTGCCATCAGAAAGGTGTAACAAATAGTATCGAAAAGCTGTATATTATAAATTGTCCTGTAAAATTCCACCGACACAATTACCAGACTTGATTTTATGTCCTTTAAAGTGTGGCTTTTGTCATATGAGTTGGTCATGCGATTTTCTTCCTCGAGATTCGGTGAATGGAGTTTTGCAATAATAAGCCGAAGAAGGAGAATCAAGCGAATGTTTTATGCGGATTTATTCAAATATACTTAATCTCATCGACGGCTTTTGTGTTTGGAATTGTCGTTTGAGAAACGATCAAGATTTTATGGTGCAATTTGAATAACTAGCTGAAAGCATACATCATATAAAGGTTATCAGTTTTGCCTCTCCCTCTTCGTCACTAATTCTCTCTCTCTCTTTCTCTTTCTCTTTCTCTCTCTCTCTCTCTCTCTCTCTCTCTCTCTCTCTCTCTCTCTTACACTTACATTATTTATGTGCCTATCATTGTCACTGTCTGTCTGTCACTCAACTTCCTCTCTGTCTTTCTCTGTCTCTTTCTGTCTCTGTCTCTCTCTTTGTCTCTCTCTCTCTCTCTCTCTCTCTCTATATATATATATATATATATATATATATATATATATATATATACACAAAGATGGGAATAAATGGAGCAGTAGACAAATACTTCTATGTGTATATAATTATATCTATATTTATTTATCAACCAATATAAGTATAGAGATAAGCCTATCGAGTTACATGATGCCAAAGTTGTCATTATATTTACCAATACATAAATTACAGTGAATATATATATATATATATATATATATATATATATATATATATATATATATATATATAAGTATAGATAAAAGGATATTAAAACACACAATGCTGTTAAAATGAAAATATTTCATATCATAAATAAATATTTGATATCCTTTTAACAGCATTGTGTGTTTTCATATCCTTTTATCTATTCTTATACCTTCGGATTGATTTCCTTACTCTTAACTATATATATATATATATATATATATATATATATATATATGCATGGGTGGGTGGGTGTGCTTGAGTATAATGTCTGCAGTATTAATACATGAAAAGTAAGCCATAATAAAATATACATATATATGTGTGTGTGTATGTATGTGCGTGTGTATGTATACTTGTAGTGAATATAAGTTTTCTGTAGTACGGAAAATTAACATGGTTGTCTGAAGCAAAAATAAGTTTTCTATTTCTGTCCATCCCCCCTCTCTCTCTGTCTCTCTGTCTGTGTCTCTGTCTCTGTCTCTCTCTGTCTCTGTCTCTGTCTCTGTCTCTCTCTCTCTATATATATATATATATGAAGTAATTCCGGAGGATTGGCCTATTGTCAGTAACAGTCGGACAGCGAGGGAGTGTATCCTCTTTTCGCTAGTTCTAAACTTTTTTTACGTCTGATGTGGTACGCCATACCTAGAATAAACTCTCTACTTTACTGCCCACCCCCAAGCTGTGCTATTCATGCCCTGCGTTTTTGAGGCTTGGTATCGAACCCGGAATATTGTGGTTTCTAAGCGGAATCTCTACCCACTAAGTACAAAAAAAATAGCTGAGAAACTTTTTTTTCTTAAATCAAGTATATATATATATATATATATATATATAATATATATAATGAAGATTCGCGTGTATTTCTGTTTGTAACAAAAACTACGTCACAGCTCTACGTCACACCTTACGTCACAATACTTTTGTGTTATATACACTCGAAATTTGAGTAAGCAATTTAAAAAATGTTTTTTACTCTCGTCCTTTTTTTCAGTAACAAGAAGTTAACTAAGAAGTTTACAAATAAATAAATAAATAAGATTTTGTGGAAAATTTATGTGGAAAATATTCAAAATAATTGTTTTATTAAGAATTAATACATGCACGCAACATTCTATTTGAGGGGACAGGACTAAGTTTCCATTTCAAATTGTTTTATTTTTTTTACTCCTTTAATAAATATGAGGATTTTGCTTACTTATGATACAAACCTCTGACATTGAATTTGTAACTCCCACCGCGTCAGGCAATATCTTGCAAAAATTAAATTTTACATCACCCGGAGGGTGTTTTTTGTTGCTAGTATATATAAAGATGATAAGTCAGGAAACAAGAAATACACGGCGTAAATCCCTCACCACAATTCAGGTGTATTGAATACTAGCTCACCCGATGATCGACAACTTAAAACTGTGAGTAATTAGAATTTTCACCCTGTTTTATTATCTTATTTATTGTTGATATCTCTCTCTCTCTCTCTCTCTCTCTCTCTCTCTCTCTCTCTCTCTCTCTCTCTCTCTCTCTCCTTATATATACATAATACACGCACACTACATAAAGAAAAATACACGCACACTACATAAAGAAAAAAACAAACCAAAACTTCAAATAATTTGAAGCTTTATATATCAAACAAAAACACTACCTTAAACAAAATAAACTTTGAAATAAGTCATGTTCTCAAATGCTTATAATTTTCCCGCCTATCCTCCTTCAACTATACCCCTCCCCTTCTCACAATTTTTGCCCCCCCCCTCCCACAAAAAAATCACTACTGCATCGCTCGCTCGAACCACTACCATTCCTACAACCTCCCACTACCAATTGTTATTACCTCCCACTTCTAATTCCTTGCTACTACTCGTTCTCGTTAAAGACGAGACACGAAACCATACCATCGTTTTCTACCTGATGATGGCAAACTGTATTGCCGAAAGCGCTCGTTTTGAAACCTTTGGTGGACTATTACACCAGTTACACCCCGACACCTAAAAGATGGCCCGAAAAATTACAAAGGATCAGCCAAAAACTTGTCCGACAAGAATTGTCTGTACAGTTCAACAAAACTTGTATAAAAGAAAAATTGCTGCCAAAATACACTTATTATACATATATATATATATATATATATATATATATATATATATATATAATAAATATATAAAGGTTTTACATATGTATTTATTTGATGACAAAGGAACAGTCACAACCATTTGGTTTCATGCATGCGTAAGCGCAAACAATCTTCAGGTGACGTTGTTTCAAATGCTAAATCGAAAATTACAAAAAGTTTAACAGACATGTGATGTGTATGATTGGATGAAATGTTATGCGTATGTATGTGGTGTTGTTATGAATGTGTATGTGTGTTTATGGACAGTGCAAAGGTTATGTATACAGGGCAGCGGGTCTCGCACACATCCACATTATCTGCGAGTGTGCAACGTCTGATCAATATATATATATATATATATATTATATATATATATATATATATATATATTAGTAATTCACAGATTCCGTTTTTCGACGTATCTCGTCTCTTCAGTGTGTCTAGAACCCGATCGATATATCTTTAGTCAGATTCTTAACCACTCGGTCATGAGCACACCTATAGACGGGACAAGGATTTTAACTGATAAAGGCATACATATGTATATATGTAAAGGCTACCAGAGAGTGCTTCATCTGTTTTATATATATATTGAAGTATGTTTTCCGCGTATGTTTCTTATAGTAATTTGATAAAAAGTACATGGCCTATACATCTTATTATAATGGAGATTGTGTGTTTTTCTGTCTTTAACCGAAACTATATTACTACTCAAGTCACAATTCCCTTAGTTATTGACATCACATTCTCCATGATTTTATTTTCATTTAAACCTCAATTATAAATAAAATTGTTTTTAAATTATTAATACTGTTAACCATATCTACATACTAATAAAATGCAATTATATTTATATATACAACAAAATAGCGGTTTGCAGTGTGAACGGGAAGGCTAATTTGCATATTGATATTAAAAATTCGAATTTAATAAATATGTGTTCAGTTTATTGATTTCTAACTGTTTGGTTTTATTTTAATGAATATAAGCAAAAATCTTTAATAAATCTTCAATGAAATCCATTAACAAGGGAAAATAACTGTCATTTTATTCTTTACTTCCTCATTTAACTAATAGTTAAATTAGAAAAATAACAATGAAAGACAAGAGTGATCGAAGAGTAAGATTCAGTTGTTCTATTTTTTGATTATACCCCCTCTGTTTCAAATCTTTTTATCTGCATTTTTATTTAGCCCCATTAGCCTTTCTAATTTAACATAATATTTTATTATATTAAAAGTTAAATACTTGCACCTGGAGGGTGCATATATTTGCTAGTGAAAATAATAATAATAATAACTCTACGAAAACGTTGAAAAACAACCGTTGGAACTGAAGCATCCAAAAATCTTCTTCATGCTGGTGTCATGAATAATTTTTTTTCAATTTAGACATAAAGTTATCTGTATTGTAACGCCAGCATCAGAGTCAACAGAGAAATAATAGAAAGCACAGCGACTATTAAGGATAGAGAAGGTTTACTAAGCAAATATACAAGCTGAACTGAGTAATTAGCAACTAGCAGGTCCTGTGGATATAATACAGTATGATAATTTAATTTCAATGTTGGATATGTTTACTTAAAAGCCATTGAAAAATAGTTCAATATGTAAAAAGTATAATGATTTGATTTAATTCACTCCCACTCTTTCTTTCTTTTCTTCTTTTCTTCTTTTCATTATGTTCGATTGAAAGAAATTAGTGTTATCGCTTCCGCACTCTCAAACGCTCTCTATGTCTTTTCGGTACTCTCTTTCTTTTTGTAGAGCATGCCCCTTTTCCTTCCTTTCTTTCTTTATGATAGTCCATTATAAAGCTGTGGTGACGATACTCATAAAAAATAAGAATTCAGTGGATACGCAACACCAGATAACCAATTTTCACATTTTTTGCCAATCATTTGGACGATTTAGACGGTCTCATTTTTAACGGTCTTACAATTAAGGAACATGAATATTAATATATATATATATATATATATATATATATATATATACAGGTCAATTTCTTAAGCGGAGTTCAACAGGTTTGAATTCAGAATTTTCCTTCTCCTAGACCGGTTGCTTAACCAAGGTTAAAGAGCCCAGTCTGTGCTACTATTTACACATAGCTGGAGGGAGAGTAGGATTCATACCTTTTCCCAAGGGTATTTGCGCTAACTGAAATGCAATTACCATGTCCAGGAGTTGAACTCGGGGCTACGAGTCCATTTCCCATGACTTTAACCATTACGCCACACGCTTCCTGAATATTAATATATAGATTGCTACATTGAAATAACAAGACCCGTGAGATCTCTTCAGACATTATTTTTAGCAGAATCGACGATTCCATTCTCATTAACTAGGGATTATATGACAACATGATGATTGCAACCTAGAACCATAAGTCATGAAACCAATGCATAAGTGCCATATTGCCATATAAAAACTTACAAATAATATTCCTAAAACTCCGACTTTCACGGCTTTATCTTAGATACGTGTCTTCTATGATGTTATATTTTCATTAATATAACAGTATTATTGTATTGTGTGTGATGCTATTCCTAGCAGTTATTAAATAAGCAAAGTCTAAATTAATACAAGGCCTGAAGTGTTCGACTCCCAGTGAGAATCCATTTACTAATCTGGTCTGCTCTCGGCGAAATCAGAAACAAACATTACTCTTTGGTAGGCGCCCATTTACAATTACTCGTCTACGAAGTCAGGGTAAACAGTTATCTGTCAGATAACCTGAACTTTACATTAAGACTCAGGAGATATTTTAAAGTAAATACTTTGGTAAAATAGGACACATATATGTTATCAAATTATATATATATATACATATATATATATATATATATATATATTTCTTAAAATATGAATTAGGAAAAAAACAGATTGAGGGGGATTCTCACAGATATACACACACCCACATATATTTGTACATATACATGTGTGTGTGTGTACACACACATAGACACACAGTCACATGTATATATATATATATATATATATATATATATAGTATTTATATATTCAGATTTTTTATATATATGCATTCATATATATATATATATATATATATATATATATATATATATATACATATATACACACACGCACATACACACACATATATATATATATATATATATATATATATATACACAAATATATCTATATATGTATATATATGTGTGTGTAAATATATATATATATACACACATACACACACACATATATATACGCACACACACACACACATATATATATATAACATATATCTATATATATCTATATATATATATATATATATATATATATATATCTATATATAGTATATATATATATATATATATATATATATATATATATATATGTATATTCAAACGGATCAACATATATAGAAAAGCATGTGTGTGTATAAGAATACCATGATATTCATTCACTATAAAATTACACACACACATATATATATATATATATATATATATATATATATATATATATATGTGTGTGTGTGTGTGTGTGTGTGTGTCTGTGTATGTGTCTGTGTATGTGTGTGTATTGTGTAAATTAATCGGGGAATTTCAACAGACTGAGAGAGATATTAATATGTGTGTGTGTGTGTGTGTAGAGACTCAGTAAATTAATACAGATGGTATTTACATAACCACATATATGTTTTAAATATATATATATAATATATATATTGATACATCTCTACACTTATATATTCCGACAAATCATATTCATTTTCTATCTGTTTATACATAAACGTGTGCAATTTTTTTCTCTCAACAAAATACATGAACTTACGTATATACATGTGTCCCAGCACCAGTCACATTCACCTCGGCGGACCTGAACACAAATGCGAATAAATAAAAGTGTCCTGTGTCGGCTTGAAGTAGTTTTATTTCCCAGAGGAATCAAATAAACCATTGCTTTGAATTCTGACTTTCAAAGTAGTCAGACCTTTCCCATATGGACGATTGACAGAACACAATCATTCTTCAGACACACCGGCGAAATTAAGCTTAGTAAATAACTGTCTGGTACTATTTCTATATGTATTTTGTTAGATCGACACACACACACACACACACACACACACACACATATATATATATATGTATATATAATATATATGTAGCAGACTAGGAGATCTCCCGTCTCTCTCTCTCTTTCTCTCTCTCTGTCTCTCTCTGTCTGTCTGTCTGTCTGTCTCTCTCTCTGCATACACACACGCACACCCACACAGACACACGGAAACATGCACACACACACACACAAACACACGCACGCATGATCGCATTATGACATATTTATATGTGTCCCATGAATTGAATTTTTACATTATATGTATATATACTCATACTTATGTATATGTACATATACTCGTATATATATATATATATATATATATATATATATATTATTTATAGAGTTTTCGTATTTCTTTAAAAAAAAATATTCAATAGCATTTTTATTAAGGTTAGAGTAGCGAAGAAGAATGTATCAACGGCTCTTAATAATCCCCCCCTCTCTCTCTCTCTCTCTCTCTCTCTCTCTCTCTCTATATATATATATAAATATATATATATATATATATATATATATAATGTGTGTGTGTTGTGTGTGGTATGTGGAGGTGCGTGGTGTAATGGTTAGAGTCGTAGGAAATGGACTCGTCGCCCCGAATTCAAATCCTGCACGGTGCTATTTGCATTTCACATAGCACTAATACACTTGGGAAAGTTATGAATCAATAAGTCTTGTAGGAAAACTCTGAAATCAAATATGTTAAACTCCGCTTAAGAAATTGACATTATGTTGCATCAAACTCGTGTGCAGACGTTGGTAAATACTCCCCATATCTATATATCTATGTCTGCTGCTTGTATTTAGAAAAAACCTATAAATAAAAGTTGTGATTTGTCGTTTGTCTTATCATAAGCTATAAATCGTAGGGCAGACTGGGCTCTTTAAAGCAACTGGTCTAGGAGAAGGAAAACTCTGAATTCAAACCTGCTGACCTCCGCTTAAGAAATTGACCTTGTGTCATATCCAGCTCGTGCGGAGGGGTTGCTAAATATATATATACCACCGATAGTCCAACAACAACAATGCACGCAATCTACTAACCTTTCGGCATAAAATAGCCCTAGTCTGGTTGACGTGCCGTCTAGACACATTAATCAATAAAAGATAACGTGGACTTTTCTCCAGGGATCGAATATTGATAAAACGTTCATTAAGTAATGAACAGAATTATCCATCCGTTTTGTTTTATATTAAAACGCAGATATATCAGATTAGAATATTGTGACTTCTTTTTCTTTCCAAATTTTTGTTTATAAATTTATTGGACACTATTACAAAAATTCCATGACAATTAAAAAAAATGAAACAACTCAATACATATGCTCATTAAAATATATATAATCAGTGGAAATGTCAAACAATATCACTTTCTCTGACAACATAATCAGTGACGTAACGACAGATGAGAAACACGGTTTATTCATTTCAATATATCAAGTTGCTGTGGACTTGATAAAATCTCGTGTCTCGCGAAACTTGCTTGCTATACACTACTTCGCGATATAACTCTATCTATCTCAGAGCGTTCGTATATATCTCTTTATCTTCCTATCTATCACTGTGTGTTCATATCTATCTATCTATCTATCTATCCATCATTTGATTATATTCTCATTTATAAATCTCAATAATCATCTATTTATCACAGTCAATCGATCTATCGTACAGTTGTTTTATCTTTTAGCTCATATATCTTCTATCCGATCTGTTACCTCACCGAAATGTACCCAATAAACGTAGTTCGTTAGATATTCCCTTAACCGAGAGTTCTCACTTATTTGATTTGAGAGTATTTAGAGTCTGTAACTAGTAAATTTTCAGTAATAAGGATCTGCACGTAAATAATTGTGTTGCTTGGTGGTAATGAAGGTATTTAGCCGAATCCTCGCTTACCACGAACCAAGAATAGCATTAGAATATCCCTGATATACTAACACTAAATAAATGGAAGGAAATACAAGATAATGCTGCGTGCGATATTAAACAAATCATTGAACCAACAAACTACAAAAAAGCAGCTGAATGGCCACTTGCCCCCTATCCTACAAAGCATCCGTGTTAGACGAACAAAGCAGGCTTGGCACTACTGGAGAAGCAGGGAAGAACTCAAAAGCGACGTTTACCTATGGAATCCAGCATATGGCACACCAGTGCGGTTCGTCCAGCATAGATCTACATTGACCAGATCTGCATGGATACTGGATGCTGCGCAGATGACCTCTCGATGGCAATGAATGATAGGGGTTTGGTGAAAGATTGACTTGGATCTCCGTTTTGTTAAAACCAGTAAATTAACCACACCATATATTATGTAATTCTTTATTTCTTAGTGATATATAAGACACATTTCAGGATTTTAAACGCTCTAAGAACATAGGTTTTTTTAGTTAAATCTAACTCAGATTTTCGTAGAGACATCTTTATAAATAAGATTTATTCTATGTAATAATTAATAATTTTGACAATAATTTAAATACTTTTGATAAACTTACGTAGGTCCAGAGAGTGTGTGGCGTAAGTAGTAACATAATTTCGGTTACAGCCAGATAGACACCGATTCTCCATTATTATAACTAGCAAATATATGCACCCTCCGGGTGCAAGTATTTAAGTTTTAATATAATAAAATATCATATTAAATTAGAAAGGCTAATGAAACTGAATAAGAAGGCAGATAAAAAATTTGGAACTGAGGGGGTATGATTGAAAAATAGAACAACTTTGAAAGTAACTTCCATCAATTTCCATTACTCCCCTCTTTCATTGGTAAATTTTCCTAATTTAACTATTTAGTTAAAATAGGAAGTAAAGAATAATATTAGTTATTTCTTCTTGTTAATAGCTTTCTCTTAAGATTTATCCCCGAGATTTTTGCTCATATTCAAAAAGATAAAACCAAACAATTAGAAATCAATAATACTAAGCATATATTTATTAAAATCAAATTTTTAAGATCAATATGCAAATCAGCCTTTACATTCACACTGTAATCCGCTATTTTGTTGTATATATAAATACAATTGCATGTTCTGTGTATGTAAATATGGTCAACAGTCTTAATGATGTAAAACAAATTTATCAATAATTGAGGTTTAAATAAAAATAAAATCATGGAGAATGTGATGTAAATAACTAAGGGAATTGTGACTTGTATAGTAATATAGTTTCGGTTACAGACAGACAAACCCACAATCTCCATTATAATAAGATATTATTATTAGTAGTAACATTAGTTTTAGTATTATTCTATTGTACTTGTAGCAGTAGTTGTAGCTGTTCTTATTGTTTTCGTTGGCATTCGTTTGAATGTTTATAACATAATAGTTATTTTGTACATTTCTACATCAATTTTTTTATGTGCATCCTCATTATATGAAGGTGTGGACAAACGTGTTGAGAAATATGAGATACTGTCTTGTTAGGAGGTAACATATTGACAACGAATGACTAAAGCAGCGAAAAATAAAATAAAATAAAACGAAATATAACAATATTAGATTGAAGAGTCTGGAGAAATTTCGAGAGAAAAAAAAAATTATCGGACAAAGAAAACACCCCAATCAAAACAATTTCAATCGACGTAAAAACAATAAAATGAAAAGCAGACAACCAGGAAAATCAATGCACTGATTGACCGCGCTTATTATTCACTTGAATTTCAAAAAAAAAAAAAAAAAAAAAAGAAAAGTAAAGAAAAGGGAAAAAAAGATGAAAATAAGTCCGCAAGTAAATTAGTACATTGGCGCTAGTGATTTTCTTTTTATTACAACAATAGGCGATATAATGATGACAATAACTGAGATTTCTCATCGGCTTTTCTGATATTTTTTTATCCTTCATTTTTTTTTTTTTATCTCTGTTGTCTTTTCACATATTTTGGTTCTTTTTTATTTTTCATTTTTTTTATTATTCTTTCATCTTTCATACACTGACTTCTTATTGTGTTTCATTGCTTTGTCTCCACTCATGCATCATCCTACTTCTATTGGTTTGAATTTTGTTTCTTCTTTATTTATTTCATTTCAGGTAATTATATGACATCCTTGATTTTTCTTTTAATTTTTATTCGTTCTTCCTTGTTGCTTCCAAAGTCCAATCCTTTATGTTCGAACTAGAAGCGGCTACCAAGCGTCGACTTGGTAGGGAGGGGCAAAAACTCTGGTGCATTGATTTGTTTACTTTTTAGATTTACAAATACTGGGCAATTGAAGAAGAATTTCAATGCTATTTCTACGTATATTTTGATTTTGAAATATCTTCGAATATTATAATATCTTCAAGATTTTTACACAAAAAGCAAGAACTGGTGATATCTAATGAGTATATATTTAGAAGTAGAAGAGAAAGAAAGAAAGAAAAGAGAGAGAGAGTTTGTCTTACATTTTATTGTTCCTTTCCTCGTTGGATCTTTTATAGCAGTTAAAGGAGGTGATCATTTAATTGCTGTCCGCAGGAATCAAAAGATAGGGCCGGTTTAGCTTAGTCGGTAGAGAGTTGGACTAGGAAACACAAGGTTCCGGGTTCGAAACCAGCCCTCGCTAACCCAGCGTATGAGTAGCATCGGTAAAGTAACGAGCTGATGGTTGGCGTCGCGCACCGCATCAAGAGTCAAATCAAGATTATTATAGTTTTACATATTGAGCAATTTTGCAATAGCTCTTAATTAAACATATCAAACGTTGTAATAATTAAATCATCATATTGTTGTAAATCCACAGGTTCTGCTTCTATTTTATTGTTCTTTTATCTTTTCTCTTTTATTTTTCATCTCTGACTTCTTATGTGTTTCGTCTCTTTGTCTTTACTCATGCTTTTTCCTATTTCTATTGTTTTCAATTCTGTTTTATTCTGTATTTATTTCAGGTAAATTATGTCATTTTTGATTTTTCTAATAACTTATTCTTCGAAAGTCTTTATCATTTTTTTCTGTTTCTTCATCTCTTCAGTCCTTTATCTCGTATCCTTAATTGTACGACGGTTTCATCTTGTCACTCCCTCTCTCTGGTCAATATAAATATAATTTGATTATCTGGTTTTGCTTATTTGCCGAATTTTTATTTCTTATGAGTATCGTCATCTCAGCTAAATAATGGACCATTTCTTTTTTTAATCATAAATAGACCAAGGGGAGAAACATGACCTACCAAATATAAGGATATAAAAAATATATACTTAAAGAATATAAAAAATATAAGAAATACATATATAAAGAATATAAAAAAATAAGAATATATAAAGTATTAAATGCACATATATAAAGAATATAAAAAATATGAGAAAATGAATACAAAATATAAGAAATGATATATAAAGAATATAAAAAATATGAGAAATACATACATATATAAAGATATAAAAAATATAGAAATACATATATAAAGAATATAAAAAATATAAGAATACATATATAAAGAATATAAGAAATATAAGAAAGCATATATAAAGAATATAAAAATATTAGAAATCATATATAAAGAATATAAGAAATATAAGAAATGCATATATAAAGAATATAAAATATAAAATAATATTATAATAATATAAGAAATACATATATAAAGAATATAAAAAATGTAAATACATATATAAAGAATATAAAAATATAAGAATACATATATTAATAATATAAGAAATAATATACAAAGAATAAAAATATAAGAAATACATATATAAAGAATATAAGAAATATATTAAAGAGAAATATATAAAGAATATAAAAATATGAAAATACATTAAAAATATAAAACATATAAGAAATGCATATAAAAGAATATAAAAAAATAAGAAATGCATATATAAGAATATAAGAAATATAGAAATGCAATATAAAGAAAATAAAAAATATAAGAATACATATATAAAGAATATAAAAAATATAAGAAATACACATATAAAGAATAAAAAAAATATGAGAAATGCATATATAAAGAATATAAAAACTATAAGAAATACATATATAAAGAATATAAAAACTATAAGAAATACATATATAAAGAATATGAGAAATATAAGAAATACATATATAAAGAATATAAAAACTATAAAAAATACATATATAAAGAATATAAAAAATATAAAAATATATATATATAAAGAATATAAAAATATAAAAATACATATATAAAGAATATAAAAAATATAAGAAATACATACATAAAGAATATATAAGAAATACATATATAAAGAAATAAATAATATAAGAAATACATACATAAAGAATAAAAAAATATAAGAAATACATATATAAAGTAAAGGAAAAAACAGAGAAAGGTATGAGTCCTCTTTTTGTTTCTATTCTTTTTATTCTTTCATCTTTCGTCCTGTATTTTTCATACACTGACTTCTTATTGTCTTTCGTTGCTTTGTCTTCACTTATGCCTTTTCTTATTTTTATTGTTTTAAATTATCTTTCTTCTTTGTATTTTTTTTCATTTCAAGTAATTCTAAGATATTCTTGATTTTTTTGTAACTTATTCTTCGCAGTGTCTCTCTCCCTCTATTTGTTTATCTTTTTCTCTTTCAAATTCAAGCCATTGAAATTCTAATTATTCGTTTACTCTTTGCCGAGATTTTATTCGATATTCTCTTGCAAAATTTCTCTTCCCATACTACTATCTATCTATCAATTCCTCTCAATCTCGCTATCTCTCTATCTATCTATCTATCTATCTATCTCAGTCTATATCTATCTATTAAATCTATCTCAGTCCATATCATATATCATACATCATATATCATATATTGATTGATAGTTATATCAATCAATATATCTGTATAACACAGTGAGTAATTTTGTTGGAGTCAATTAATTTTAGCGTAATTGGAAAGTATAGAAGTTATTTTTGATAGTTAAAGTAAATCGTTTTGTTGAAATGCAAAAATCAAAATATCAAATAAGTTCTGATTTTGCTTATTTGGTTTATAGATAGAAGAAAAGATCACGGGAGTGATCGAAAATGATGTTTGCCGGAGCTGTCAAACCAATGATATGTTTTTGGGCCTTGCGGTTAGCACCTTCTGACCTTCTTCAGATGACAAAAATAGATACAATTTTTCTATACAACAGATCATCTGAATTGTAAAATTCAGTCAGAGATCCTATCGCCAGACAGAAGTTTGCCATAGAAGAAATAAACCTTGCCGCCAAGAATAACCCCATAAAAAACTAAGTCTACATATGCTAAATCATCAATGCTAATTAGCATAAAACAAAACGTCAAACAAAGCTCCACACCGTGTCTTTTCTCTCTGACCTAGTGTGCAAACCATATTCATCCAATATATATGACAACAAAACCGTTGTTATTGTTAACGGTGTGTTACCTTATTTTAGAGTTGTCAGCAACACGGCAACTCATTTCCACTAATTTTTCAACTCGTCACAAAGACGCTTGACCAAGTTGAATCGATCTCAGTTCGGCGGGTCAAAGGCACAGGGCGTGGGTGCAGAAAGCATCGAAAGAGCAGCTGGCCGGAGACACATGTGGTAGTCACGGAACTAATTCATCTTATCAAGTACACATCTATCTATTTAAACGAAGACGTCAACGTGTAAATTAAATATGCTATAATGAAATGGCATCAAAGTAGATATACACACATATACGTGCGTTTGTGCTCACGTGTTTGAAAATAGATGTATATTTATATAGCATCAAGCGCACAGAGATCATCTTGTTGAGCGACACAAAGACATTTCAGTCAAATATATTTTGGTCAATGTCCACTTATCTATATATTTGCATATATAAAGCAAATGAGGAAAAACTAATATTTAATGTCACATATCAGAATACTTGCGGATGTCTCACCCACTCCAATTCGCGTAGATACACTCAAATAAGTATTATTTGCGCTATTCGGACTATTGTCATCATCTTCATTGTTATTTATACAACGTTTCGGCCGATATGCCCTCCGGCCTTCTTCATGTATTTCTTGTCGTACCCGGGAACCTTCTTTTCGTACTCGGGAACCTTCTTTTCGGACTCGGGAACCTTCTTGTCGTAATCGGGAGCCATCACGGAACTTTGAACCTAACCCTTTATTCTGTCCCCGGGGTATCCTGTTCTCATTCCGCTAACCATAGCTGGGGCAGGGGCGTTAAGCTGTGTTAATTATTATTCTATGTTACTTGTGCTCTTGGTCAGGATTGAACCTGCAATCTAGAAATAACTGTCACTTAGAATTGTCTTAACCAAACTACCTTATCCACTAGGCCATGTCCAATGGAAACGTTGTACAAATAACAATAAAGATAAGGACAATAGTCCGAATAACGCAGATAATACTAATCATCAAGCCTAATCTCAAACATTCAGAGAAATATTTATATATATATATATATATATATATATATATATATATATATAAAATATTTCTCTGAATGTTTGAGATTAGGCTTGATGATTAGTATTATCTGCGTTATTTGAACTATTGTCCTTATATATATATATATATATATATATATATATATATATATATATAAACGAAAGTGAAAGGGCCGAGAAAGTTTTTAAAAAAGATCCATTATATAGCGATAATTTTTATATTTGTAAATGATAAAAATATATGGGTGGATGGATGGATTTTACGGCATGTTAACCCTTGCTATTGTCTAAGCAAAGTCCAGCAGAAAGAATGCAAAACAGGATACATAAATGTCCTAATTAAGGGGGTCTTTGAAGATAATCAAATAAGTTTAGATATCTTGTTACACTTAAACATTGGATATTCATCTGTATTTATTCATAGATGCAAATAATCGGGCACATATGTCAATCTATCCCTTTTTCAATCTTTACACAAGTGTAGGTATGTCTGTCAGTCTATTTAACTACCAATCTACCTATCTATCTATCTATGATGAAAATAAATAGAAAAACAAATATTAGATATTATGCTAGCAGATATCTACTTCAAACTGTGGGGTTTTTAATGTATAATTCAATTGAAATCATGGTTCTTACCCCTCTGCAGAAGTGCAGTCGGTGTGTATTCTAAAGCCCCAGTCAACAGGGCTTGTCCACATGAGAACATCACTTAGGAGTCTTCCTTTACTTTTTTTTCAGTCTCCTGGGTATGACATTAAACTCTATCTAATGGTGAAGTTCCAATACTCAAGCCCTAGGGATTGTGGAGTACCCCTTCATCAGCATTATTCCAGGTCCATTCTCACCTGGAATGGTTGTATCTCTATGGGTTAAATAGAAAAATATTTTTTAAAAGGTGTTTTTACAAAATTGAGTCCCCATCAAGAGCAAATAAAACAAAAGTTATTTGGCATAGAATGACCCAATAGGGGTTGACGTGCCATAAAATCCAACCAACCAACAAAAAATAAAAGTTGGGATGAGATGAGTGCAAATATTAAATAATTCTTAGATTTGTATTTTTTATTTTATTTTTTTTATGCATGATATTTTCAAAGTCCTAAGAATGTTTTATGTCCATGACATGCAACAGTCCACTTTGGCCCTTACAGACTGTGGTTTTTTTAAAAGTATAATTCCATTGAAATCATTTAAAAATTAAAATGAAGACAATTGTAAAAGACACTTTATAAAACCGGTCTTCGCCACAGCACATATATTGTTGAATGAATAATTATCTCTAGATTGCAGGTTCAATCCTGACTAAGTAGGAAGCCGTGGTGTAATGGTTAAAGTCAGGGGAAATGGACTCGTCGACCCGAGTTCAAATCCTGGACGTGGTAATTGCATTTCACTTAGCACTAATACCCTTGGGAAAGGTATGAATCCTACTCTCCCCCAGCTATGGGTAAATAGCAGGGCAGACTGGCTTCTTTAATCATGGCTAGGTAACCAGTCTAGGAGAAGGAAAACTCTGAATTCAAACCTGCTGAACTCCGCTTAAGAAATTGACCTTGTGTCGTATCCTGCTCGTGCAGAGGAGTTGGTAAATATATATATTGTTGAATGAAAGAATGAGGAAAATTTAAACGTTTAGCTCAGGAGGTTCGAAGAAAGCTCGCGTTCTGGGCCGGAATATCTATCTATCTATCTATCTCTCTACTTTGCTCAAATACATGTATAGATATCTGTCTATATATCTATGCAATAATGTATTTATGTATGCATGTATGTATATCTATATATCTTAGCCGCTACCTACGCCTGGATATATGGCTGTTCACGTGTCTAGTTATGTATGCACATATGAGTGTACGTATGGACGGATGGATC
>CM042141.1:42493317-42500817 GCA_023376005.1 Doryteuthis pealeii
GTAAATTTTCCTAATTTAACTATTTAGTTAAAATAGGAATTAAAGAATAATATTACAGTTATTTCTTCTTGTTAATGGATTTCTTTTAAGATTTATCCCCGAGATTTTTGCTCATATTCAATAAAAATAAAACCAAACAATTAGAAATCAATAATTCTAAGCATAAATTTATTAAAATCAAATTTTTAAGATCAATATGCAAATTAGCCTTCCCATTCACACTGCAAACCGCTTTTTGTTGTATATATAAAGACAATTGCATGTTATTAGTATGCAATTATGGTCAACTGTGTTAATAGTGTAAAACAATTTTATTAATAATTGAGGTTTAAATAAAATCATGGAGAATGTGATGTAAATAACAAAGGGAATTGTGACTTGAGTAGTGATATAGTTTTGGTTACAGACAGACAAACACACAATATCCATTATAATAAGATTTTAATATAAAAAAATGAATGATATCTTATTATAATGGAGATTATGTGTTTGTTTGTCTGTAACCGAAACTATATTACTACTCAAGTCACTACCATTTAGTTATTATACATCACATTCTCCATGAATCATTTTTATTTAAGCCTCAATTATTAATAAAATTGTTTTTCATTATTAATACTACTGGTCATATCTACGTACTAATAACATGCAATTGTATTTACATATACAACAAAATAGCGGTTTACAGTGTGAACGACAAGCCTAATTTGCATATTGATATTTAAAATTTGATTTTAATAAATATGTGCCTAGTATTATTGATTTCTAATTATTTGATTTTATCTTAATGAATATGAGCAAAAATCTCGGAGATAAATCTTAAAAGAAATCAATTAACAAAAAGAAATAACTGTTATTCTTTACTTCCTAATTTAACTAAATAGTTAAATAAGAAAAGTTTAGCAAGGAAAGACGGGGGTGATGGAAGAGGAAGATTCAGCTGTTATATTTTTCGATTATACCCCTCTGTGTTTCAAATCATTTTATCTGCATTCTTATTTAGTTTCTTTAGAATTTCTAATTTGATATAATATTTTATGACATTAAACTTGCACCCGGAGGGTGCATATATTTGCTTGTTTTATTAATTTCTTTAAACACGGAATATCTGTTTAATGAAATGTTTAATGTAGATTTTCAAAGCTATTTACTTTAGAATTTTAACAAAAAAGGTAAGCTTGGCTAATCCACAACATATATACACAAAATTTTAGCCAATGTGCCCTCCAGCCTTCTTCAGTTTACCCCCGTGGATTGAATAAAGGGTTCGGTTCAAAGTTCCGTGAGGCTCCTAAGTTTGACAAGAAGGTTCTTGGGTTTGAGAAGAAACACGGAACTTCGAACTGAACCCTTTATTCAATCCATGTGGGTTGAACTATTCTCCTCTTACCATGAGTGGGGACAAGTGTTAAGCTATGTTAAATATTCTATGTTATTATCACCCTTGGTCAGGATTGAACCTGCAACCTAGACATGATTGTCACTTAGAACATTATTAACTCGACCTTGATATCCAGACTTTTAGAATCTACCACGAATAAAAGTATATCAATGAATATTTAATGCGGGGATTGTGTTGAGTTAGGACTTGCTTCCTTGTCTGCCAACTGGACTCAAGTTGGAATCCCACAGCAACAGTGAGTATCGTATTGCTCCTGCAATATCAGGTGTATAACTTCTACAACCATCAGATGAATATAATTAGATTAGAATATTTGAAACCATATACAAGTTTAATCACTAAAACTGATGATCAAGAAAATGGAAAATGTAGAGTTGTTAATTGGGGGATTTTAGTTGACTTCTTTTTAATGATATTATTGTTTACAACACACACACACACACACACACACACACACACATATATATATATATATTATTGTGTGTGTGTGTGTGTGTGTGTGTGTAACAATAATATATATATATATATATATATATATATATATATATATATATATATAGAAAGGGACTGGGTTAACTCAGTCGGTAGAGCGTTCGGCTAGGAATCACAAGGTTATTGGTTCGATACCGGCACTCGTCAACTCAGCGTATGAGTAACACAGGGATCTGTGCGGTAAAGTAAGGAGCTGATGGTAGGTGTGGCACTCCACCTCAGATGCTAAAAATAATCTCCTTGGTCTAGCGCTAGTGAAAAGAGGATAGACTCCCTCACTGTCGGGCTGATACCGACATTAGGCCACCCCGACGACTTTACTTACTTTTACATATATATATAGAGAGATTTTGCCTTCTCTTGTCTGTGAGGATCCGACAGTAAGTTTAACCAAGTGGTCGGTTGAAGAACCTCAAACAATTAAATAAAATAACAAAAAGGGGAAAACTTAAGAGATAAACGTAATGTATTGAACATAAATCTTGTTATAATGGAGATTGTGTGTTTTTCTGTCTGTAACCGAAACTATATACTACTCAATTCACAGTTCCCTTCGTTATTTATGTCATATTCTCCATGGTTTTATTTTTATTTAAACCTCTTAATAATAGAATTGTTTTACATTATTAATACTGTTAACCATATCTACATACTAACAACATGCAACTATATTCATATATACAACAAAATAGCGGTATACTGTGCGAATGAGAAGGCTAATTTGCATATTGATATTAAAAATGTGATTTTAATAAATATATGCTTAGTATTATTGATTTCTAATTGTTTGGTTTTATCTTATTGAATATGAGCAAAAATATCTTCAATAAATCTTAAAAGAAATCCATTAACAAGAAGAAATATCTGTAATATTATTCTTTACTTCCTATTTTAACTAAACAGTTTAATGAGGAAAATTTACCAATGAAAGACGGGAGTAACGGAAAATGATGGAAGAGTTAGTTTCAAAGTTGTTCTATTTTTCAATCATACACCCTCTATTCCAAATCTTTTTATCTACATTCTTATTCAGTTTCATTAGCCTTTCTAATTTAATATGATATTTTATTATATTAAAACTTAAATACTTGCACCGGAGGGTGCATATATTTGCTAGTACAAACAATTAAACAAGATGACAAAAAGGATGAAAAAGTTCCTTAACAGACCTCAGTTAGAATTTTAGGATGTGGTAAGATGCAATGTTGCATTCTGGGAGCTTCTCATTTTATGTTCCTGGTCACATTAAGATGGTTAGGTAAGTGATAACGTTCTTTACGACATTTTTAAATTTTTGTTTCAGAATAAGTAACTTTCTTCTACTTTATTTTTTCAATATCTAATTACATTTCTGTCAATAAGTCTGGTGGCACTTATACTGCTTGGGGCCCCCTTGAACTAGTGGTAACGATTTCAGCTCTGAAACCATATTTGAATTCCGAATAATTGTCTGAAGATGACTTATTTTAAGGTGATTTGAAATAAAATAAAAAAACCCATCTGAACATAGCCCGAGGATACTGTGGCCCAAACATTGTGTTTATACTCAATAAGGATGATGGCAACAGTCCGAAATATCAAAAATTATTCCTATCAAGCCTCATCTCATAAATAGAGACGAGTATAGAATCATTGTTTTAAAATATTTCCAAATTCTATACAGTATTGTTGCTGTAAAATCCAATTCAAATTCTTTAGACGTATTATTATAAATTTCAATGGAAAACTCGCAAAGTTCATAGAGGCGGGTGGTGTAATGGTTTCAGTAGTAGAAAATGGCTACGGTGAGACGAGTTCAAACCATGGAGACGACTGTTTGTATTTCACATAGCACTAATACCTTTTGAGGAGGTATTCTATTCTCCTTCCCACTTATGAGTAAATAGCAAGACAGACTGGGCTCTTTATTCTTGGTTTGGCAACCAATCAAGGAGAAGGAAAATTCCAACCTAAAGGGCTGTCTTCTCGTTAGTCAGAAATTTATTTGAGAGCTCCTCCTACCATCTTCCTCCTCATCAATATTATAGACTGAAAAGTTGGTATGATGACGTCATATCTACGGTTGGTAACATTTTTGGCCAATGGGATCCAAGCACTGAAACATTGGTGGACGAAATGTGTGAACTGCAAGTCTGGTTGAAAAAAGTGTTGAAAAATAAACCGCATTCGTCACATTTTATGTAAGTACGTATTTACTTAACCCATTTCCTACAGATTGGATCTGACACATGGTCGCAAATATGGGACATGTGACGGTTATCGAACTTGCTATTAAGTAGTAATGGATCCGCTAGACTAGCTTGCTAACCATTATACCACGATAAAACACCCATCTTATATCCAACCTCTTTGCCACGGATAGGATGTGACACAAGGTCGTAAGAATGAGGCATACTGCAAGGATCGAACTTGCTATACAATAGTAATTGATTTGCGAGTCCTTCTTGATAACCACTACATAACGATGAAAAGATTTCACTTTCCAAGAGTGTATGGTGCTCACGGCGCCGGTTTAACTCCGTCGGTAGCGCATACGTCGTAGGAACCACAAGGATTCGGGTTCGATACCGGCTCCCACCAACTCAGCATAGGAGTAGCACAGCTTAGGTAATCTGATCAGTGCTGTAAATTCGAGTGCTGACATTAGGCCCTCCATCTTAGCACAAACAATCTCCCTGGAATAGTGATAGGGAAAATGGAAGAGAATCCCTCGCTGTCCTGCTGATACCGACAATAGGCCCCGACAACTTTACTTTTTATGTTAGTTACATTCCATGAGAGGATGTTGGTCAGCCTATGAATTTTCCAGCCTATCCTTTTAAAGGTCATCTTACCGTAATTCTCTCCATATATTTTTCTCTATCTGTCATCAGATAAGACAAGGAGAGCCGTGGATACGTGATTTCTGGGTTACTCTGGCGTATCGGAGAATGATTTTATCATATTACTGTTTGGCATATTCTTTTTTGTTTTTTTTTCATGTAAGTTAAATGATTAATTGGATCCATACCTTGTGATAACCAGTTAGCCTAAATCGACTCTTGTTTAACGATATAAATTAGACAACCTGTCAAAAAAGAAAAGTTATCTATATATTAATACTCACGTTCCTTATTTCAACGACCATTATCATCTTGCAACACCCTCCGGTTACAAATGACAAAGATGAAATCCAAAAATGTAAATCCTGATTACCTGGCGTTGCTTATCCGCTACATTTTTATTACTTATGGATGTCGTCATCTAAACTAAATAATGGACCATTTCGTTTTTATTATAAAGAAAGAAAGGGAAAAAAGGAGATGCTACATATAGAAATGTAATAAGAAAGAATGAACGAGAGTTTTTAACGCGCGGAAGCGATAACGCTAGTCTGTTTCAATCGAAAATGATGAAAAAGATGAAAGAATAAAATAGTGAGAGAGAGAGCAAGTTACATCAAGACTATTATACTGGTTACAAATGACAAAGATGAAATCCAAAAATGTAAATCCTGATTATCTGGCGTTGCTTATCCGCTACATTTTTATTACTTATGAATGTCGTCATCTAAACTAAATAATGGACCATTTCGTTTTTATTATAAAGAAGAAAGGGAGAAAAGGACATGCTACATATAAAAATATAATAAGAAAGAAGAGACGAGAGTTTTTAACGCGAGGAAGCGATAACGCTAGTCTGTTTCAATCGAAAGTGATGAAAAAGATGAAAGAAGGAAAGAATAAAATAGTGAGAGAGAGAGAGAGAGAGAGAGAGAGAGAGAGAGAGAGAGAGAGAGAGAGAGAGAGAGAGAGAAAGAGAGAGAGAGTTACATCAAGACTATTATGCTTTTTATATATTGAAAACTTTTGAAATAGCTCTTAAAAAGACATATACAACCTTGTAATTATGAAATTATTATATACTGTGGCATATACACAGGTCCTGCTAGAGAACTTTTATTTCGGACAATTTCTGTCAAAATATTTCCCCCACTGTCGGCGAGCTTAAAATACACTGACTCTATACTCCGCAATGGGGCAGGACCCCCATAAAAAATGGGGATATCTGCGTATGACACTAAACTGCACTATGAAGTTGATTGAGAAGACTGGCTATTACTTATACTCCAGCGTAGTCAGCTAGAATGAAAGTTTCAAAATTAAACTGCATATGATGGTTCCGGAGATCTGCGGAGTGTGGAGTACCCCTTCATTCTCATTAATCCTAGCTCCACTCACCCCGAAGGTGTAGTATATGTCAGGATTGCATTTATGGGTGAAATAGATATGTTTAAAAAAAATATGCGTATTCGATATGATCACGTTCAAATAAAAATAATCTTAAGAAATATTTACACACAAAAATGTACAATGAACTTAATTCTCTAACATCTGGACATAAAATAACCGTAGACAGCTTGGGGTCTGTAGAGGTGCAGTCGGTGTATTCTACAGCCCCAGCCGACATGGTGGTCGCAGTTGTTCGTATATATATATATATATATATATATATATATATATATATACAAATTAGTATTATTCATACATATGCATACAAACATAATCTTGCACACTCAAATATCCCGAGATAATTAGTATTACTAGTACAAAATAAAAACACCCTCCGGGCGATGTAAAGATAGATTTTTGAAACATATTACCTGAGGGTGGGAGTAAAAAATTCAATGTCAGCGAGTTTGTACCCTAAGTAAGTAAAATCATCAAATTCATTAAAGGATTAAAAAATAAAACAATTTGAAATGTAAACTTTAAATATGTATTAAAATAAAACAAACTATATATAGATATATAATACCAGTCATGTATTTATTAAAACTTGTTTTAAAAAACAATGAGGACTGTCTAATGTTGCATGTTCAAATTTTGAGTGTTTTATTCTATGTTATGACAATTTTTGGTAATGTGACGTAGGCAGTGACGTAATTTTTGCTACAGATAAAAACCGGAAGCGAATCTCCATTATTAATAGATTTGTATTATTCGGACTATTTTCCCCATTTTCATAGTTATCTGTACAATGTTTCGGTCGATGTGCCATCCAGCCTTCTTCGGATATTTATTGTCGGACTCAGGAACAATAGTCCGAATAATGCAAATAATACTAATTATCAAGCCTCATCTGAAAAATTCAGAGAAATATCCTGATATATTTTCGTTTTTTCGAGTAATGGTTTGCCCGGTTTTATATTTTCCTTCTTGTTGTTTGTTATATATCCAAAAACGGCTCCTTTTTTTTCTGTTGTGGTTCAGGATTAACATCGGTTTTGGATCTTGTTCTTTTAACAGGAGGATTTATAAAGTTTGGTAAACCATTTACTTTCGTCATATTTTGGTTCCTTGTTGATCACAGGGGAAAGTCCTGGATTATGTGTAGTTCTTGTCATTCGTCGTGTTGCCATTTCTGTTTAAAATTCACTTTAGAAATGTTAAAAAATATTTTAAAAATCGACTTCAACTGCAACTGAACAATGCAATGTTCTGTGCTTTTTGATATAGTTATTTACTAAGCTTAGCTTAGATGCGGCACAAGGCCTGAAGTGTGGGACACCTAGTGAGACACGAACTCACTAACAATGGTCTGCTAATCTAGCATGTTAACCATTA